>JAGFNQ010000068.1:249315-456441 GCA_024364735.1 Boesenbergia rotunda | reverse complement strand
CGCATATTTTGGTTTTATCAACCGATGTGAAACCTTCAGGTTGTATCATGTATACATCCTCAAGCAGGTTTCCATTAAGGAAAGCTGTTTTCACATCCATTTGTCATATCTCATAATCATAATGAGCTGCTATGGCTAGGAGCATCGAATGGATTTAAGCATAGCTACTGGCGAATAGTTTCGTCATAATCAATTCCTTGTTTCTGACGATATCCTTTGCCACTAATCTAGCCTTAAAGGTAACAACATTACCTTCCATGTCGGTTTTCTTCTTGAAACCCACTTGCACCCTATGGGCTTAATCCCTTCAGGGGGTCAACCAAGTCCCATACTTGATTTTCGTACATGGAATCCATTTCCGACTTCATGGCTTCAAGTCATTTGTCCCCTTTCTGAACTTTTCAGAACATCTTCATAACTGATAGGTTCGTCATCGCTTATGAGTAACACGTCGTTCGATTCACTTATGAGAAATTCGTATCTCTCTGGAATATTGCGTGTCCTATAGACCTACGAAGAGGTGGTATTATTTTAGGTTCAACTGATAGCTCATCACTATGAGTTATGGTTGTGGGTCTAGACTAGGTGTCTCTATAATGTCTATTGGAGTTTCTTGAACTTCATCAAGTTCAATGTCACCCCACTGTTTTCTTCTAAAAGAAATTCTTTTTCCAGAAATACAGCATGCCTTGAAACAAACACCTTTTGCTCCAAGGGATGATAGAATTGGTAACCCTTCGTTTCCTTAGGGTATCCAATAAATAGACATTTATCAGACTTAGCATCCAATTTGTCTGATACAGTCCGCTTCACATAAGCAGGACAACCCCATATCTTAAGGTGAGTTAAGTGAGGTTTCTTACTATTCCATATCTCATATGGAGTAGTAGAGACAACCTTGGTCGGGACTCTGTTTAGCAAGTAAACAGCTGTCTTAAGTGCATAGCCCCAAAAGGATTTTGGAAGAGTTGCATGGTTCATCATGGATCTAACCATGTCCATCAAGGTTCGGTTGCGCCTCTCAGATACACCATTATGCTGTGGTGTATACGGCGGAGTCCATTGGGACAATATCCCATTGTCCCTAAGATAATCTTGAAACTCTTGACTTAAGTATTCACCACCCCGATCGGATCAAAGTATCTTAATACTTTTGCCAAGCTGTTTCTCTACTTCATTTCTGAACTCTTTGAATTTCTCAAAAGCTTCAGATTTATGTTTCATCAAGAACACATACCCGAATCGTGAGTGATCATCGATAAAGGTAATGAAGTAGCTATAGCCTCCTTGTGCAAGAGTTGACATTGGTCCACATACATCAGTATGTATTAGACCAAGCAATTCTCCCACTGGGTTACCTTTTCCGAAAAAGGGTAATTTGGTCATCTTGCCTTTTAAGCATGATTCGCATGTATCAAATGAACCGGGTTCAAATGATTCCAAAATTCCACATCGGTGTAATTTGGTCATGCGTTTCTTACTTACATGGCCAAGACGACAATACCACGTGTAGGAGTCTATTCGATTATCTATTCAAGCACGTTTGTTGCTAACTTCGATATTGAAAATGTCACCGGATAAATCTAACGTGTAGATACCATTGCACAAAGTTCCATTCCCATAAAGAACGTCATTTAAAGTTATGTAACAACAATTGTTACTAAAAGTTAAATGATAACCCTTTTCATTCAAACATGAAATAGATACAATGTTCTTTATTAACGAAGGAACGAAATAACAATTATCCAATTCTAAGACAAGTCCAGTAGGGAGCTTTAGCAAATATATTCCGATGGAAATAGCAGCAATCTTTGCTCCATTTCCAACTCGCAAATTCGCTTCTCCCTTGACGAGTCTTCTTCTATTCCTTAGCCCCTGTATGTCATTACATATATGTGAGCTACACCCAGTATCAAGTACCCAGGTATTTGAGGAAATAGAGTGACATTCAATAACGAAGATACTTGAAGAGGATGGGGCATCGAATGCCTTCTTCTTCAAGGACTCAAGATAAACCTTGCAGTTTATTCGCCAGTGACCCTCTTTGCCACAGTGATGGCAAGTGCCTTTTGGGGTCTTTTCAGTCTTTTTGGCCTTTTTCTTTTTTCCCTTATTCTGTTCTTTGGCCTTCCTCTTAGAACCTTTCTTCGAGGAACCAACTAACAGTACCGTCTTCTGATCCTGCTTCATAGAAGGCTCTACAGTCTTTAGCAGGTTGAGCAACTCAGGAATGGTAGTCTCCAGCTTGTTCATCCGATAGTTCATCACAAATTATGAATAACTTTTGGGTAAACAATGCAGAATTAAGTCAATACTTAGTTCATGATCCATTGCAAAACCGAGTGTGCTCAGTCGCTCAATGTACCCCAACATTTTTAACACAAATTGTGAGGCAGAAGTGCCTTCTTGCATCTTTGAGGTGAAGAGGAGTCTGGAGACCTCGAACCTTTCGGATCTCGCCTGCTCTTCAAATAACTCATGAAGATGAAAGATGATGGTATAAGCATCCATATGCTCATGCTGCTTCTGCAGCTCAGGTACCATAGAGGCTAGCATGATGCAACTCGCAAGTTCAAAATCGGTCACATGTTTCTGATAGGCCAACAATTGGTCTGGAGTTGCATTCTCTGGAAGATGGTTGGGAAGTTGATCTTCAAGGAAATAAGCAAGCTTCTCTGCCTTGAGGACTATCCTCAGGTTTCGAAGCCAGTCCATGAAGTTTGGCCCAGTCAGTTTATTGGTGTCCAAAATGGAACGCAAATTCAGAGAAGACATGATCGAGTGATTATCCTAGAAATACAAATTGAGCTTATGTGAGAAGAATGATAAAGAATGCATCAACATACATTAATTAAATCCTATTTATTTTTTGAATTGAATAACCCCTTTCATCAATTCGGGAGATCGTAGGAACATCTCTAATAGGTTGATATCCAACCATAGATAAGAACAACCATGGCTGTGGCCATCAAGTTATTCTTAGTTATGAAGGTAGGCAATTATACCGATTACATATCACATATATGCAACTATCACATTATGCTATCAACTAATTGAATGTTTGCATAAATCATTGGGTTGTTAACTCATTAACAAGTATGCAACAATATGCATAGCACCCAACTGCACCTCTCTTTACATCGACCTTGGCTGTGGCACAACAAATCGATGCTCCAAGCTTAAGGCTGACCCATTAATCAAGAAATAGTTTTAATATGGTTGGAGCTCATTCAACCGTTTAGTCAGGCTTGGATGTGTCCAACAACCAAAACTAAGGGTTGACCTCTGACTCCAACTATATTATTCATAAACTAATTCCATGGTTTGAACATGTTGAGGTTCAAGCCGGGCATGGATGTGTCCATCAACCCAAACGAGAAACAAAACTCCGGTTCTAACCATATTAATGGAAGGTGTTGGCCTTAATATTTTGTGAGGGGTTTTGGGTCTCATCCTTTCTTTTCAAAGCACATTCATGACATGTAATTATGTCATGACTAACGATTTCCTTAATAAAGTATGTATGTGACTTAATTTATCAAGTCTCATTAATTGGATTAGGAACCGGATTTCCTAATCCCAATTTCATACTTTATTCAAGGAATTATTTTGGGAAACAATTTCCTAAATTGTCATAATTAATTTCGGAAATAATATGTTTAAGACTTTGATTTCTCTAAATCAAATCTTATTAAATTAAGAGACAAATTCCCTTAATTCAACCACATATTATTTTCATGAAAATTTTATTTAAGAAAACTCTATAGGAAACCATTTTCCTAATTAATTTTGGAGACAACAATATGTAAGAGCATCACCTCTTAAATCAAATAAGGAAATTATCCTAAATTTCCAAGATTTGATCACATATTTTATTTATGGATTAATTAATTACAACAAATTATTTTCTAAGGGTGGCTCCCCGAGGCTCAGATACCCAAAGAAAAGAAATTTATCGTAAATCCAATTTGGTCCGCTCCCCGAGGCGTAACCAAATTAAACATGACAATTTTATTCAAAATGGGAAATTAAATTACAACAACTAACTTTAAATTGGACGGCTCCCCGAGGCTCAATCCAAAATAAAGAATTTTGTTAATAATTTAAAACCAATTCGAATTTTAATTGTCAATTAATAATCCATAAATTTGTCTAGACTTTCTTGAAAGAAAGTGCCCAAAATTGCGAGATTTCATAATAGGTTTTCAGAATATTTGTAAGTTTCTGGTATAAAGAAAACTTACATATTTCCAAAATTGGAAAATTTCCAAAATAGAAAATTTCCAAAATTGGAAAGTTTTCAAAGATGGGAAGTTTTCATAATTATCATAAAATTTCAGAAACTAGGATATTTCAAAAGTTTGCGAAATTTCATGAGGATTTCCAAACTTTGAAATTCCTAAATCTAAAATTTATCATAATTGGAAAGTTTCCATAATTGGAAAATTTTCCAAAATTGAGATCATGACAAAGTTTTCCGCAAAACAATTATATGATTATGTCGAACACTAACCGGCTCTGATACCACTGTTGGGACCGGGTGCATGTTGACATGGATACGGGTTCGTAATTAAAAAAATTAATTACGTGCAGCGGAAGAATTAGCATAAATAATTTCTCAAATTATTTTAACAACGTATCTAGCATGCAACCTTATGATGTGTGGACATGATCATAAATTAAAATTTTGCAGAAAATAAACTAATTTACTCAATACCTCGCGTAACTCGAAGTAAGGGACAAGATCCAACCATAGCGTCCCTTGGAAGCTCCGCCTCTATTCGCGTCCATGCCGAGTTTTCTTCGGGATGACTTCACAAAGCCACGAGTTTCGTGCCGACAAGAACTACTAGATTCTCCAAAAGCACGACAAGAGTAACAAGAGAGAGATGGAAAACTAACCACCAAAAGAAAAACGGAATCAAGATTCCGGGAGGAAGGAAGGAGTCGCGCCCCGCTTCTTCTTCTTCTTCGGCCTCTTCTTGGTGGTGGCTCAAGGCAAGGGAAGGGAGGGCAGCCAGCCCTAGGAGAGGGAGAGGGTAGCCAGCCCTAGAGAGAGAGGGAGAAAAGGAGAGGAAGAGAGGCTAGGCAAGAATCCTTGATCTCTTGATTAATTGGAATTCAAGGCTTGCCTTTGGTTCCTTTATATAGTAGCCTCTCCATTGCCAAGTCTCCCTTTTAACAGAATAAATTTACATAAGAAATTTATCTTATAAATTTTCTTATGAATTATTCTGTTATGCCAAGTTTTATTATAACTAAATTTATAATAAAACAAACACATCTCCCAATTTATTATGGAATAAATTTTTACAAGAAATTTACTATATAAATTTTTCTTATCATGGAAAAATCAATTCACAATTGATTTTATAAAATAAAATAAACCATTTAAAGTTTATTTTAATCTCCATGAAAATAAATTTATTTATATAAATTTCTTTATATAAATTTATTTATCCATAATTTTATAAAACAAATCGAGTTTGATTTATTTTATAATTTAAACCAAATAAATTGGTTTCTCTCCTTTGTTGTGGCCGGCCAAACCAAAGAGGGTGGGGACCCTCTTTGGCCGGCCAAACCGAGCCGCCTCCTCGCGAATTAAAATCATTTAATTCGCCTAATAAGCCTTCAAAAGACTTAGCTGTTTTAAGCTTCCGATGCGCCTCTGATAAATTCATATTCGACTTATTTCTCTTGATCGGAAAATCCAATTTCCAACTCGTTTTAAATCCCTCGGATTACTCGTTGTGCGTGTGACTAAATAGGCTTTCGATTTATGTTGGCCGTCTATAATTAACCAATTATAGAACGATCATGATTGGCACCTAGTAGTACATCATGACCCCCAATTAATCGAAAGATCAACGGTTGACCTCAGAAAGAATTCTGAAACCCTTCAGCAGCTATAATGAGTCGTGCCTCATTCCCTTCACCATCTTATACCCACTTGGTTCAGGACACGGTCTATGTGTGTCAGTCCCCACTAGGCTGACTACGTCACACCTAGCCCAAGTAATGTCTTTCTCGTCCAACGGATTCTAATTACTCTCATGTTTCCTAGAGATTCATACTCGGAACATGTTATGCTCTGGCCAGAGGCTTCGAGTAACAATCCGACAATAGGCCTTGGGTATACATCTCCTCGCAAGGAGTGGTGAATCCTTTGTAGGTTGTTCAAACATCTTCGGGCACTTCGGCTTATACCCAACCATCCTGGGTCCACACCTCCTTAGAGATGCTTGCTTAAGATGTCAAAGTATAAGTCTTCGTGACCAAGATGACTTGAACACCGCAAGTCAAAGGAACATCGCACTTAAGCTGCGGTAAGAACTTCATTGACATATCTACATGTAGATTCCCATATGAAGTTTTACAGCCAGTCACTCCAATGAACTAGTTCCCTTAACTAGCATCCATGTTTATCTCCGGACATCCCAATGTCACCAGCCAGTGAGAATCAGCTGATTAGAGAATAACTCATGCTAGTCTCAACAGAATTGATAGTGTCCGTATTTATCAATTCATTGACTAGGGACAATTTCAATACTTCACAATTGCACATGTAGAGATAATCACTAGTTGTGAATTCATCACAAATTCTCTCATGTTGTGAATTGTATTGCGGACATTCAGTAAATGAGTTCAAGATCTCAATCAAATACATGAACATGTATACTCAAATAGTGAATATTCATTTATTAAAGTAAATGATTACAATCATATGGCGATTGCCTTAGGACACTTCTCTCATATTACTAACAAACTCCCACTTGGCCTAATACCAATCGCTATGGTATCCAATACCACAGGCTCTAACATGACCCTCAAACTTACTTTGAGGCAAGTCCTTAGTTAAAGGATCCGCTAAATTCCTTTCGGTGGGAATTTTCTCAATTTGTATGTCATTCCTACTTATAATCTCTCTGATCAGATGATAACGGCGAAGCACGTGTTTGGATCGGTGATGAGACCTTGGTTCCTTTGCTTGTGCAATAGCTCCATTGTTGTCGCAATAAACCGGTATTGCTTCATCAATGGTTGGAACCTCACCAAGTTTTGAGACAAAATTCTTGATCCAGACTGCTTCCGTGGTAGAATCCGCTACGATGTCTTGTTTGGAACTCTTCCAACTTATTGTGCCTCTATTCAAAGTAAATACGTATCCAGACTGAGATTTGGAGTCATCCTTATCTGTCTGGAAACTGGCATCTGTATACCCACATATTACCATATCTCCTTCTCCATATATTAGGAACACATCCTTAGTTCTTCTTAAGTACTTGAGGATTGTCTTGACAGCCGCCCAATGATCCATTCCTGGATCAGACTGGTATCTGCTCGTGATGCTCAGAGCATACGATACATCGGGCCTAGTATATAACATAGCATACATGATAGATCCTATCGCGGATGCATAAGGAATCTTATTCATGCAAATCCTCTCGTCTTCTGTGCGCGGACACATAGACTTTGAAAGGTTGATCCCATGCCTGATGGGAAGGTATCCTTTTTTGGATTCCGACATGCTAAACCCTTTTAGCACTCGGTCTATATATGTAGACTGCGAAAGACCAAGCAACTGTTTTGATCTATCTCTATAGATTCTAATCCCAAGGATATAGGTTGCTTCTCGCAGGTCTTTCATGGAGAAAGTTTTGGACAACCAAATTTTAACTGATTGCAAGACTGATATATCGTTTCCTATAAGCAATATGTCATCGACATATAGCACTAGGAATACGACTGCACTCCCACTAACCTTCTTGTACACACAGGGTTCGTCAGGATTTTGTGAGAAATCAAACTCTTTGATTGTCTCATCAAAACGGATGTTCCAGCTCCTGGATACTTGCTTCAGTCCATATATGGATCGTCGAAGCTTGCATATTTTGGTTTTATCAACCGATGTGAAACCTTCAGGTTGTATCATGTATACATCCTCAAGCAGGTTTCCATTAAGGAAAGCTATTTTCACATCCATTTGCCATATCTCATAATCATAATGAGTTGCTATGGCTAGGAGCATCGAATGGATTTAAGCATAGCTACTGGCGAATAGGTTTCGTCATAATCAATTCCTTGTTTCTGACGATATCCTTTTGCCACTAATCTAGCCTTAAAGGTAACAACATTACCTTCCATGTCGGTTTTCTTCTTGAAAACCCACTTGCACCCTATGGGCTTAATCCCTTCAGGTGGGTCAACCAAGTCCCATACTTGATTTTCGTACATGGAATCCATTTCCGATTTCATGGCTTCAAGCCATTTGTCCCTTTCTGAACTTTTCAGAACATCT
Source organism: Boesenbergia rotunda (assembly GCA_024364735.1). NCBI lineage: Eukaryota > Viridiplantae > Streptophyta > Magnoliopsida > Zingiberales > Zingiberaceae > Boesenbergia > Boesenbergia rotunda. The sequence continues at coordinate 448,139 of JAGFNQ010000068.1, read as the reverse complement.
TCAAGCCGATGTGTGCGTAGACCACTAAAGTTCGATATTGGGGATACAATTTTCCTCAAAGTAGCCCCCATGAAAGGAGTAATGTGATTTGGGAAGAAAGGCATGCTAAGTCCTCGTTACATAGGACCCTACCTAGTAACGAAAAGAGTTGGCAAGGTAGCTTATGAGTTAAAGCTACCTCTAGAGATGTCATCTATTCACAATGTATTCCATGTATCAATGCTAAAGAAACATGTTCCTGATGATAACCAAGTGATTGAGCCATAGACGGTACAAGTTCAAGAAGATCTCAGTTATAAAAGTTGACCTATTCAGATAATAGATCAAGCAGTCAAGAAACTGAGGAACAAAGAGGTACCCCTAGTAAAGGTTCTATGGCTAAACCAAAAGATTGTGGAAGCAACCTGGGAAACAAAAGATAGCATGAGGCAAAAGTATCCGGAGCTATTCTAAGTTCGAGGATGAACATTCCATAAGGTAAGGAGGATTGTAACACCAGAAGTTTTCAAAATTTTTCCAAAATAAAAAGAAATTAAAAATTTTCTTTAAAGGGGTCAGGGGAGTCAGGGCTCGAACCCGCGACCCGCAGTAAGGGTTAGTTTAAAGATTCAAGTCGAGTTAGTAATAATCTCACTAGAATATGGAGCCGATATTAGATAAGTTATAGTAAGCGTTCTTTATGGGAGATGGTTCAACTTCCACTTAGTATATAAAGGATGGAAAGAAGAGAAAACCAAGGGTTTCTCCTCCTTCTTCTTCCCTACGAAAACCAAGAGAGGAGAGTTAGGGTTTCATACCAAGAGGAACTAGGGTTATCTCCTAGGGCCAAGGGTTGGAAGATCGCGCAAGGAAGAGGATTCTATGCCGGCTAGTAAGTTTAGAAGCACAAGGATGTAAGTAGATCGCTCAAATACAATAAAAATAGTTTTCATGTGATTCTAAATATGATTCTAAGTCTTTCTATGATGTGATCTTAGTATTGCAAGACCAAGCTCTTGATTTGCCCAAAAGCAAGTTTTGGGATATTGGCACATAAGTGATTGATAAAAGTTCAAAGTAAGACCGAGGTCTTACTAAGCCCTAGAACGAGTTCTGGGACTAAGAAATGAGATAAGAAACAAAACCAAGGTCTTGATGTGTTTTCAAAACAAGTTTTGGGGAACATTACATTTAAGTGCAAAAGATATGCTAAGTTATGCATTTTAAGAACAAGCATGAGTACAAGTTTATGTATATTACTTTGGAAGACCGAGGTCTTCTTTTGGCATGTACCGGGCCGAGGCCCATAAGATCTAGGCAAGCCTAGTAGACGCTCTATTAGGGTTCGGTGGCTAGCTACCCTGAAACCTATTAGGGATGTGTGCGTTGGTACTAAGTCGGGCCCAAACAAAGGATGTTTATTATTTTAAAGTATATGAAGTATAAGAGTATAAGTTTCATGTTTTCCATAGCAAGTATTTATTTCAAGCAAGTTAAGCAATTTCAGTGCAAGCAAGGTTTTCAAAAGAAAAAACAATGGTTACAAATGAATTCATGAGCATTATTCATGTTAAAGAATAGAATTTTCAGTTACACATATTTTAAAGTGAGCATGAACATGTTTTATATCGAATGCATGTTTTGTGAGTAGGTATCTACTTACTAAGAAATTCGCTTATAGTTTGCATCCTTTTAGTGCAGATAAAGATAAGGAAAGGATGTAAGGCAAGGAGGCTAAAGGATGGATGATTGGTGTCAGTGGCGGTGGAACAGTGGAATGAGATCCTTCGGGATGAGTTGTTTGCGTTCCAAGCTCTAAACAATAGAATGTTATGAGTTTTCTTGAGTTCATGTTTTATGTGTCATGTTAGTTATGTTTATTCCGCAAGAAGATATTAAGTTTGAAATGCATGCTAAATGGAGTATGATTGAGTCCAATTATGTTGTTTATATGATTATGAGTCTTCTATTTGTTGTGTAGTCGAAATAGGGTGTATATGTATACTTGATCAGTGTTTCTAAAATCTGGAAACTGCAGTTCCAGAGGTACCAGTCGACTGATGTAGGTATCAGCCGACTGCCCTCAAGAAATCGAGGGAACAGAAACATTGGTCGATTGATTCCCAAGCTGAGTCGACTTCACCAGTCGACTGACAAGGTCATCAGTCGACTGGTGCCAGTGTAAAAGAGAAAGAGTTGTAGGGCTGATGGTTAGTGCGTTGGCCTTGCAACCAAGAGGTCTGGGTTTCAAATCCTAGCAAAGCCAATAAGAATTAAATTGTTTGGCTGACAGGAGAAGTGAATGTAAGCCCTATAAGATCAAAGTTAGTAAGAGAGGGTCGTTACAGGTTTGGTATCAGAGCAAGTTCCGCCCTTCCGCCACATTGACATCGAGCATCAATCCGGCCTCCTACCAAGTAAGAAAGTGCATATGTTTAATTTATATACATGTCTTTATTTGACTATTAATCTTAACATATGCTATTATGTGCCTAATTAGTATATGCTATTATGAGTATGATGATAGTGAAGTATTCTTTCAACATATGCTATATGAGTAGGCTGATATGAGTAGGATGATAGTGAGGTAGTGAAATGTCCTTATCGATGAAATGTCCTTATTGAAGGAATGTCATTATCCTCTTTATGATATAGAGTAGGAGAATGCCAACAGGACGTCCTTCATGTTGTGATCTTAGTATAGCAAGATCAAGGTCTTGATTTGCCCAAACGTAAGGTTTGGGGGATCTCGGAACGCAAAGTGTTCGATAAAAGTTTTGAGTAAGACCAAGGTCTTTCTATGCCCTAGAACGAGTTCTAGGACTAAGAAATGAGATAAAAAACAAGACCAAGGTCTTGTTGTATCCTAAAACAAGTTTGGGAACATTACCGTTAAGTGTTAAGTTATACATTTTAAGCACAAGCATGATATAAAGTAAGAGAATGCCAAGAGGATGTCCTAGAGAGACCCAAAACGAGGAGCAAGCTCCTAGAAGGCAAGAGGCAACAGAGTCAGTACCACCACCAAATCTCTTAGAGGTGGTGGCTTAGTTACAGAGGCAAGTAGCAGAGCAACAACAAGTTATCGTCACGATGATGGCTAATTAGCAGGTCACTCCTGTTACCCCACCAGTGGCAAATGTTACGGCACCAGTTGTGACTGAAGATCCATTGGTTACATCAGTAGTCCCGGCAAGAGGGGTAAGGCAAGAAGTGTACCTCATTCAGTGGCAGAAATTGAAGCCAGAGAATTTCTTAGGCACAAGCGAACCATGGGATGCTCAAGCATGGTTCAAAACGTTGGAAAGCATAGTAGAGCTACTAGACTGGCCTGAGGTAGAGAAGATCAAGTGCGCCTCCTTCTGCCTTACCGGAGACGCTAGAATGTGGTGGGAGAGAGTAAAGGCCAAGAGAAATGTCAGGCAGATGACATGGGCTGACTTCGAGATTGAGTTCTTCGAAAAATATTTCTAAATGCGAGTAACCAACAAGCACTACGACGAATTCACAGAGTTTAGACAAGGAGACTTATCCGTGGATGCAGCAGTGAAGAAGTTTAATCAGTTAGCTCTGTTGATGCAATCTGACCCTGATTGTTGTTTTGGTGTTTGGCACCGATTTAAGTTTGATTCAAGTTTGGTTGAATTTGGATTAAGTCCAGGTGGATCGGGAGATCGTACGCTGACATGGAAAAAGTCCTAGCTTGGAGGGCTAGGTGTGAAAAGTCCTAACTTGGAGGGTTAGGTGTGAAAAAGTCCGAGCTCGGAGGGCTAGGTCCTAGCTTGGAGGGCTAGGTGTAAAAAGACCTAACCTAGAGGGTTAGGTGTGAAAAAGTCCTGGCTTGGAGGGTCAGGTCCTAGCCTGGAGGGCTAGGTTGATGAAATCCTGGCTTGGAGGGTCAGGTCCTAGCTTGGAGGGCTAGGTTGATGAAATCTCGGCTTGGAGGGCCAGGTCCTAGCTTGGAGGGCTAGGTTGATGAAATCCCGGCTTGGAGGGCCAGGTCCTAGCTTAGAGGGCTAGGTTGGATGAAATCCTAGCTTGGAGGGCTAGGTTAGAGTCCCTGGATCGGTCTGGTGACCGATCAGGGAAGTTGGCACGGTGCGCCTTCGTGGATCGGTCTGGTGACCGATCCAGCGATGACTAATCGGTCTGGTGACCGATCAGGGAGCACATAGTGAGGTTGGGAACCTACTGCTAGGCTCCTGATCGGTCTGGTGACCGATCAGGGAGCATGCTGTTCGCTCACTGCTCTGCTCCTGATTGGTCTGGTGACCGATCAGGGAGCATACAGTGGGTTTTGGTTCCCCTTACTGCTTGGCTCCTGATCGGTGTGGTGACCGATCTGGAACACTATTCGGATCATTCTGGTGAACAATCAAGTGTCGCGAGTTCCTCACTATGACCGATTAGGACGGAGCCTGATCGGTCTGAGCATGCCCTGATCAGTCTGGTGACCGATCAGGAGGGTTGGACTGCGAAGCTAAGAAAACACCCTACAAAAGGGTGGATCGGACTGGTGACCGATCCACAACCTGGGATCGGTCTCGGAGAAATCGTGATTTTTGATTGAGCGTTGAGGACCGATCAGGATGGAGCCTGATCGGTCTGAACCCACTCTGATCGGTCTGGTGACTGATCAGGAGGCTCTCTAATCGGTCCGGTGACCGATCAGTTTAATTCAAAATGCACTATCAGACGCTCTGATCATGTTTGAACATATCTGATTTCTCTGCGCTTAATCTCTGATACATGATTCTCTGTATGATTTGCTGTGCTAATGATCTGATTAAGTTGTAGGTGACAGGAATGGATTCAAACACTCAAGGAGGGTCAATGGGAGTCTTTCCTTGGAGTAGGTTTGTCCATTTTCCATCTCAGGTTGCAACGGGCGCTGGCGCTGCTGGAGCTGCTGACTGGAGCTAGTCTAAGGGAAGCTCAGGGAGTCTAGGAGAACTCAGTGGTAGGCTGGATGTTGCAGGTGAGCAGCTGGAGGCTGCAGTGAGATGGATGTCACCTGGGATCAGTGGAGGAGACTTAAGCGCCGGGTGGCAAACAAGTCTCCACAACGAAGTTCTCCACATTGTGCTTGTGCGATCTGTTGTTCCATCATCTTGAGCAAGCAACTGCGATTACTCTACTGTCTTGAGCAACCTCTGTTACTTGAGCATTTGGAAGAAGAACCAGGAAGCTTGGCGAGTCCATCAGCGAGAAGACACGAAGAAGGGAGTTCTTGTGTGAGATCTGCGCTGGGTGGAGCTCGGTGAGAAGTTTGCTTGGGTTCTTGCTGTCCTAAGTGCTCTGTAAGATCCTTCTTGTGTTTCATTGTGCTTAAAACTTTATCTCTGTTGAAACGCTGTGGAGAGGTTACTCCACCGAGAAGGAGGTTGCTTACTATCCAGATTTTTCGGGACTTGATCTGCCGACAATCAAGGGATCGCCCACCTTAAGGGCACGCTAAGGAGTAGGGGCAAGTTATCCCCGAACCTTGTAAATCCTCTTGTTAGCGTTCTTGTGTTTGTTCTTAGCTTAGGGCTTAAATTCTGCAACTCTGTTTTTCCTTTGCTTCCGCTGTGCTACTAACCCTTGAGGTGCAGAAAATTCAAAAGTGCTAAGTTTCGGTGTCTGGCTACATTCACCCCCCCCCCCTTCTCTAGCCATCCAAGTTCCAACAAGTGGCATCAGAGCCTGGGGCTCTGTTCACGGCTTAACATCCGAGAGCTTACAGCAAGATGGCTGGAAGAGAAGGATTGAGCACAAACTGACCTCCATTCCTCGACGGCATTGATTTTTCATATTGGAAGTCAAGAATGGAGTTTTACTTGAAGACAAACATGATCTTGTGGTTCGCTGTCAAGGAGGGGTTTTCCCTTCCAAAGGATAATGAAGGAAAGGAGCTTGAGTTTTCCAAGTGGTCGGCTGAGCAAATCCGGAAGGGGGAAGCAAATGCCAAAGCTGTGGTCACCTTACAATATGGGATGACCAAAGAGCAATTGATCAAGATTGGTCCCTTCACCTCTGCCAGAGACTTGTGGAACAAACTCATTGAGCTCCATAAGGGAACTCAAGATACACGGATAGTCAAGAAGGACCTCCTTCTCAGCCAACTCCAGAACTTGACAATGGGAGAAAACAAAACTGTAAGTATGCTTCATTGTCGGTTCAAGGATATCTACAATGGTCTTTATTCCATCAGTGAGAAGGTAGAGGACCGAGACCTCGTAAGGTATGTTCTCAAAGCCTTTCCTAGGAATACTTTGTGGTCATCCATGGTGGATGCCTACAAAGTATCTAAGGATCTTTCAATTATTAAGTTAGAAGATCTATTTTGTGAAATGGGACTACATGAGATCTCTAACCAAAGCCCAAAGGAGAAAGGGTTTGCTTTTGTGGCAGGTAACAAAAGAAAGGAAAAGAAGGATGAGAACACTCACTGTCACATGGCATTCATGGCACTAGAGGACTTGAGAGAAGAAAGTGATAACGAATCAAGGAGCTCCTCAACCGCGCCTTCATCATCTTCGAATGATGAAGAGGTAATCTCTCCGGAATTAGATAAATGCTATAGGACAATAGCATGCTTAACTAAGTTGTTATAGAAATCAAAGAATAAGATTAAGTCATTGAAATTTAAAGTAGACAATTGAAAACCTCTAAGGATGAGGTAATTGATGTTATGCATGATAAGTCTCTTAAGGATGAAAATAAGGATTTGAAAAGCAAAGTTGAAAACCTCAAGAATATTCTTGAGAAGTTTTCAATTGGCTCAAAAACCTTAGACATGGTACTAAATTCCCAAAGGGTGATTTACAACAAGGCCGGTATAGGTTACCGACCTAAAGAACCAAACTTTGTATCATTAATGACTAGAACCCATTGTAGATCACAAAATGATTCTAGTGTTCAAAAAGCTAGAAAGAAATTGACTAAGGCATGGGTGCCAAAGTCTTTACTTGAAGGTTCATTAGGTCCCAAAATTTGGGTACCTAAAACCTCCATCTTTAGAATTGTATAGGCATTGATTGAGGGGGAGCATCTATCAACATGGGTAGTTGATATTTGGTGCTCCAAACATATAACCATTCCTAGTTAGGGATGTACTCACCATTTTCTCAAATTAATGAATGACCATGTACTACTCATGAGAAAGGTTTTTCTTTGACAATTTAGATGATTAGATTTATATCAATGGAAAACATGAATTTCCTACGCAATGTAGATACGTTTGTTTCTATTTGTGAGCAGTAAGAAAAGTTTTCATGCGGCATTTGATGATATATCCATGTACAAGATTAAACTAGTTTAAAAATAAACATGGAAAATGATATTACATGGATGGTTTAGAGAAGTACATAACTTGCCCTTGTCATGGATGCATGCTAAAGAACGAGTATGGAGTTGAGTAGTTGAAGCAAACATGTTATAGACATACATTAAACTGATCAAGATTTAGAAATTTGATCATATGTTGACACTCACTTGATACAAGCATGTTTTGGAATTTACTCATATATTGATGCTAATTTGATTCAAGCAAGCCGAAATTTTCTTGTATGCCATGATCTTATTGTTTGGGTTATTAACATTAATCTATGGCATGCCAATGTTGGTTAAGAACAAGATGAACACATAGCTTGAATTGATCATAAGTTGATACAAGCATGTTTTGGAAACTTGATCATAATGTGAAATAAGCATATTTTGGAATTTTAATTATCCATTGAGATTGACACAAACCTAATTTTGGTTAAGAACAACATGATCACATAGTTTATAATGTTTTAAGTTCCATGACTTGCTTGTTTTTCCACTTTACTGATATCAAACCTAATGTCATCCATATGCCCAATATTAATTGGATCACTAGAATGTAGACTGGATTATCAAACTTGTTTAGAATAAACTGATCATGCTAAGAACCCACTGATCATGCTTTGATATAAACTTGTTTTTGGGACTAAGTTCATGCTTAGATAAGGGAAATGAATGTGATTGACACAAATCATGTTTCTTATTTTGTTTAAGGAAAATGAATGTTATCCAATAGAACTCGGTTAGGAGTTAAATCTGATTGGATTAGGATTTAGAATTGAAACAAATCTGTTTCTGAAACTGATCAGTTTCAGAAAACCTTCTGTATCAAACCTGATCGGTCCACCGATCGATCCGGACTCATCCTGATCGGTCTGGTGACCAATCAGACGTCGTTCTGATCGGACTGGTGACCGATCATGTCAATGTTGATCAGGGAACTCCCAAATTGTTCCCAATGGTGTAAGACTACCCCTCAGTCCAATCACCTTTCATCAAATTGTATCAGTTTAATGATCATACTAATACAAACAAATCTGATACAAACTGATTAAACTTGAAACATATTTGATCACCCATTGGTACAAACCTGGTACTAAGGGAGCACAAATTTGTTCAAATGGTAAAATATGGAGAGTATTTTTCCGAGACCCTTGATTCTCAGAAATGTTTCTGAAATATCAAGTGTTAAAACGAGGTTTGGCTAATCATACTTAGAACGAAACTTAATTTGATACAAACCTTTGTTGGGATGTTCAAATTCATAAGAAAGGGTTTGTTGAGTCATGACTCTTGCTCTTAATGTCGTGTTTCAGAAATTTTTCTGAAACGTCGAATATCAATAGAGTCTACACCCCTGTTGTCGAATGCAAATTGTTAATGCAGTCTGGTTAGGAACGTATCAGAGTTTCAGGAAATTTTTTGAAATCTGATCGGTCGCCAGACTAATCAGAAATTCTTCTATATCAAGTAATCAACGAACCTAATCGGTCACGGAGACCAATCAGGATTATGTGTTGGATACAGTTGCATTCCCTACTTGTCATATGAAACATATACATGTTTGACCATGATATAATTCCGTATATGTTTTCATGTGAAATTCAAAATTTACCTTTGATTATTTGGGTTTGGGGAGAGACCCTTAGTTTGAGGGGGAGGTATGTTCCAACATAATAACCATACCCTTTTCGATGTTTGATAAAGGGGGAGAGAATGGTTGATTAAGTTTAGGGTTATTATAGGGGGAGGATTTTGATTCTCTTACGATAATTGAACTGTCTTCAATTGATCATTTAATGCCTAAACTTAAATCGGGTTGTCAAACATCAAAAAGGGGGAGATTGTTGATGCAGTCTGACCCTGATTGTTGTTTTGGTATTTGGCACCGATTTAAGTTTGATTCAAGTTTGGTTGAATTCGGATTAAGTCCAGGTGGATCGGGAGATCGCACGCTGGCATGGAAAAAGTCCGAGCTGGAGGGCTAGGTGTGAAAAGTCCTAACTTGGAGGGAAAGGTGTGAGAAAGTCCTAACATGGAGGGCTAAGTCCTAGCTTGGAGGGCTAGGTGTGAAAAGTCCTAACCTGGAGGGTTAGGTGTGAAAAAGTCCAGGCTTGGAGGGTCAGGTCCTAGCCTGGAGGGCTAGGTTGATGAAATCCCAGCTTGGAGGGCAAGATCCTAGCTTGGAGGGCTAGGTTGATGAAATCCTGGCCTGGAGGGCCAGGTCCTAGCTTGGAGGGCTAGGTTGGAGTCCATGAATCGGTCTGGTGACCGATCAGGGAAGTTGACACGGTGCTCCTTCATGGATCGGTCTAGTGACCGATCCAGCGATGACTGATCGGTCTGGTGACCGATCAGGGAGCACACAGTGAGGTTGGGAACCTACTGCTAGGCTCCTGATCGGTCTGGTGACCGATCAGGGAGCATGCTGTTCGCTCACTACTCTGCTCCTGATCGGTCTGGTGACCGATCAGGGAGCATACAGTGGGTTTTGGTTCCCCTTACTGCATGGCTCCTGATCGGTCTGGTGACCAATCTGGAACACTGTTCGGATCGTTCTGGTGAACAATCAAGTGTCGCGAGTTTCTCACTATGACCGATCAGGACGGAGCCTGATCAGTCTGAGCATGCCCTGATCGGTCTGGTGACCGATCAGGAGGGTTGGACTGCAAAGCTAAGAAATCACCCTGCAAAAGGGTGGATTGGACTGGTGACCGATCCACAACCTGGGATCGGTCTGGTGATCGGTCTCGGAGAAATCACGATTTCTGATTGAGCGTTGGGGACCGATCAGGATGGAGCCTGATCGGTCTTAACCCACTCTGATCGGTCTGGTGACCGATCAGGAGGCTCTCTGATCGGTCCGGTGACCGATCAGTTTAATTCAAAATGCACTGTCAGACGCTCTGATCATGTCTGAACATATCTGATTTCTCTGCGCTTAATCTCTGATACATGATTCTCTGTATGATTTGCTGTGCTAATGATCTGATTATGTTACAGGTGACAGGAATGGATTCAAACACTCAAGGAGGGTCAATGGGAGTCTTTCCTTGGAGCAGGTTTGTCCATTTTCCATCTCAGGTTGCAACGGGCGCTGGCGCTGCTAGAGCTGCTGACTGGAGCTAGTCTAAGGGAAGCTCAGGGAGTCCAGGAGAGCTCAGTGGTAGGCTGGATGTTGCAGGTGAGCAGCTGGAGGCTGCAGTGAGATAGATGTCACCTGGGATCAGTGGAGGAGACTTAAGCGCCTGGTGGCAAACAAGTCTCCACAACGAAGTTCTCTACATTGTGCTTGTGCGATCTGTTATTCCATCATCTTGAGCAAGCAACTGTGATTACTCTACTGTCTTGAGCAACCTCTGTTACTTGAGCATTTGGAAGAAGAACCAGGAAGCTTGGCGAGTCCATCAATGAGAAGATACGAAGAAGGGAGTTCTTGCATGAGATCTGCGCTGGGTGGAGCTCGGTGAGAAGTTTGCTTGGGTTCTTGCTGTCCTAAGTGCTCTGTAAGATCCTTCTTGTGTTTCATTATGCTTAAAATTTTATCTCTGTTGAAACGCTGTGGAGAGGTTACTCCACCGAGAAGGAGGTTGCTTACTATCCGGATTTTCCGAGGCTTGATCTGTCGACGATCAAGGGATCGCCCACCTTAAGGGCACGCTAAGGAGTAGGGGCAAGTTATCCCCGAACCTTGTAAATCCTCTTGTTAGTGTTCTTGTGTTTGTTCTTAGCTTAGGGCTTAAATTCTGCAACTCTGTTTTTCCTTTGCTTTCGCTGTGCTACTAACCCTTGAGGTGCAGAAAATTCAAAAGTGCTAAGTTTTGGTGTCTGGCTACATTCACCCCCCCCCCTCTCTAGCCATCCAAGTTCCAACAAACTCGTCTATGCCCAGATCTAGTTAGCATAGAAAATGAGAAAGTCAGGCTAATGTTCAAGATGTTAAGGCCTGAGATAATGTTAAATGTGGCCAGCGGTGTTAAGAGGTCGCAGACCTCCGAAGAACTAATAAGTAGTGCTTTGATCACTGAGCACTACTTAAACAGTATAAAAGCCACCAGAAATGTTGAATAATGAAGTTCTTAACGACCTTACCTTTGGGAGAGGTCATGACATCTACTCAGTGGCTAAGAGCTGTATTAATTCGGATTTCCAACCGAAAACTCTATAGTGATTTAGTAGTCCTTGAGATGAAGGATTACGATATCATTTTAGGGATGGATTTCTTGAGCAAGTACAGTGCCTCTATTAAATGTCACAAAAGAAGAGTAAAGTTCACACCAGAAGCAGAACTTCCATTCGAGTTTGTCGTAGACCCACAGAGAAAGACAAAAAGGTTCCTTTCTAACCTAAAAGCTCACAAGATGTTAGATAATGGATGTTCTGGTTATTTAGCACATATAGTAGATGCAAGACAAAGAGAAGAGTTAAAGAAAGGTGAAGTACGAGTAGTTTGTGACTATCCGGAGGTGTTTCTTGAAGAGTTACTAGGACTGCCTCCCAATCGAGAAATTGAGTTTCAAATTGAGTTGGCTCTAGGGACCAACCCAATTTCAAAGGCACCGTATCGTATGGCGCCAGCAGAATTGAAGGAGCTGCAAGAACAATTACAGGAGTTGCTCGTCAAGGGTTTCATCCACCCTAGTCATTCACCTTGGGGAGCTCCTGTGTTGTTCATCAAGAAGAAGGATGGATCTATACGGATGTGCATAGATTATCGAGCCTTGAATAAGGGGACTATCAAGAACAGATATCCTCTACCATGGATAGATGATTTATTTGATCAGTTGAAGGGGGCAACCATGTTTTCCAAGATAGACTTGCGGTCAGGTTACCATCAACTCAAAGTCAAGAAGAGTAATGTGCCGAGAACGGCATTCCGAACAAGGTATGGACACTACGAGTTTGTGGTCATGCCTTTTGGAGTAACAAATGCCCCTACAACATTCATGGATCTAATGAATCGAGTATTCAAGGAGTTCCTTGATAAGTATGTCATAGTCTTCATTGATGATATCCTAGTCTATTCAAAGTCTCAAGAAGAACATGACGAGCATCTGAGGGTAGTATTGAGGACGCTACAGCAACAGAACTTGTATGCCAAGTTTTCAAAGTGTGAATTTTGACTTGACCGGGTGGCTTTCCTAGGCCACCTCATTTCCAAGGAAGGAATCATGGTAGACCCCGTAAAGATTGAAGCAGTTAGTAATTGGGGTCGACCAAAGAATACTAGTGAGATCAAAAGCTTTCTGGGTTTAGCAAGATATTACAGAAGATTCGTGGAGGACTTTTCCAAGATAGCTTCTCCATTAACTGCCCTTATTAGAAAGAATAAGAAGTACGAATGGACTGAAGATTGTGAGTGGAGTTTTATGGAGTTGAAGAAAAGATTGACAAGTGCTCCTATTCTTATAGTTCAAGAAAGTGATAGAGGTTTTGACATATACAGTGATGCCTCAAAGTTAGGACTAGGAGCGGTACTCATGCAAAAAGGCAAGATCATTGCTTATGCCTCCAGGCAACTCAAGGATTATGAAAAGAACTAGCCTACTTATGATCTTGAGTTAGCCGCCGTAGTCTTCGCCCTCAAAATGTGAAGACATTACCTATACAGAGTCCAGTGCAGGATTTACACAGATCACCAAAGTCTGAGGTATTTCTTCACACAGAAGGACCTGAATATGAGACAGTGAAGGTGGCTAGAGTTAGTTAAGGATTATGACTGTGAGATCCTCTACCACCCCGGTAAAATGAATAGGGTGGCTGACGAGTTAAGTAGAAAGACTTGTGCAACATTGATGTCCCTGTCATCACTGTCACCATCACTGCAGAAAGAGATAGTAGATTATGGAGTGGAGATCATAGATGGGCAACTCTCAATATTGACACTAGAGTCAACTCTGCTTGAGGATATACAGAAAAAGCAAGAACAAAATTCTGATATTTAAAGGATCAAGCAAGAGATGCAAGAAGGAGAAAGTAAAGAATTTAGAGTATCTGAGAGTGAGATACATTATTATGGTGACCGTCTATGTGCCCTAATAGTGAGGAGCTAAGAAAGAAGATTCTTCAGGAAGCCCATAGAACTCCCTACTCTATGCACCCTATTCTACCAAAATATATCAAGATTTGAAAAGAATATTTTGGTGGTTTGGAATGAAAAGAGATGTAGCTAAGTATGTCAGTACCTGCCTGGCGTGTCAAAGAGTGAAAATAGAGCACCAGAGGCCGGGGGGGGAGTCCTATAGCCCCTATAGATTCCAGAAGGGAAATGGGAACACATAGCTATGGACTTCATTGTTGGTCTACCAAAGACAACAAATGACTATGATGCTATTTGGGTAATTGTAGACAGATTGAGCAAGGCTGCCTATTTCTTGGCCATCAAAGTATCTTACTCAATAGAAAGACTAGCCCAGTTATATGTTCAGGAAGTGATCCGACTGCACGGAGTTCTGAAGACCATTATCTCCGATAGAGATGGTCGTTTCACTTCCCATTTTTGGAAATGTGTACAAACAACACTTGGTACAAATCTGAAGTTTAGCACAGCTTTCCATCCTTAGACTGATGGGTAGACAGAAGGAGTAAATCAAGTTTTAGATGATATGCTTAGAGCTTGTGCATTAGATTTTAAGGGCAATTAGTGCAAATACTTATGTTTAGATGAGTTCGCCTATAATAACAGTTACCAAGCTACTATTGGTATGGCGCCTTATGAAGTTCTTTATGGTAGAAGGTGTAGATCTCCTATATGTTGGTATGAAAGTAGTGAGAAGAAAGAAATGGGATATCAAACTGATCTTATTGAGGATACCACAGAAGTTATAAGAGCATCAACCAAAGAATAGAAACTGCTCAGTGTAGGCAGAAGAGTTATGCCGATGTGCGGCATAAACCACTAGAGTTCGAAGTTGGGAATATAATTTTCCTCAAAGTAGCCCCCATGAAAGGAGTAATGAGATTTGGGAAGAAAGGCAAGCTAAGCCCTCGTTACATAGGACCCTACCTAGTAACGAAAAAAGTTGGCAAGGTAGCTTATGAGTTAGAGCTACCTCCAGAGATGTCAGCTATTCACAATGTGCTCCATGTCTCAATGCTAAAGAAACATGTACCCGATGCCAACCATGTGATTGAGCCACAGATGGTACAAGTTTAAGAAGATCTCAGTTATTAAAGTTGACCTATTCAGATAATAGATCGAGCAGTCAAGAAACTGAGGAATAAAGAGGTACCCCTAATAAAGGTTCTATGGCTAAACTAGTAGTTTGAGGAGGCAACTTGGGAAACAGAAGATAGCATGAGGCAAAAGTATTCGGAGCTATTCTAAGTTCAAGGACGAACTTTCCATAAGGTAAGGAGGATTGTAACAACAGAAGTTTTCAGAATTTTTCCAAAAAAATTAAAATTAAAAATATTCTTTAAAGGGGTCAGGGGAGCCAAGGCTCAAACCTGCGACCTATAATAATAGTTAGTTTCAAATTTTCAATCGTGTTAGTAATCATCTTGTTGATATATGGAACCGATAATAGATAAGTGATAGTAAGCATCCTTTATGGGAGATGGTTCAACTTTCACTTAGTATATAAAGGATGGAAAGGAAAGAAAACCAAGGATTTCTCCTCCTTCTTCTTCCCTACGAAAACCAAGAGAGGAGAGTTAGGGTTTCTTACCAAGAGGAAACTAGGGTTATCTCCTAGGGCCAAGGGTTGGAAGATCAACCATGGAAGAGGATTCTATGCCGGGTAGTAAGTTTCGAAGCACAAGGATGTAAGTAGATCACTCACCTGCAATAAAAATAGTTTTCGTATGATTCTAAACATGATTCTAAGTCTTTCTATGATGTGATCTTAGTATAGCAAGACTAAGCTCTTGATTTGCCCAAAAGCAAGTTTTGGGATTTTGGCACGCAAGGTGATTGATAAAAGTTCAAAGTAAGACCGAGGTCTTACTAAGCCCTAGAACGAGTTCTGGGACTATGAAATGAGATAAGAAACAAGACCAAGGTCTTGATGTGTTTTCAAAACACGTTTTGAGGAACATTACTTTAAAGTGCAAAAGATATGCTAAGTTATGCATTTTAAGAACAAGCATGAGTACAAGTTTATGTATATTACTTTGGAAGACCGAGGTCTTCTTTTGGCATGTACTGGGCCGAGGCCCATAAAATCTAGGCGAGCCTAGTAGACGCTCTATTAGGGATCGGTGGCTAGCTACCCCGAAATCTATTAGGGATGTCCGCATTGGTACTATGCCGGGCCCAAAGAAAGGATGTTTATTATTTTGAAGTATATGATGTATAAGAGTATATGTTTCAAGTTTTCCATAGCAAGTATTTATTTCAAGCAAGTTAAGCATTTTTAGTGCAAGCAAAGTTTTCAAAAGAAAACAATGGTTATAAATGTATTCATGAGCATTTTTCATGTTAAAGAATAGCATTTTCAGTTACACATGTTTTGAACTGAGCATGAATATGTTTTATATCGAATGCATGTTTTGTGAGTAGGTATCTATTTACTAAGAAATTCGCTTATAGTTTGCATCCTTTTATTGTAGATAAAGGTAAGGAAAGGATGTAAGGCAAGGAGGCTAAAGGATGGATGATTGGTGTCAGTGGCCGCGGAACAGTGGAATGAGATCCTTCGGGATGAGTTGTTTGCGTTCCATGCTCTAAACAATAGAATGTTATGAGTTTTCTTGAGCTCATGTTGTATGTATCATGTTAGTTCTGTTTATTCCGCAAGAAGATATTAAGTTTGAAATGCATGCTAAATGGAGTATGATTGAATCCAATTATGTTAGTTATATGATTATAAGTCTTATATTTGTTGTGTAGTTGAAATAGGGTGTATATGTATGCTTGATCAGTGTTTCTGAAATCTGGAAACTACAGTTCCAGAGGTACCAGTCGACTGATGCATGTATCAGTCGACTGCCCTCAAGAAATCGAGGGAACAGAAATATTGGTCGAGTGATTCCCAGGCTGAGTCTATTACACCAGTCGATTGACAAGGTCATCAGTTGACTGATGCCAATGTAAAAGAGAAAGAGTTGTAGGGTTGATGGTTAGTCCGTGGACCTTGCAACTAAGAGTTCTGGGGGTCAAATTCTGTCAAAGCCAATATGAATTAAATTTTTTGGCTGACAAGAGAAGTGAATGTAACGACCCTATAAGGTTAAGGTTAGTAAGAGAGGGTCGTTACAACCGGACTACAGTCAAACGAGCAACAACGCCATGAATTGAGGGGGAGCAAGGGTGAGTATAGGTATAATTTTTATTATGTCGATTTTCAAATTCCATATTATTTGTTTTAAGTGCAAGGATAGGACACTATAAAAGCCAGTGTCCTACTCGTAAGATTCGAACTTCACCGACGGCAATGAAGGAATTGGCGCCAGGAGTCCGGAGGGACAAGAGTCACATCCACTGCTTCAAATGCCAAAAGCTAGGACAATACAAAAACTAGTGCCCGGACTGGAAAAAGACTCAATCTACAACCCCGAAAAATGCGACTACGGTATAGGAGGTAAGAAAGATAAATTTTAGCAATAATTTTCAAATTCCTGCACAGTTACACGATTTTCCTGTTAAATTAGATTACTTACGTAATAATTTAAATATGTTGCATGTTAAATTATTTAGTGATGAATTTAAATCAAATTTAGACGATATTTCTAATACTAATTCATTAATCCATAATATTAATGTTATAATTTGTGAAATTAATTCCAATATTTTAATTAATAACTTTTCTGAAAATAATGATAATCCTAAGGATAATCATGAAATCTTAATTAATAATATTTCAGATAATTTTGATAATTCTGAGGATAATATTGAAGTTGTAATTAGTAATCTTTCTGATAACTTGATAATTTGAATGAAATTATTACTGATAATTCTAATATTTTTGAAAATAATATTGAAGATAATACTCAGTACATTTCTGAATATAATCCTACAAATTTAGTTAATAGTCTTGAAAATTATTCTATTTACTATCAAGATAATGATATAATTTTAAATTCAGAATATAACTCTAAAGATGAAGATGAAGATGAATTCTTTAAAATTAAAGCTATATTTAATAAGGCTTGCAAGAAATCAAATAAAACAGAAGTATTAAACAAAATTGAAAACTTAAATTCAAAAGAAATACTAGATGAATCAGAACTTATAAAATTAATGGAAATGATGCAACTAGACACAAAATTCTTAACAATTTTAATAATTTAAATTAATTCTTAACTAATTTAAACCTTAATTAATTCTTAATAATTTAAATATTAATTAATTCTTAATAATTTAAACTTTAATTAATACTTAATAATTAATTCTTAACTAATTAAACTCTTAACTAATTCTTAATAACTTAAATCTTAATTAATCCTTAATAACTTAAATCCTAATTAACTCTTTACAACTTAAATCCTTAATAAATTCTTAACAACTTAAAATCTTAATTAACTCTTAAATCTTAATTAATTGACAATTCAACTTTAATAACCAATTCAATCCTTAATTCAACAAAATCCACGAACTAAATTCCAATCAATTACCCTCAGATACGAAACTAAATAAAATTCTACCCAACTGAATCCTCCAACCAAATAACAATAAATATGTCAAAATGAGTTGACATATTCGCGGGTTCATACAGTCTGTATCAAATCGAGAATTTGATACTTTATTAGAAACTTAATTAAAATATTTTGACTTGATTGACTCATGCATAAATGTCATGCCCATGCATCTGCTTATCTTTTCTTATATATTTGTCATGTCATCCATGTTTGCTTTTCTGCAACATTTAGAATGGATAGATAGGAAAAAGATTGGTTGATACTTGCCTAACCTAGTACCAGGGTGGGGCGAGATGATAGTACGTTAGGGAAGCTTGGTCTATGAAGTCAGGAAGGGTAAGGAGTACCCGACCTGGTCGACTTAGCTAAGTGGAACTAGCCGAAGCTACCTTGCCACATCCTAGACTAATTAGACCAAAGTTTTTCAAAGAGTAAATTAAAAGTATTATTCCTTTAAAAGGCTTTGTCTAAGGAAAGGGTTGATGATCCAATAAGGCTATGGTCAAAGAAGGCCTCTGTGCCTCGCCAAGACATGGAAGCCAATTATTAAAATCTACTTTTAAATTACAAATTGTTAAACTTGAATCTAACTAAAGGTCAAGCAATCTATAAATTAAATTGAAAAAAAAATTATTCAAGCATCTAACAAACACCTATAAGGCAACGGTGTTTGTTTGTATTGCGACACTTAAAATGGGTGAGATGTTAAGGACTAATTAATTGAAAAATACCTTTGAAAATGTTTTCAAAATCCTTAGGATATTTTCTTAAAAATCTATTTTCAAAATAATGTTTAAACATAATAATATTTTAATAAATTTCATGCTTGATTGGGTACTTACCTATAAATAAATATTTCAAAAAATTATATATCTCTTCAAAAATTCTTTGACCTACACATAGACACAAACCTTCTAGGTCAACACTAAAGTCCCTTAAGACACTTAGGTAGAGGTCCTTGTAGTTAACAAGGGTAGCCAGAAGGTGTCAGGTTCAGGAGGAGTCTTTATTTTTGCGGATTTTTATTCTTCAAAAACTATATTTTAAAAATTATTCTTTTCGAAAATTCATATCTTTCAAAATGGTTTATCCTTTAAAAAATTACTATCATCTCAAAATGCGTTTCGAAAAGTATTTTTCAAAAACTTATTATGTCATTCAAAATATTTTCCAAAAATTATTTCATTGAAAGTTATCATATTTTTTCAAAAATATTTTTCAACAATTATTTTAATTGCTCTTATGATTTGGATAAACTCTAAAGACACATATGAAGAT
Organism: Boesenbergia rotunda; assembly: GCA_024364735.1. Taxonomy (NCBI): domain Eukaryota; kingdom Viridiplantae; phylum Streptophyta; class Magnoliopsida; order Zingiberales; family Zingiberaceae; genus Boesenbergia; species Boesenbergia rotunda. Next base: position 428,993 of record JAGFNQ010000068.1, on the reverse strand, counting down.
TTCTTAATGATCTACAAGGATTTCTAAGATTGTGTCAGATTTATGAGGAGTCCAAGTCAAAAGAAATGGGTTTTAACCGTTGTCATAGGCTAAAAACACTGTTGTTAAAGGTCATAAGCTTACCCAGATGGGTACGACCTCTAGATGTTCTTGTTGTTTGAGTGTCGGTAGAATCGTCCTCATTTCCTTCAAAACCTTTATTAGTGGATGTAGATGCAATTTTTTCTTTGCCCTTCCCAACCATTGTAAGCTGTCATTAGCAATAGAAATTTAGAACAATTGAACTGAGTGTATGGTATGGCTTGGCGGGTTTCCCTAGCATTTACCAAGTCGATCTGAGAGACCTCTCCACGTCTACAGATTAAAAATTAATCCGAGTGGAGAGCCGTCTCCCATCGACCGTCTCGTGCCGTATCGAACGAGCCAAATTACAACTTAGCCAATTACCAAAATTGGCCTTGTAATTTGCTCGACCGTTCGACCGTGGAAAAGGCGACGAGTTGATCGCCAGCTTCTGTGTTTATGGTCAGGGTCCAGTTAAGAATTTATTCATTATATTTTGAAATCAAAACAATAAATTCTTAAACATAAAATAATGAGGCATATGACCATGCCACAAAATAGACATAAGGAAATACAAAGGAGCTTAGGGTAAGATATACCTTTCCGATCACCTCACGGTCTTTTACCTTATGTCCCTCCCTTCGTGGATGTCGTGTGGGCGGCGATCTACCACGATCCGAGATCACCGAGAGCTCCAAAAGGCCTCATCTTCTCACCTTGGCCGAAATAGGAAAAACCCTAACCTAGGGTTTTCCTAGCGTCGCCGGCCCTTCTTCCTCTCCCTTTGCGCCGCCGCCCACCGGAGCTGCCCCAAGACCTCCGGACTGGCTGCACACCTTGAGAAGAAGGAGAAGAAGATGAAGAAGGAGAGAATTCTCCTTCTCCCTTACCCAAACAACCCGAAAACTCCTCCCTCCTTCAGCCTTGTGGCGCCGCCGCAACCTTTGGTTGCGCCGCCTGCAGCCGGCCGTCGGCACCTCCTCTGCCTTCCCTGGGCCTCACACAAGGTAGAGGGGATCTCTACCTTTCTTCCTTTAGCCTCATCCAGAGCTTGGTGGAGGAGATCAAGAGAACTGAATGGGAGAACCCCTTCTTCTCTTGTTTCGGCGCCGAAACCCTAAGAGGGTGAGAGAGAGAGAGAGATGAGAGGAGAGGGGCTTAGGTTGTGGATTCTTGATTAGCTCCTGGTTTCTTGATCTCATAGGGTATTTATAGGGCTAAGTCATGGACCAAGAGGAGGAGTTGGTTCTTGGCCCACTAATGGATCCAAACCCAATCCATTAATTAAGATTCATTCCACTAAAGGATCTTAATTGAACTTCCTCACCAACCCCCATATTTTCATATGAGCTCCATATATTACGAGTCGTCCATCCCCCCGTGTTTAAGATCTCGTATGTCCGTTAATTAATTAAATTACTGACAATTTAAATTAATTAACTTCTGGATCCTTGATTAATACCACTCAATCTTATCAACGTGTCGGATCAAATCCACCTGCAGGGTTTAGTACGATGAACCTTTTGAGCTCATCAAGGGGGCATCATCATCCTGACTCACCAGGACATGGATTTTGTCAATAATCATCGGCACATCATATTATTAATATTATTTCTTAACTTACCGGGTCTATCGATCTAACAGAATAGATCTCGCCCATTGGTAAATCAAAAAAACAATAATTAATAATATATGCCCGATATTATTTCGTGATTAAGGGATCGTCCTCCATAATATCAACTGAGATCCTATCCAATTTTCTAGTCAGTACAAATCAGATAATCTCTGGTTTTGGTCCTGCTCAATGCACTCATAGTACACTAGTGTAATTCTATTGTCAAGACCAACCACAGCTAACTACACTACAACCATCCCGATATGTTGTCAAATTCCATCTAGGTTGTGAGCCAAACTTTTGTGAAGATTGTCGAAGACTTAGCCATCGAAAGGAGACATGTTATAAAGGGGATAAGACCGCCGGTCAAAGGGATGCTCAAAAGGATCCAAACCAACAACAATCTGGAAGGAATAGATCTCCATCAATGAGGGGCCGCAGGAGATCGAGATATTGGCGACGCACTAGACAACCAGGGATGCAAGAGGGAAGAAATAGAGAAGACGCTACACGAGAAGAGGTGCATCCTTTAGCTATGGTGGAGGTGGCGCCGACCCCCGATTGCAATGGAAATTCCCTTAGAACATGTTGATGATGACATACAGAGGCCGGAAGAGGAGGGATCTCAACATCCACCGCAAGAGGTAGAAGAGGATGATCATGCAAGTAGGGATAAGGAAGGAACGGCGAGTACCATGGAAGGTTCAACCAAATCAGATACAACTTCTTCAATGGCGGGGCATGGGGCACAAACATCAAGCAGTGGGGCATCTTCGACCTCGCCATTGATGTCTTCTTCATCGGATGTATATCGGTGACCTTGGTTTCGACATCCTCTTCCTCTGGTGACTCTAGAAGTAAAGGGACATCCGGGACAACTTTAAAGAGAGTGCCGATGGTGGTCCAAAGTGATAGACAATTACGAGTCAGAGCAGCCCGCACTGGAGGTGTAAAATGAAGGTTACTACGTAAAACATGGGGGGGGGGGGGGGAGGGGGGGGTTCAGCATCTCCTCCGGAGCAAGGACATTCATGTGATGGCTTTATTAGAGACAAAACTCACAGAGGAACCCCTCCATTCGATTACGGATAGGCAATTTTCAGGTATGGGTCATGTGCATAATTTCGATATGTCTAACCATGGCCGTATATTGCTCCTCTGGGATTTGGATAGAGTGGATATGGATGTGCTCATGAAGACCGATCAATTTATTCACTGCCGGGTCCGGTGTCGTGTATCCGGAAGGGATTTCTTGACATCTTTTATATATGGACTTCATGCTATTACCTCCCGTAGACCATTATGGGAGAGACTTATGGAGTTTGGTGAAAATATCTCAGAGCCTTAGATGATCATGGGGGACTTTAATTCTATTCTATCGATGGATGAAAGAGAAGGAGGCAACCCGGTCACAAATTATGAAATGTGGGATCTTCAAATCTTCACTCACGCATCCGGGTTGGTGGATCTTCGCTCTATTGGATGTCGGCTTACATGGACCAATGGTATGGTTTCTTGTAAATTGGATAGAATTATGGTGAATTCCCAATGGTTGTTAGCAGATTATGATGCATATGGGGAGTTTATGGCGCCCGGGTGTCTTTCGGATCATTCTTGTGCTATAGTACACATCCTTGCAAAGGACAGAGCAAAGAACCGACCCTTCAAGTTCCTCAACTTATGGACACTTCATGCGGATTTTCAGAAGGTGGTGGCAAAGTCATGGGCAGAACCAGTTGAAGGGAATGCTCAATTTATGCTAAAGGTGAAATTGACAAGATTGAAGGGTTGGTTAAGGGAACTGAACAAACAACATTTTGAACATATTTCAGAAAAGGCGAGAAGGGCCAAATCTGAGTTGGAAGAGATCCAAAAGGGTATTTTAGATGGAGGGACTATTCCGATGGACTATGAGCACCTACGGAAACGTACCACACTTCTTGCGGAGGCAGAAAAGCAATTTTATCAACAAAGGGCAAAGAATGTCTACCTAAGAAGTGCTGATAAGTGTACAAAATTTTTTCATGATGTGGTGAAGCACAATAACAAAAGGAATGCTATAATTACACTCACCCAACGAAATGGCGACCAAACTGAGAGTCTAGCAGAGGTGGTAGAGGAGTTCGTGGATTTCTTTCACTCACTACTTGGGAAAAAGGAACAAGGAGAACCCTTTAGTGGCGACATCCCTAGAAGACGACTCTCACATACCCAAGGGGAAGAACTGTGTAGACCGGTTGGAGCGGAGGAGATAAAAGCGGCTCTTGATAGTATTGGAAGTGACAAGGCACCAGGACCGGATGGATATGGGGCAAAATTCTTCACATCTGCATGGGACATCATACGGTCGGACTTCATGGGTGCTATATAGGAATTTTTTCAGAATGGTGGGCTGCTCAAACAATGGAACCACTCTGTGATTTCTCTAGTGCCAAAGGCGGATCATGCCCCAGGAGTTACATATTACAGACCTATCTCTTGTTGCAACGTCTTCTACAAAGTAATATCAAAGGTGTTGGCCGGCCGACTAGCAACAGTTTTGGGATTCTTACTTGACCCGGCACAGGCGGCTTTTGTGCAAGGGCGCTCTATTGGGGATAACATAACTTTAACCCAAGAATTACTCTGGAAATATGCACGCAAAAGGATATCACCGGGGTGTATGCTTAAGGTGGATTTGAAGAAAGCATTTGACACTGTAGATTGGGATTTTCTCATGTCGGCTCTTGTTGGTTTTGGTTTTCCCCAACAATATCGAGGATGGATTAAAGAATGCGTCACCACAGTATCCTACTCTATTTCTCTTAATGGTGGCCTTCATGGGTTTTTCAGTGGTCGGCGTGGCCTAAGGCAAGGAGATCCCCTATCGCCTATGCTCTTCAGCTTATGTATTGAAGTTCTTTCTCAACGTCTACATGAAGCTTCATCCTTACCTTCCTTCCACTTCCATCCTATGTGTAAGGAAATCGGCATTACACATCTTGCGTATGCGGATGATTTATTGTTATTTGCTCGGGCGGACGAATCTTCAATTGGGGTATTAGCGGGTTGCCTGGAAGAGTTCGGGAAGGTGGCGGGCTTGAAGGCCAATCCGATGAAGTCACATATGTACATGGCCGGTGTTGATAGTGAAACAAAGGACCGATTGCTTCAAGTTATCGGGTTTCAAGAAGGATCTTTTCCATTCCGTTATTTGGGTATTCCACTTGCGGCGGAGAAGCTACGGGTAGCAAATTATGGACCATTACTTGATGCCATTGCAACCAAGATAAAGGCGTGGCCGAAGCACACATTATCCTACGCGGGCCGATTGGAATTGGTTAGATCTATTCTCCAAGGGGTCGAATGTTATTGGCTTTCTATGCTCCCAATTCCCAGTGCCGTGATTGACAAGGTTAAAGCTATGTGTCGATGTTTTGTGTGGTCTTCCAAGCATCCCCCGATCGCATGGGATACTATTTGCCTTCCCAAACAAGATGGTGGATATGGACTTCGGGACCTTCAAGCGTGGAATGATGCTCTACTAAGCAAAGTCTTGTGGGATATCCAAAGCAAAGTGGACTCATTATGGGTGAGATGGGTACATCATCACTATATAAAAAATGCAGATTTTTGGAGTTGGGAGGCTAAAGCTACGGATTCTCCGCTCATCAAAAGGCTCTTAGGCATCCGAAACAAGATCTTATTGAGCTCGCAAGGCCAAGGAGCAGCGAACATGATGTTAATTGAGTGGTTTGCTTCGGAGAAGAAAGGTGTGGAGAATGCTTATGAATTCTTCAAGCCTCGGAAACCTACGGTGAATTGGAGTTCAGTAGTTTGGAGGCCGGAGATTATGCCCAAACATCGCTTCATTGTTTGGTTGCTTGCGCATGGGAAGCTACGGACGGCGGATAGGATGTCATATGAGCCTATCAAGACTTGTTCACTTTGCCGGAGATATGATGAGTCAAATCCTCACTTGTTCTTTGAATGCCCTATCACAAAGACATTGTGGGAAAAAGTGAGGCGATGGCTAGAGATTACCCACGAGATAAGGACACCAGAGGAGTTTTTCCAAATGCTCGGAAGGCACTATAAGAGCAGCAATAGGAAGATGAAGGCTCGGCACCTCGGCGTCTCATGTATGATCTATGTTCTTTGGGAAGCCCGAAATCGAAGCCGCTTTGAAGGCATAGTCCCGGATATCGACAAAATGATGCGCAAGATTCAAATTCACGTTCATAAAGGGGTCGATATGCTATGAGATGGGAACCTACAAATTCCCGCTTTGTGATTTGATTGGCGAGTTTATGCATTAGAGAGCATATGTGAGATGGGATTGCATGCCCATGTGATTATGATTTGTGTTGTTTGCTATGGTTGGCCACCATGATGTATTGTATTTGGATGTCGATGGAGATTACCTCACATGTCGAGGTAGATAGCTCTGAAGTAAGATTGTATTTTACAATGCAAAGCAATTGGACTTCGTGTATGTACTATTATAAACAAACACCTAGTGTAGTCGTGATTCTCTTTTCATAATAAAGATGTTCATATAATAAAAGTCATGTCTTTCAGTATACACATCTTACACTGAGAGCTACTCGAATAAGTACTATTGAAAACATAAAATTGAACAAATTAAACTGATGCAATTTTGTCATCTGAAACCCTTCCCAACCATTGCAAGCCTCAAAAATACGCTGCATTTTCACGAAAGGTGACATCAAATTTGGTTTCACGAAAATGAATTCATAAAAGCCTTCATAATTTAACATTATGTTCATTAGAAGATAAGAAGTTGCAACAACCCAAAACAAACTTTTAAGTGAATGAGGCATAAGAAACTCTGCAAATTAAATATATTCATCTTGCAAAATATAATTTGTTAAACATGCTCGACCCAAGTCCCATCACACTCTTCGCGAAGGCATGGGGGTGCATTGTCATCTACTCCGTCAACATCCATTGATGGTAACCCTCTGGTAAAAGATTGATAGTGCATTACAATGTCTTCTAATTCATCCTCATTTGCATTTTCAAATGACTCTAGATCTCTACTAGGAGTTGCAAGTACAATGCTCCATACGGGATCTTGAGGATCTTGAATGTAAAATACTTGTTTTGCTTGACTTCCCAAGATAAAAGAATCTGATTTGAATCCAATTCTGTTCAGATTTACCAACGTGAAACCAAGATCATCTATTTTAATACCATTATTATTCTCCACCCAATTACATTTGAACATTGGAATTTGAAATTGATGGTAATCGAGTGACCATATTTCTTTAATAACTCCATAGAAAACCATGTCAGACACAATTGGATTTTTATCCTTGGCACTAGCAACTTGCATTGTCTTTGCGACTAAGTTTACTCCAGAGTTTTGAGTAACTCGTACATCATCACGTTCTTTCATAGCGTAAGTAACCCCATCAATCAAATAACTAGAATACTTTAACACTTTCTTGCTAGGTTCGCACGCTATCCACTTCAATCTTTCAGAGATATTTGAAGGGTGGAATGGTCTACTGCATGTTCAACCTATATTTAACAATATAATAAAATTTATATTTTTTGTAAAATAGAAAGAGTTGTATGTATGCTAATAGATAGTATTTTTGGAGCATACCATATCATGCAACCAGTTAATAAATGTTCGATTATGCTCATCTTGTAACCACTTTTTGGACTTAGCTTTTTGAGGAAATCTTGCTTTCAACTCCACCATGTGTGTCCTAATGGAATTATTTCAAATAAATAAACCAATAGAATATTGTATTAAAGTAGCATGAAAGTATTGATAAGTTGGAGATCTTACTCGATATAAGGATCAATCTCATCATCATTCGCCAATACGTAACGGTGTGCTTGCTGTAACTCATCATGCCTAGCTGCGAGCACTACTGCTCCCGATAAAGGCTATGTATGTTCTACTTTGCGCTGCTTTGATGGTATCCCAATTGTGTGGACATTAGATAGATAATCTAAGCATAATTCTACAGCTTCTTCAGCAATATAACATTCAGCTATACATCCTTCAGGCCGATTGTGATTGCGCGCATAACCTTTCAAAATCTTCATGTATCTTTCAAATGGGTACATGTGTCTATACCAAACGGGTCCACACAATTTGACCTCCCGCACAAGATGAACAGTTAAATGAATCATTATATCAAAAAATAAAGGGGGGAAATACTTTTCAAGCAAACACAATATCATCACAACCTCTCTTTGCAAGTCATCCAACTTTACGACATCTATTACTTTTCTATATAAAACATTGAAGAAGAAACATAATCGAGTGATACTATCTCTGACATGTTTTGGTAATACACCACGAATGACCACTGGAAGCAATTGTTGCATTAAAGTGTGATAGTCATGTGACTTAAGGCCAACAAGTTTCAAATCCTTCATCGACACAAGGTTTTGAACATTAAATGAGTAACTTTCAGGGACCTTTATTCCGGCAAAGAATTACAAATACTTCTTTTCTCATCTTTGCTTAGAGTGTAACAGGCAGCTGGCAGAAAAGTTCTCTTCTCCCCAATCTTTGGTGTCAATTCAATCCTTAAATTCATTTCCAGAAGGTCTAATCTTGCTGCAACTCCATCCTTTATTTTTCCTGGAATGTCAAGTAACGTACCAATGAGATTTTCACAAACATTTTTTTCAATGTGCATCACATCAAGAACATGTCGAACATGTAGGTCTTTCCAATACTCAAGTTCAAAGAATATTGATTTTTTTCCAGCATGTTTCTCCATCATTCCTCTTTGATAGTAGCTTGCTGTTGATTTTTCCCAAATCAAAATTAATTCTTTCAACTCTTTCCAAAACATCATGGCCACTCAATGGATTTGGTGCAAGGTTAAACTCTTGCTTCCCATTAAATGCCTTTTTGCCTTCGATATGGATGACTTAAAGGTAGAACCCTTCTATGGCCTGTATATGATATTTTCCTACTATGCTTCAACCTTGTCGAGTAAGTTTTTTCTGCACAAATAGGACAAGCATGATATCCCTTCACAACACATCCTGACATATTCCCATATGCAGGAAAATCATTGATTGTCCATAGCAAAACAGCTTTAAGAGAGAAACTTTGTTTTCGATATGCATCATATGGTTCGACACCTTTATCCCATAAACAATTTAAGTCATCAATGAGAGGTGCTAAGTAAACATCAATCTCATTTCCTGGTTGTCTAGGACCAGATATCAATAAAGTCAGCATAACAAATTTTCTCTTCATACACAACCATGGTGGAAGATTGTATGTGATCATTAAAATTGGCCAACAACTATATGCAGAACTCATCAAACTGTGGGGATTGATCCCATCTGCTGATAAAGTCAATCTCAAATTTCTTGGCTCAGAAGAAAAATCTGGCCACATGCGATCAACTAATTTCCAAGAAGGTCATCAGTTGGATGACGTAAGTATCCATCATGAATTGTTTTATCAGCATGCCATGTTAACTCCTTGGATATCATCGCCTTATTCCGAAACATTATCTGAAATCTTGGAATAGGTGGGAAATACCACAAGACCTTTGCAGGAACTCCTTCTTTTACCTTAGATTTGTCACTCAACTTCCACCTTGATGTCCCACAAATAGGGCAATTGGCAAAATCATCGTACTCTTTCCAATACAAGATACAATCATTAGGACAAGAATGAATTTTGACATAATCCATCCCTAATGCATGTAAGATTTTCTTTGCGGCATACATAGATAAAGGCAATTCATTGTCATCTGGAAGCATTTCTCCAAACTAACTAAGTATATCAGTGAAATTTTTATCACTCCAACTATATTTTGCCTTCAAGTTAAATAATTTCATAACTGCAGATAACTTTGTAAATTTTGTACATCCTGAATAAAGCATTTCTCAGCATCTTCAAGTAGCTTATTGAACTGGCTTGGATTCTCAACATAACTATCATATACCATGTCTATAGGCTCCTCAGCAAAAGACTTGTCTTCATCTTGCCCTAATCGATCATTACCATTCACTAAGTTCCCTGTCAACGATATTTCCCCATGCCAAATCCATGTATGATATGTTAAATCCATACCATTACAATACAAATGCGCCCTTATCGTTTGAAGATTTTTCTTCTTTATATTACCACATCTTGCACATGGGCAAGGTATTGCATTAGGATCGTTAGCATTCTTCAGTGCAAATTGTAAGAAAGATTCTACTCCAATAACAAATTCACATGATAGTCTATCCTTTGACATCAATTCTTTGTCCATTTTTGTTACAAGTACTAATCAGCTAGGAATGAGCCAACACCTACCTTCAAAATAATTGTACATTATATAACTAGATCTTTACATAACGAACAATTAGAAACATCACATATTCATAGCATACAATATATACAATCAATCTTGAAGCAAAAACAAGTAAATAAGGGAGAAAAATTGAAAGATCAATTAATTGATGGGTTTGCATATATCAACATTCATTAACGTGTTAGTAAGAAAAAATTGAATTTTTTCCACAACCACACAAATAACCTTTAGAAGTAAATAAAAAACATAGGATTGTTTCATTGAAGGATTTCTGATAATAGGATTTAAATGGATTAGGGTATTTGATAATAGGATTTCTGATTTCAACTATACAATCTTCAATAAATATCAATTTGCGTCTAGTGTTTAATATTTTAAAATAAACTTTATACAAGAAACATAGAAGATGACAGATTAGAAATCTGAATTGGATGTCCCAACTGAAACCAATAAACTGAAACTAGAGAAGGGATTCATCACCTTGAAGAGTGGTACAAGAGAGGCAGAGACGCCAGGTACCGTCGATCGTTCTCCAACAAACACTCGCAAGAGAGAACGATGCCCAAAATGCTGAAATGTTCAACTCAAACCTACTGTCCAAAACCTGAAGATGCTTGAAATGTTAGACTCAAACCTACTGTACAAAACCCAACAAGAGCAAACATTACCTTGATATCTCTCCAATTCGGCAACTCGGCACAAGAGGAGGAAGAAGAAGGGGCGTGGTGGCGGCTAGTTCGCGCGAGGAGAAGTTTGAGGTGTCTTGTTTGTGTGCGACGAAGAGGAAGAAGAAGAAGAAGAATGAGAAGAAGGAAAAGATGGCAAGGAAGTTTGAGGTGTGTTGGGGTTCGGTGTTGTTGCTCGCTGCGGCGAATGAAGAGAATGAACTAAGGGGAGGTTCTCATTACTCATTAAACGGCTGGCGTTTTCGTTTTCATGCTCACTCGCTGTTGTGTATTACCACGTAAGCAACACAGATAGACAACGGTTAATTAAAACCAGCTGTCGTAACCAAGCAAATAGACATCAGTTTTTAAAAAACTGTTGTCTTTGACATACATAAGACAACGGTTTTTTAAAAACCGTTGTCTTTTTTCGCAAAAATTTTTTCAACATCAACACTTTTTGAAAAAACCGTTGTTAAATGAAAAAAGACAACAGTTTTTCAAAACACCATTGTCTATTTGGTGTTATTGAATCCAAAAATTCTTATAGTGTAACTCGGTCTCAAAGGGGTAAGCTACAAGTTTCCACTCACGAAACTATTTTTTTATATCCCTTATTCATATAATTTTTTTATGCTTTAAATGTGTAGCACTAACACATATGCATATATATACATATGTAAATGCGGAGATATTTTGATTTTTCTAAGTGAGCTTTATTGACCTGAGCCTCATCTAGTAACCAAGATGTACTCTAAGAAATCACAAGGAAACATAAGTACTAACTAGTTCTATGAAATATGACTATTTATTGAGTTATCTACTATCCAAACTAGGCAAAGTAAAGCGAGATCCTAAATCTAAACCATCACTTAAACATTTCAATAAGACATTGCTCACTTCATGCTACTAGAAATAGAGAAAAATCATCCACCAAATATACTAGTACTAAATCAAACAACATGAATGAAGAATAAACATGCTAGTATTTCTACTTGAGAACAAGCAACACAACGTAATGATGATGCAACTATGAAAAATTTATTTATGCAAGGAAACACAACTAAAAGAAGGGAAAACACAACTAAAACTAGATCACAACCCAATACATACATGCATCAAACCCCAATACATACATGCATCCCCCCAACTTAAACTTTTCATTGTCCCAATAAAAACAAAATATGAAAATAGAGGTGGTTTGATGGTTAAGGGTGTCACCAAGTGGAATTTCGTAAGTATCTGAATTATCACAAGTCATCCTTCTTTAGCTTGTATCCATACTTCTCTTTGGCTTTGGATCCTATAAAATTCAACTAGACGAGAAGTGTTAAAAAGAGGGATCGGGTTAAGAAACTAGGTATAAACTAGAAGCTAAAATGAGCATATGGAAAGAACTCGAGTCGCCTCCGAAGAAGTGCTTGTTTTAGGTCATTAGCTCGGCCACCATGGCAACTTTATCAAAATCTCACTCTGGCCGGAGTACGATACTTTCGGACTTATTTTTCCAATTGCTCATGGTCGGGAGGGAGCTTTTAGCAGAGGAAGGAGTAAAGCTCTCTCCTTTATTGTCTCCTTGAAGGCCCATTTGGGTGGTCAGAGATAGTTCAGATGCAGGATCCGATTGTAGGCTTTATAAAAATCTGCACACCCAATAAAAAAGCACAACTCCCAAATACATGTAAGATAAGAAAGGACAAGAACTATATCAAGTTTAATTGTGTATGAATTAGAAAATGTGTTACTTCTTACAAAATCAACAATTGATACCTCTATGAAATTTTCTAAAAGATCTCTAGAAATACTGACCTTGCATAATTGGGAGTTACCTAAAACTTCTAAACAAGAGGATGTGATTCTCTCATGTTCTTATAGTGGCTCTAACTCTGGTTTTGATGGTGGTGTCTCTGAAACTGGTGATTCTTGGGGCTTTGCCTCCATTGCACAATACCCTACACATGTATCCTCAACCATTTCAGCTCTAACTTCTCCAATTGGTTGAGTAAGCAAAGAAGGTGATCCTTGGGACGTATATTCCAATTCATGAGTCCCTACACTTCCATCCACCATATCAAATTCATCACACACAATAAAGAGTCCACTTATATCAATACCATCCACCCAAGTATTCACATCGATATCCGTCCCATCTATGACCTCATCAGCAAATATATATGAACTATCTTCATCATCCTCGGGGGCTTCAAGAAGAACATTGGCTAGTGTGGATGGAAATGCACCAAGGGTTTTGTTCTTGTCCTGAGTACCATAAACTACATCAAGGTTATGTAAGGCAACAGAGTCATGGAGGGATGTAGAGTCAGAATCAATATCTCCATTAGTTCCATATAGTGTCCATAGAAACCAAGCTCCCCATTGCACTAAGAGCTCTTCAGAATCTTGCACTGTGATCTCCATCTGACAAGGGGTAAGAGTTTCTTCATCTTGGAGTTCCTCCCAGAAAGCAGGCCCAACGTGTTGAGATTGATATAACCCATCTAGTGATGAATTATCTTGGAATTCTAATGGACTCTAGAATTCATGAAAGGATTGCTCAGCACCTTGCATGCTTTTGTAGTCAAAACATTGATGATCCATCCAATCCTGACAATAGTATCAAGGGGAGTCAGGAACAAGTTGTTGTGGCTAGAAGTACTCATGCTGCTCAGGTGGGAATAAACTCTAAAGTATTGTAGGAGTGTTAGCAGCTCTTTGAAATAAGTGGCACATCGCAGCTGGGTAGGTCATGCTTCCACATACCCCACATAGGTGTTAGTAGGAGCCCTAGAACTAATTATATGATGATTGACTAGGGACATTTTGTATCATATTCTATTATTAATAAAGGCATGTTTGGTTATTATACTTACTTTGTATTTGTGCCAAATAACTAAGTATAATAATGTCCTTGGGTAGTAGGTTCTTATCTACATTATATCGTTTGGTTGAATCGATAGTGAGATGATGTAGAGAACACTATTCTAAACCATTCCTAGTCAAGTATTAATTTTCAAGGACAATATTAATACATGGAGACTAGCATGTAGGTCAACTGATGACTTGAGCTCACAAGTCATGGATATGTGATATCAAGTTGACACATGGGTATACATTGGAGAATGTGTACTGAATGACCCGCAATGAGAAAGTTTCATAGATTGTCATATGAGTGTCATAAACTTTCTCATGTGACTATTAGTATGAATGGTCCTTAGACCTGAAGTCACTACGGTTCCCTACATAAGGAGTTATGTACTTTGGTATCGTCAAACGTCACCCGTAACAGGGTGGACTATAAAGGTGATCACTGGGTATGTAATGAATTATGCGGAGGGATGTGAGTGATGTAGATGGGATCTATCCCTCCCATATGACGGGAGTGATATCTGTGGGCCCCTTGATCGAGTAGGACTGGTAAAACGCATGGCCATGCTCGAATGAGTCAATATGAGATATTGAGCTCAATTGTTTGAGTGAGTCTACTCGGGGAACAAGAAACACCAGATTGATTGAGGATGACACGGTCTATGCCTCATTTGTCAATCTAGATATCAAGGATAGAAGGACAAGGTCATACATTGCCATAGTCACGGAGGTTAAGTCGGATCTCAACTTTCTTGTTACTTGGGTAGCATTGATGCATTGCTAGATGCCGCTCATTGCTTTTGTGTCTAAATTGGTTTAGACACATTGCCAACGTTACGAGAGCCTATTGGGTCACACACTAAGGAAACGATGCTTCAGAGATTAATTGATCTTGATTTGACTAAGATTTAATTGGAATTGGATTAATTGAGTTAGACTCAAGTGAATCCAATTGGATTATGGATTGAGATCTAATTTGAGTTAAACTCATTTAGATTAGACTCAACCACATTTAGATGAAATATTAATTCATTAAAATGATTAATGAATTAATATGAGAGGAAGATGGAGAGTTTTTCACCATTAGAGTGTTACATGAAATGTTAGAGAGTTACATTAAAATGTTTAATGAAGGGAAGTTTAAAAGGCAAAAACTCCTCATGATATGAGTATAAAAGAGTTTTTCCCTTGTTATTTGGATGACAACTTGTCATTTTCTTTCCCCTCTTCCTTCTCTTCTCCATCTTGGCCGAAACTCACATCTTGGGTTCTTGGTGTTTTGTGAACTACCTCAAGTTGCTAGCACAACTAAGGTAGTTCTTCTCCGAAGTAGAGATATCGTGTTCGTGTAGATACGAATAGAGGCACGGACACTTGAACATGCAAGAGATCCGGCGGCGCTTGGATGAGCGGGATAAACGTAAGGGCACGCTCCAAAGGTATAAACAGTAGATAAATCTATTAGATAGATATACTTTGTACGAGTTTTCTTTCTCATGGATCGCTCGTGGGATCTTGTTTCCGCTGCGTTTTGTGTTTATGTCGCCTGAAGATCCCAACAGTGGTATCAGAGCCACTTGCGAAAGATCGTACAAAGTTTTTGTACTTTTATATGTGATATAGAAGTAGGACAAGATAAATTATGAGTTGCATAAACTGTATGATATAGTAGTCGGGCTCCCGACCTCCCACTCGGGAAGACTGACCTCTGAGGTCATACCTAGCAGAAAGCTTCCCGAGGTCACTCGGGAAGACAGAAGCTCGGGTCGTCCCGAGTGAGAAAACCCCGAGAATGTCTCGGGAAAGTGGAGTCCGAGTGATCATACCATTGCTATATGGGTCTCGGATTCATGTTAATGAATCTGGGTAGCGACTCACTCGAGGAACAACAAAGTAAATTTTGTTTTTGCACTCATAATAAAATTAATGTTCTAAATCTATTGTATATAAATGATGACATGGTGAATGGTTATGGCCTTAACCCCAATGTGATTGGATGTATGTGTGTGTGTGCATGTTGTAATTCATAATACGGTCTACGTGTCGTGCCTTGTATCTATTCTTCCTAATTGTAAAATTAGATTTAGACTCGAATGTAACTCGAGTTTTCCTACATTGTAATGTACAAAAGAGGAATGGAGTGTCCATTGAAGAATGAAGTTACAAGGAGGATGCCAACCACACATGATGACCGAAGGATGCTCTTGGAGAAGAAGGTATCCTTAGGTTGACCATCGATCTTCTCATTGGCTTGAGAAGATCGTAGTATACTGGTCATAACCATGCCACATTTTCTTGCCTATATATTGATATATGCTATGTGTGTGTATGTGATGCATGCTTAGATGTTAATCTTAATTAAGTTAACTCAATATGCCTACCAAGGTTCGGTACTCATAAACTACCTCGATCATTTGTTGTTGGGTTTGCCAAAGCAAAGCAACGCATTTTATCTTGGTAGAGTGCGAGTGGACAATTGTGATGTCCCGCTATCGAACTTTGGGTGAGACTTAACTAAGTCACCTCAATTGGATTGAGAAACTTAGAGGCATATCCCAAAAGTTGGGAAAATTGGATAAGAGGAAAATTATGCTAAGTCTTGGGCGATTAGCCAAAGCTAACTCAAGATGATGTGTAATGTGAATCTTAACCCTTTTTCAAGAGTTGCATACGATGTAATTGGTAAAATGTTACCTACCCAATTGTACCGAGTCTTGGGCGATTAGCCAAAGCTAACTCAAGATGAAGTATAATTTGGATCTTGTCCCACATAAATGTAGTCGTTGTTTGGTTTGGAGCTAGTAGTGTGAGCAAAGTAAGTTTGCCTACATCCATGACTAGCCCCTACAAAAGCTCTATGATTTAGTGGGAGCATCATTTAATTAAAGGCTTAATTAAATGATCTAGATATGATACTTATTTCTGCATGTTGTGTTGTTGTAGATCACCATGTCGTCTAATACGTCGAACACTCTCTCTCTACGATCTGTCCTTGAGAAGGACAAGCTCAACGGAGCTAATTTCCTGGACTGGTACAGGAACTTGAGGATAGCCCTCAAACAAGAACGTAAACTGTACGTTCTAGAGCAACCCCTTCCAGAAGCACCCGTCGCTACCGCCACCCGTGCTGAAAAAGATGCTTACAAGAAGCATCAAGATGATGCATTGGATGTATCATGCCTAATGCTTGCCACCATGAACTTTGAGCTTCAGAAGCAACACAAGAACATGAATGCACATGATATGGTTGAGCATCTAAAACAACTATATCAAGGGCAAGCTAGGCACGAGCGCTTTGAGGTGTCCAAAGCCCTATTTGCATGCAAGATGCAAGAGGGAACTCCTGTAGGAACTGACGTACTCAAGATGATTGGGTATGTGGAGAACCTTGAAAGACTAGGATTCCCACTGGGCCAAGAATTGGCAATAGACCTTATCCTGCAATCGTTGCCGGAGGGTTATAATCAATTTGTCATGAACTACAACATGAATGAAATTGATAAGCCTTTACCTGAGATACTCAGCATGTTGAGAACTGCTGAGCCCAATCTCAAGAAAGCCAAGACCAGTAATGTACTGATGGTTAACAAAGGCAATGACAAATGGAAGCCTAAAGGCAAGGGTAAGACCCAAGCCAAAGGCAAGGCCAATTCTACTACATCCAAAGCCAAAGGCAAAGTGCCTAAGGAAGGGACCTGCTTTCATTGTGGTGAGACCGGACATTAGAAGAGGAATTGTAAACTCTACCTGGAGGAAGCAAAGAAGAAAAGAAGTGAGACTTCTGCCTCAGGTATTTTTGTTATAGAAGTCAATCTATCTATCTCTTCTTCTTGGGTATTAGATAACGATGTGCTTCTCACATTTGTACTAATGTGCAGGGCCTTCAAAGAGCTAGATCATTGACCAAGGGCGAAGTGGACCTACGAGTAGGCAACGGAGCAAGAGTTACTGCTATTGCTGTAGGAACATATTTCTTGTCTTTGCCCACTGGGCTTATCCTAGAACTAGAAGAGTGCTTTTATATACCTGCATTAACTAAGAACATTATTTCAGTATCTTGTTTGGACAAGAAAGGGTTTTCATTTACCATAAAGAACAAATGTTGTTCTATAATGCTAAATGATATGTTCTATTGTAATGCACCATTGATAAATGGACTCTATCTTCTAGATCTAGATAACCCAATCTATAACATAAATACCAAACGGTTCAAACCAAATGATTTGAACCAAGCATATCTCTGGCATTGTCGCTTAGGACATATAAATGAGAGTCGCATATCCCAGCTCCATAAGGATGGATTACTGGACTCATTTGATTTTGAATCATATGAGACATGTGAATCTTGTCTTTTAAGCAAGATGACCAAGACTCCATTTAGTAGACACGGCGAAAGAGCGACAGAGTTATTAGGACTCATACATACTGATGTATGTGGCCCTTTCAATGTCACAGCTAGAGGAGGCTATTAGTACTTCATCACTTTCACTGATGATATCAGTAGGTATGACTATATGTATCTCATGAAACACAAGTCAGAATCCTTTGAAAAGTTCAAAGAATTCAAGAGTGGAGTACAAAACCAACTTGGCAAAAGTATTAAGATGCTTCGATCAGATCGAGGTGGTGAATACCTTAGCCAAGAGTTTCATGACCATCTAGCAGAGTGTGGGATCATATCCCAACTCACTCCACCTGGAACACCACAGTGGAATGGTGTGTCCGAGCGGAGAAATCGTACTCTATTAGATATGGTACGATCGATGATGAGTCAGACGGATCTTCCTACTTCCTTCTGGGGTTTCGCTCTAGAGACAGCTCTTTTCACACTTAACCAAGCTCCATCAAAGGCTGTTATAAAGACAGCATATACGATATGGACTGGGAAGAGTCCACGATGTCTTTTATGAGAATTTGGGGTTGTGAGGCTTACGTTCGACGTCAAGTCTCAGATAAACTAGGACTCAAATCTGATAAGTTCTACTTTGTAAGATATCCCAAGGAAACAAAGGGATATTACTTTTACAATCCCACACAAGGCAAAGTGTTTGTCGCTAGAAATGGTATTTTTCTAGAAAAGGAGTTTATTTCTAGAAAGACTAGTGGGAGTGAAATCCATCTTGAAGAAGTTCAAGATGCAAATAGTACTGAGGCCTTAATGGACATTGAACAGGCACCACAAGATGTTGTGGATCATAAGGTTGTTACACAAGAAGTTGTGGAATAATAGGTTGTTCAAGTAGACCAACCTCCTCGCAGATCTGATAGGATACGTCGTCAGCCTGAGAGATACTCTTTTCTCTTGTCTGACCATGATGATGTGACGCTCATTGAGTTGAATGAGCCTACATCCTATCAAGAAGCTGTGATGAGCCCAGATTCTGAGAAATGGCTAGAAGTCATGAGGTCCGAAATGGAATCCATGTATACTAACCAAGTATGGACTTTGGTTGATCCACCTGAGGGGATTAAACCCATTGGGTGTAAGTGGGTCTTTAGAAGAAAGACTGATATGGATGGACTCATGCATACCTACAAAGGGCGATTGGTAGCTAAAGGTTCAAGCAAATTCATGGTATCGACTATGATGAAACCTTTTCCCCAGTTGCGATGCTTAAGTCTATTCGGATCCTGCTTGCTATTGCAGCTTACCATGATTACGAGATCTAGCAGATGGATGTCAAAACCGCATTCCTAAATGGGAATCTACTCGAGGATGTGTACATGACACAACCTGAGGGTTTTGTAGATCCAGAGCATGCTGGAAAGGTATGTAAGTTGCAAAGGTCCATTTATGGGCTAAAGCAAGCTTCTCGAAGCTGGAATCTTCGATTCGATGATGCAATCAAAGCGTTTGGTTTCATCATGAATGAAGATGAACCCTGTGTCTACAAGAGGGTTAGTGGGAGCACAGTTATCTTCCTGATCTTGTATGTAGATGACATACTCCTCATTGGGAATGATATCCCTTCACTACAGTCTGTGAAGATGTGTCTTGGGAATTGCTTCTCAATGAAAGACTTAGGTGAAGCAGCCTATATCCTAGGCATTAAGATCTATAGAGATAGATCTAAGAGATTGCTTGGCTTAAGTCAGAGTGCATATATTGACAAGGTGCTTAATCGTTTTGCCATGCAGAATTCCAAGAAGGGATTTCTGCCAATGTCACATAGTGTGAGTCTTTCGAAGACTCAATGTCCCTTTTCTAAGGAGGAGAGAGACCGTATGGATCAGATCCCTTATGCATCCACTATAGGGTCTATCATGTACGCCATGCTATGTACTCGTCCAGATATTTCGTATGCTTTGAGCATGACGAGCAGGTACCAGTCAGATCCAGGTGAATGTCACTGGACAGCTGTCAAGAATATTCTTAAGTACTTACGAAGGACGAAAAAATATTTCTTGATATTTGGAGGCGATGAGGAGCTAGCTGTAAAGGGTTACAGTGATGCAAGCTTCCAAACAGACAGGGATGACTATAGATCGCAGTCAGGGTATGTATTTTGCCTGAATGGTAGCGCTGTGAGCTGGAAGAGTTCGAAGCAGGACACAGTCGCAGATTCTACAACAGAGGCCGAGTATATTGCCGCGTCAGAGGCGACAAAAGAGGCTGTTTGGATCCGGAAGTTCATTACAGAGCTTGGTGTGGTTCCTAGCATAGCAGACCCGATAGACCTCTATTGTGACAACAATGGGGCTATTGCGCAGGCTAAGGAACCTCGCTTCCATCAGCGGACCAAACACATACTACGGCGCTTCCATCTCATTTGAGAGATCATCGATAGTGGAGATGTGAGGATATGCAGAGTACACACTGATTCTAATATCGCAGATCCTTTGACCAAGGCTTTGGCACAAAAGAAGCATGATGGTCATACCAGGTTACTCGGTATTAGATTCTAAAGTGATTGGCACTAGTGCTAGTGGGAGATTGTTAGTAGGAGCCCTAGAGCCAATTATATGATGATTGACTAGGGACATTTTGTATCATATTCTATTATTAATAAAGGCATGTTTGGTTATTATACTTACTTTGTATTTGTGCCAAATAACTAAGTATAATAATGTCCTTGGGTAGTAGGTTCTTACCTACATTATATCGTTTGGTTGAATCGATAGTGAGATGATGTAAAGAACACTACTCTAAACCATTCCTAGTCAAGTATTAATTTTCAAGGACAATATTAATACATGGAGACTAGCATGTAGGTCAATTGATGACTTGAGCTCACAAGTCATGGATATGTGATATCAAGTTGACACATGGGTATACATTGGAGAATGTGTACTGAATGACCCGCCATGAGAAAGTTTCATAGATTGTCATATGAGTGTCATAAACTTTCTCATGTGACTATTGGTATGAATAGTCCTTAGACCTGAAGTCACTACGGTTCCCTACATAAGGAGTTATGTACTTTGGTATCGTCAAACGTCACCCGTAACAGGGTGGACTATAAAGGCGATCACTGGGTATGTAATGAATTATGCGGAGGGATGTGAGTGATGTAGATGGGATCTATCCCTCCCATATGACGGGAGTGATATCTGTGGGCCCCTTGATCGAGTAGGACTGGTAAAACGCATGGTCATGCTCGAATGAGTCAATATGAGATATTGAGCTCAATTGTTTGAGTGAGTCTACTCGGGGATCAAGAAACACCAGATTGATTGAAAATGACACGGTCTATGCCTCATTTGTCAATCTAGATATCAAGGATAGAAGGACAAGGTCATACATTGCCATAGTCACGGAGGTTAAGTCGGATCTCGACTTTCTTGTTACTTGGGTAGCATTGATACATTGCTAGATGCCGCTCATTGCTTTTGTATCTAAATTGGTTTAGACACATTGCCAACGTTACGAGAGCCTATTGGGTCACACACTAAGGACACGATGCTTCAGAGATTTATTGATCTTGATTTGGCTAAGATTTAATTGGAATTTGATTAATTGAGTTAGACTCAAGTGAATCCAATTGGATTATGGATTGAGATCTAATTTGAGTTAAGCTCATTTAGATTAGACTCAACCACTTTTGGATGAAATATTAATTCATTAAAATGTTTAATGAATTAATAAGAGAGGAAGATGGAGAGTTTTTCACCATTAGAGTGTTACATGAAAAGTTAGAGAGTTACATTAAAATGTTTAATGAAGGGAAGTTTAAAAGGCAAAAACTCCTCATGATATGAGTATAAAAGAGTTTTTCCCTTGTCATTTGGATGACAACTTGTCATTTTCTTTCCCCTCTTCCTTCTCTTCTCCATCTTGGCCGAAACTCACATCTTGGGTTCTTGGTGTTTTGTGAACTACCTCAAGTTGCTAGCACAACTAAGGTAGTTCTTCTCCGAAGTAGAGATATCGTGTTCGTGTAGATACGAATAGAGGCACGAACACTTGAACATGCAAGAGATCCGGCGGCGCTTGGACGAGCGGGATAAACGTAAGGGCATGCTCCAAAGGTATAAACAGTATATAAATCTATTAGATAGATATACTTTGTACGAGTTTTCTTTCGCATGAATCGCTCGTGGGATCTTGTTTCTGCTGCGTTTTGTGTTTATGTCGCCTGAAGATCCCAACAATAGGTACTCATAATCATCAACCTCTGAATCATCATCCACAATCTAAGGTTGCACACTGGGGAGTAGTAATCTTGAAGATGTGGGTGTGAAAAATTCCCTCAATGGTCTAACTCTCAACTTATTACTCATTGGATCATATAAGAAAAAATTAAAAACAAAATGCAAAAATTAAAAGCAAGTAAAGAAATGCATGAACAAAAGGAAAAGAAATAGAAAAGCATGCTATAGACAAAAGCAAAGAAAAAGTATCTAGACTGGCTAATTTGCTTATCGACTAATGTTAATGTGAACAGTCCCCGACAATGACATCAAAAACTAATGTGGAATCCTCAAGTGCATAGAAACATCGTCAATTAATAAAATATCGATCCACAAGGACTGTTGATTAAGCACTAGGCGAGTCTACAAGGTAAGCTATCTAGACGTTCGAGGGTTAGTTGTGACAGAGCTTGCTAGAAAAAAAGGAGAGAGAGAGAAAGAAGTAGAGAGGAAGAAGAGAGAAGATCATTGGACCTAGAGGAAGGGATGAATGAGTGGAATCTAGGATTTCGGTTTTGCTACAATGCTAGTTGATGCCCTATATATTATTCATATCCTAATCTCCATGCCTATGTCCTTGTAGAGATACTAACTACATACCAGTGTTAGCCCTACAGAAGCGTACTAGAGTGGTTTATCCTTTGACATCCAATGCCATCAAGTAGAATAGGTAACCTAGAGAGTCTGATTAAAGGATTATCCTTGTCATAGAGGGCTCCCCAGTTATATGTCTCTAGGTTACACTAAACACTTCCTAACACTGGATAAGGAGAAACCCATTAATTCGTGTTAGCTAACCTCTTGTAAGGAATTGACCTCCATTTCGAGGCAATGCCCAAGATATCCGATTAAAGGTAGTCCCTGTCACTAAGGCTCCCTGGTTATATGATCTCGGACACTCCTTCTATGTGGCGGCCAAACTCTCACAATTATATGTATTTACCATTCAAACATTTCAACAAACACATTATAGGCAACATACACATAAAACAAAGCATGAACATTTTATTTGATAAGAAAATGCTTCAATACATAGTTTATACAATATCATCACATCATAGCTACCTCCTACATCCTAGATATGAAGAACTACTCTATTGCAAAGGAGATACAACAAGAAAACATGATAAAAGCTTCTACAATCCTAAACTTGTAGGAAAGGAAAAAGAGAAAGCTTATCATGGTATCACCGGACTACTTGAAGTGTCTTCTTGCGCCAGAGGTGGACAGATCATCGAGGATAAAGGCTCTAAGATTTCTCCTTAAGGGGAAAATCCTTCTCCAAGACAAGGAACGGAGCCTTAAAGCCAAAGATGTGAGAAAATGATAGAAAACCCCTCTTTATAGCAAATTCTGCGGGGTGTGGCATGGGTTGTGCCAGGGTGGCATGGCTCTACCATGCCCCTTTTGACATGGTGGCACCCCATAAGTCCCAGGCCATGCCATTTGGTACAGGCCTGCCATGCCAGTTTTGGCCAAACTAGCACGGGTCGTGTGGTTTGGCACAGCCTTCCCATGCCAATTTCGATTAAAACTACATGGGTCGTGTCATTTGATACGGCCATGCCATTCCCCAAACTGCAAATGACATCCGCCACATGGCCATGCCCTAAAATATAAGTCAAGGTCGTGTCTGTTGATACTACCATGTTAAAGGGTCGTGTTTGTTGACATGGCCATGTGACATGGTTGTGCCTAAGAGAGGCACGGTCATGTCCCCCTTTTTTTGGCTTCAAAATGTCATTTTCTTGAGTTAGTATCTTCAGAAAAGTTGTAAATCTAGATGTTCTCTTCAATTTCGGTGTACAGAGCATTTTTAGATTCTAACCGATCAAAAAGTTATGCCCATTTCACTTTCGGTGTGCAATCTGACCGAAGGCACAACCCTAGCACGGCTGTGGCACGGTTGTCAAGGAAAAGCATGGGCATGCCTCCCCAATACTTAGTTTTTAAGGGTTGATGCATTCAGGAGAGTTGTATATCTTCAAGTCCTCTTTAATTTGATGTAAAGAACAACACAAAACTCTGACCGAGGAAGAAGTTATGATTGTTACAAAATTGGTCTGTAGTGCAGTCTAAGTATGCCACTTCATACGGCTGTGTCTAGGGGAGCCATGTGGTTCCTTTTGGCACTTCTAGATGTTGTTTTCAGGGGCTAAGGTCCTAAGTAAAATTATTGATGTTGAAGTCCTCTTCGATTTAATATAAAGAACAACCTAAAACTACAACCGAGCAAGAAGTTATGACTATTTCAAGATCGGTCCGCAGTGCAACCCTCTTCATGTGTGTGCCTCCTTAGCATGTGACCATGTCTTGTTGACTTTTCATCCAAACTTGCTCCATTTCGCTCCGAAAACTCATCCTATCAATCTAAACCAATAAAGATTAGTTCTCCAAGCCAAAATAGTAGAAGTAGCAAAATCATATAAAATAAGATGCAACAAAATAGAATAGAACTGAGAATAACAAGTGAATGGGTATTAATAGTAGTATAAAAATGTGTCTATCCTATGCTCATCAATTAGCCTAGACATTTTTTTTTTCTGTGTGAATACTTTCATTTATAGCACACTTCCTTTTCTACATACTTTATTATGGTTGTTTTTTGTAAATTGTCTGCATCTCTTGCTTTGTCTAAACACTATGCACTTATTTCCTTTTTGCTTTTGCATCTATCCTATAGAAAACACAAAAGCATAGATATTGTTTTTCTTGTATGCGAAGGTTGATTTCTACAAGAAATTTACTTCCTATCGATCCTAAGATTGATAGGACATTCAGAAAGAGAAGAAGAAATTTGCAAAGATAATTAGTTGAAGTGTAAGAGAAGAAAACTATGGCACACGAAAATACCAACAATAAGCCTCTAAAGGACTATGCTCCACCTCAGGCAAGAGGATTCAGTTCTAGCATCAGTCGGCCTTAAATGGAGGCCAATAATTTTGAATTTAAGCTAGCATTTGTTTCTATAGTGCAACAACATCAATTTAGGGGAGGAGCTTCTAAAGACCCCAATCAACATCTTAAGGCTTTTTATGAGATATGTGGTACACTTCAAATGAATGGAGTCCCAGTCGACATAATGAAGCTTTTTCTATTTGGATTCTCTCTGAGAAACCAGGTAAAGGCATGGTTGAATTCTTTACAAGCCAATAGCGTCACCTCCTAGACTTAGTGTGAACAGGTGTTCATGGAAAAAGTTTACCTTCGAAGCAAGACTGCCTATATAAGGAACCAGATAGCAAGCTTTAGACAAAGTGATACTGAATCATTATATGAAGCTTATGACCAGCTTAAGGCGATGCTTAGGTCATGCCCACATCATGAATTTGAAAGATGGTTAGTGGTGCACACTTTTTACAATGGCATCAATTACCAGACCAACGTGTCCCTAGATTCTGCAGTCGGTGGTACTTTGATGAATAAGCATCTGGATGAAGTCAAAGTAATAATAGAAAGTGTGGCACTCAATAAACACCAATGGGATTCAAAGAGAAGTGGGAATCCAACTAGGACCCGGAGAAGTACGAGGTTGAAGTTATGGATCTAATTTCTACAAAGCTTGATGCCTTGACAAAGAAATTTGAGTCAATTAATGTCAACCCGGTAAATGTCATTGTGACTACTTGTGGAATATATGGAAGCATGGAATATCAGAAGGAAGGTTATCCACTTGGAGCTGCAACATCTCAGTTTACTTCTATTAAACAAGTAGATGCAGTTGGCACCTTCAATCAAAGGCAAAACAACCCTTATTCGAATACATGCAACTCGAGATGGAGGAACCACCCAAACTTCCCTTATTGAAATAACCAAGAACAAGGGCAATCAACAGATTTCAAAATTCTCAGCCCTTAAGGAAAAATCATCTTCTTGAAGAATTGCTGGCAAACCAAAAGGAGATGAACAATGACATCAAGCAACTCAATGAAAGACTGGATAACACTGAGAAACATCTGAAGATGCTTGATGGCCAAGTGGCCTAGATTGCTAGTGCCTCGTCAAGGACATAAGGAACATTCTTGAGAAAAGCTGAACCAAATCTCATAGAGCATTGTAATATGATAGAGTTAAGGAGCGGGCGAACCTTGGAGAAGCCCCAAGTGACTACTCAGGAGGGGACCAAAGATAATGGAATGTCTTCTCCATCCTTCTCTACTGTTGAATCAACCCAGGAGAAGGAGGAGATTGAAGAGCTTCCACCAAGGAGCAATGTCCAATGAGTCTCCTCCCCCCAAAGGCTCATCAAGGCCAAGAAAAACGAATAATTTGATAAGTTTTTGGAGAAAATCAAATAAATATGCATTGAGATTCCTCTCATAGATGCACTGCACCAAATGCCCAAGTTCACGAAGTTCATGAAGGCAATCATCTCCAACAAGCGTAAGCAAGACGGTTTTGAGACGGTGGTGCTAACGGAAGGATGCAGCACACTTCTATTCAACTCTCTCCAACTAAAACTCCAAGATCCAAGAAGCTTCTTTATCCTATGTAAGATTAGTACGACAATATTTGGTAAAGCTTTTTGTTACCTTGCATCCAGTGTAAGTCTCATGTCTTATTCAGTTTGTAAGAAACTTGGTTTGAATGACTTGAAATTGACCACGATGGCATTGTAATTAGCAGATCATTCCTATAGATACTCACTTGATATCGTAGAGGACATAATGGAAGAGGTGGGGAGTTTTATTGTCCCCACTGACTTGTGGTATTAGACATGAATGAGGATCCAAATATCCCAATCATCTTAGGGATGTCTTTCCTTGCAATGGTGGGAGTCATTATTGATGTTAAGAATCATAAGTTATCTCTTGTGATTATCAAGGAAAGGCTAGAATTTGAACTGTCCAAATCTTCTAATCCCTTGTCTATGTCTACTATCGTTAATGATGGTTGCAGGTTGGAGGAGTTCCAACCCTAAGTTGATGAAGAAGAAGAACCACTGAACCCACCCCAAGGCAAACCACTGGAGGATGCATCACATGTGGTGGAGAAGAAGAAAAGACCCTGTGCCTCTAAAGAAAAATACGTCACTCTAACATGAACCCGGAAGAAGGACAAAGCCAAGTCTTCTGGCCAAGATGAAGGGGAATGCCTCCCCTTCAAGGCCATGACTCTTAGAGCTCATGACCTTAAATGATCCTTCTTGGGAGGCAACCCAAGGATGTTTATCATTTGTTCGAAGTTGATTTTGTCGTTTGTTGTTAGTGAGGGTGATCAAAGGTCGGCAAGAGGAGAGTGAATTGCTCCTGAAAAAGAAAACCCAATTCTTTTGTCTATCTTTGACAAAGATGTTGGTTAGATCAAAAATAACATAAACAAATGAAGCAAACATTAAATAAAGAGACAACTGGATTTTAGTTGGTTTGCAACCGGGGAGGTTGCTAATCCAAGGCATATGGCTTGATTCTTTTGAATAAAACTCCTTCAGACGGAGAAGCCTCTTACACGTGGAAAGCATAGAAAAAGAAAGAAATATTACACCAAACTAGTTTGCTAATGCTTGGAATGAATGAAACTGAGCTTTGGGGGTCTATTTATAGGCCCGGACAGAGTTATCCATTTGCTGACTTGGCACTTATAGGGCGCCCGAGAGCTCTTGGGCGCTTGACACGTGACCTGATGCTTATCCAAAGAGCAACGTTCGCAAATGACTAAGATTAGCCTCTCGGGCGCCTAATAGCACAGGGGTGCCCGAGTGCTCGGGCACCTAGTGCTCAGGCGCCCGTATGCTCATGGGCACCCAACAGTGGCTGTTTTGGTCAACAACCGCTGACCACTGTCCAGCCTGACTTCCGGTCTTCTTGGGTGATTTCTGGCTAACTAGAGTTAGGCTCACCTGAGCCCGACTCCGACCTTTCGCCCCTCGAGCGTCCTTCGTCCCAGTTTCTCGTCTCTCAGACGTCGCACGCATCCTTCTCGCTCCACCGATGTACTCTTCCACAGACCTCCATGTCCCTCGGATGGATCGAGTCCGTCAGCTCCCTTTCTGTGTCATCCTTCTCTTTTTTTTTAAACCGACATTTTATTCTTGCGAAAAAGAAAAAATACTCATAT
Organism: Boesenbergia rotunda; assembly: GCA_024364735.1. Classification (NCBI taxonomy): domain Eukaryota; kingdom Viridiplantae; phylum Streptophyta; class Magnoliopsida; order Zingiberales; family Zingiberaceae; genus Boesenbergia; species Boesenbergia rotunda. The sequence continues at coordinate 400,803 of JAGFNQ010000068.1, read as the reverse complement.
TAGAAGGGGGACCAAACCTCACCTTCTAATACAAGTTTACAAGACTCAGATTGATTTAGAATTCAACTCCTCCTTGAGCTCTACCCATACTCCTTGATTTACAATTTTTCACAAAAACCATATAACCAACACCAAGCCCTAACAGAATTACATCTATGCTATTGACTTAAAAGAGAAAAGAAATTAAAAGGAAAATAAAAGCTATGTTCTTCCAATGCATTTCCCAATTCTTAACTTGTCGGGCCCCAACCTCCTCGATGCTTACATCTTGGCCACTGAAAAATCTCTTTGAAAGGATAGCCACCATCTTGTCTCCACTGAAATCCCATTTCCAGCATCCTTGCATAATAACATCTCTGATTACCTCTGCTAACATCTGACATTGTCCATAGAAAGCTCCATCAGAATGTTCAGCAACACTAAGTTGTCCACATGCCACAAAGAATGTAAAAAACCAGAGAAATCCATGAACCCGATGTTCACGATCGCTACATCTTTCGCTGACTTCCTGCACTCCTAAGTTCCTGTACACTTAGACACAGGGATTAAAAACACCAGGACCTAACTTAAATCGATTGAACGCATCAAAATCAACCTAGGGTACTTACAATCTCTTTCTTTTTTATGTGAATCAACCCGAGTTAAGTTAGGGTAAACAAATATAAAAAAAACATGAATAAATATATAGCAGTGTAAGTGCTAAAAAAAATGAAATTAGAGCTTACCCCTTAACTTAACACTATTTCTCTCCCTTTGATCACATCAAAAACTTAACATGTTAAGGGAAAATATTGTTAACGCAATAAATAGTTTCCAGAATTTAGAATATTTAAAGAATTATCTTTAGAAAAGTTTTCTAATATTTTTAAAAATTAATTTTGAATTTTAGTTAGATAATTTAGAAATTTTAATTGGAAAAAAAAATTCTCAAAATTTTAGAACAAATCCAGAAAATTCAAATTCAATGCAATAAAACTTTACACTAATTTTCCTACAATTAGTTATCCAAAAAAATTAACAAGATAAAGTATTAATTACTAAAATTAATTTACTCAAAAGGAGATCAACAAGTTAAAATTTATTTAGGAACCCAATATAAATTTTTACCAACAGGGTTTATTAAAAACTAAGATGGAACATCTGATTTGGAAATTTTTACAATTTGACCCCTATGAAATCTGTAATACCAATTAAGTTTTCCATGATATTTAAATTTTGAATTTTGTAAACATCTTGAACACAAATAGTTATTTTTCAAATTTTCAATTTGAATATTCAAATTTTCATTTTCAAATTTTAACATATTATCCATTCTAAAGCAGAACCTAATTTCTTCTTCAAATCTGTATTTTTTGTTTTTAATTTACATAGAGATTTCATCATTTCCTTAATTCTAAAATATAACTGATTAGGAGGTTTAAGTCATACCTCACTTACCATATCCCTTTTGAAGTCGGAAACTCCCCCTTCATCGTTGCTTCTTTCTGAAGTCTCTCTTCCTTCATAGAGACTCATCTCGGACAAACTTTCACTGTTTTCTGGTAGGTACTCGGTCGTTAGTGTCAGTCCATTAACATCCTCGATGTCAGACTCTTCTGAAGATGATTCAGTGTCTATTGAGGGTCGGATTGTACTTCCTTTGATTCTTCATGGAGTTCCATCATTTTATGCCAAAGGTCTTTAATGGAATTTTATATTCCGATTCTTTTGATTTTCTTGGCTGGGGCTGGTAGTACACTTAGAAGAAGGAACTCGACATTACCGTTTGTCGTAAATTCATCGCATTGCTTTTTTGTCCAGAGATGTTCTTCGAGTTCATTTCTGTTCTTATCTGTGGGTACTTCAAAATCAAATTTCATTGTTAGTAAAATACTAAAATCTGTTTTGAAAAATACCTCCATTTTGCATTTCCAAAATGCAAACTCCCCCTTGAACTTTGGTGGGTAAATGATTGGTCTGACCATTTTGAAATTTGCTTTAGATGACGACTAGTCCTTCTAGAGCGTCCTTGCACTGATACCAATTGAGGGTGATCGAAGGTCAGCAAGAGGGGGTGAATTTCCCCTAAAAAAGAAACTCAATTCTTTTGTCTATCTTTGACAAAGAAGTTGGTTAGATCAAAAATAACATAAACAAATAAAGCAAATAGTAAATAAAGAGGCAATCGGATTTTATTTGATTTGCAACCGGGGAGGTTGCTAATCCATGGTTGAATATGGCTCGATTCTCCTGAATAAAACTTCTTCAGGCGAAGAAGCCTCTTAACATGGAAAGCTCTGAAAAATAAAGAAATATTACACCAAACTAGTTTGCTAATGCTTGGAATGAATGAAACTGAGCTTTGGTGGTCGATTTACAGCCCCGGTCAGAGTTATCTGTTTGCTGATGTGGCACTTATAGGGCGCATGAGAGCTCTTAGGCGCCTGACATGTGGTCTGATGCTTATCCAGAGAGCAACGTTCGCAAACGGCTAAGATTAGCCTCTCAGGCGCCTGATAGCACAGGGCGCTGATAAGTATGATTTTATTGATCATTTCATATACTAAAATCCATGTTTGACCCATATTTTACTTGAGTAATTGTGGATTTACCCTAGGTTCTAGGATTTATATTCTTTTTGGACCTAATTGTAAATTTTGATATATTTGAGTTGTTTTGTCACTAAATTTTTGATCTACTTTTGTAGGCTTGGAAGAATCATGGACCTAGATCATGTTGGGTTAAAGTTGAGTCAAAAGTGGACTGGATCAAGTTATCAAGCGTTGACTAATTTGGACCGTCCGATGCAAAAATGGTTAGATCTAGGCCATCCGAGAACTTCTGATCAATCCGAGCTAGGATTAAGGTTAATCAAGCACTTGGATCAAGATCTGAAAATTTTCATCCAAATCGGAGATCATCTAGCCGTTGGATCACGATCAGAGAGATCTAGACCACTCATTCAAAGATCAGCTTGATCTGAGCCATCCATTACAAATTTGGAAGATCTGAGCCACTGAGAGATAGATCGTGACCCTTGATCAACATCTGAGAGTTTTGGTTCAGATCGGTCGAAGATCAGCCGTTGGATGGAAGTGAAATGATCTCAGTCGTTCATTGGTTAACTACTTAAACAGCCTTCCCTGTTTCTGATCTCTGTCGCGTCTTCGCCATTTCCAGCTCAGTTCTTGCGTTTCTTCATTTTCTCTTGCGATTTCTTCCATCTGAAGGCGTGGCCAACTCGATCACCACCTTGGAGCAAGATCTGGATTATTGGAAGAGGCTTCAATGGAAGTTCTAGCTCAGATTTGCATCGGAACAGGGGCTGAGTGAGGGTTTCATCAGTTTTTGATTTCTGATCAATTTGATCGCGGTTTTGTGATGTTTTCTTCAATCGAAGCAATCTGGAGGGTCTCTGGAGCACTCTGATCATCACCCAATCTTCATAGCATTCTTTCATCGCCAGATCAAAGAGATCGAATTGGATTTTCCAGCTGCGTGCAAATTTATGAGCAGATCTGAAATTGGAGCTGTTTTCCAATTGATTTGCGAGCTGAAGGGGTTCTTGACTTGTCCTTGTGTGACGGCAAGGAGGTTTTGAGCTAAGGGATGGATCGAGTTTTAGTTTCTTGCTGAATTTAAATTTCATTAGCTGTAACTTCAATTTCTGCAACCATTTCTGTTACTGTCTTTGAATGAGATGCTGTAGTTTCATTTCCTAAGTTGTTATGCAGTTTGTAGCCTTACAATTTTGCATTAGTATCATATTAGAAGCCTGTTAGTGCACAATAGTTTGCAATCTCAGTTTAATTCTCCTTTCATTGTTTGCGTATCAGCTTTTATTTGAGTATCAATCCCTTTTCAGTTTCTGAATTTTGTTTCGCACAGCTGTTAGTTCTTCTTCTGGAATTCTCCATTATAGTTTGTCTCATTTGCATAGCAATTGGAATCAATTAATGTGTATCAGTTTTGTTGCATTTTGCTTTTAAATCATGCAAGTTAGTTGTGCCATTCTGCCATCAGTTTTATTTCTGCAAATTTAGTTTTTTTTTCTGAAGTTTGAGTAAGCTCACTTTAGTTTTTCTTCATCTCTTCTGTAGATTAGGTAGATGCATTTAATGTCAATTTGTTGAGTTTTATTGCTGCATTAGATTTCAATTCTGCAACATTTCAAATCTTCTGAGTATCATCCCTTGATTTGATTTCTGAGCTTTTGCTACCAGCTAGTTCATCATATCTAAATTTGTGCCAAGTAGCCGTTAGCTTTCCTTAAGCTTCCCTGATTTTCGATCAGTGACTCAAGTTCAGGTTGTAATTGCATAGTTTCTGCACTCAATGTATTAAGTTCTGCATCTCAACTCTGTCTTCAATCTATTTCTGCATAACAGTAGGGTGCTAAATTCTTGTACTGCATTAATTTGCTTTTCGAATCTACACATAATTGATTTGCATCTCAGTCACTTGCTTCAAATAGAATTTAGTTCTGTGTTAATTCAAAACCGCAGCGTGTCATATCAGAACTTTGTATCAATTTTTCCTGTGCGTATCATATGTTCATAGCTGAATTGTGTTTCAATTTTCCTTCTTGAAAATAGATTGTTTAGCATTCAGTTTTTCTCGAGATTCAATCCTTGGACCCTGCTGGTTTGAATACAAATTATTCAGATTTTAGACTTCGATTCTGCATATTAGTTGCTAGTTTCTGCAGTGTCATCATTTGAAACTTAGCATTGAGTGAATTCTGATTGTTTCATAATTGGTTGGTTTTGATTGATAATTACTGAAGTTGAACACAAGGTGTAGTATGCTATTGCATTTTTGTATCAGTTTGATTCCTAAAGTTCGCAGCTTTGCATTAGTTGGTTAAAGATGTCAATTGGTTGAGTTCATTAATTGTCATAACTAGTCCAAAGTTTGTTTAGTTGAGTTAACTTCTTTTCATTACGTTTACATTTTATTTGAAACCAAACCCAAATTTCATTTGAAACCCAAAAATATCAACGATACATAAACTTGAGCACGAATCAAACAACTTGAACTAGCCCTAGGAAAAATACGACCAGTGGCCCTTTTACTACCTTTTCATTCTTTGATAGCAAAAAGGGTTTCCAGCTTTACAAATATCTAAATTTGAGACCCACATTCATGACGGCTCTTTTGGGTCCATCAAATTTTTGGCGCCGTTGCCGGGGAACTACTAGTTGAGTTGTTTGATTATTGCTTGTGTGCTTATGGACATATCATTTGATTCTATTCTCTTGTGCTTTATCTTTTGTATACGGTTGCTGCCATTTTTCTTATTTGTTTTGTGACAGGGCTGCAAGTCAAAATGTTTTCAACTGCACAACCAGAGCTCAAAGATGCACTGGCGGAGTTAAAAATTTTGTCTAAGCATTTGAGATCCCAACAAAGACCCAATAGTGATTCATCTGCTTACCAGCAGCCATGTCAACAGTTTCAGCAGCAAAACCAATCTTTTCAGCAATCCCATTCAAATTTTCAACAACCAAACTATCAATTTCAGCAAGGGCAGCCACAATGTCAATCTTTCCAACAATTTCAGCAACCAAATCAAGATTTTCAACCGCCCTATTCGAATTTTCAGCAAATAAATCAGTTTTTTTCAGCCACAATTTCAGCAATTTCAGCAAGATTTTCAGCCAAGTCTACCAAATTTCCAGCCCACTCAATTTCAGTTTTCACCACCACCATTTCAACCTCAGATCCAGGATTTCCAGGGCTACAATTCTCAGCAAATTCAACCATCATTCCAGTCCAATTTTCAGCCCTTTCAACAGCTATTTCAACCTTCCTATCAGCCCCAACAGCCCCAGTTCCAACAATTACAGCAGGGTAATATTTTGCAGCCGACTACTTCATCATTTCAAGGTCAATCAAAGTCTTATGTTAACCAAGGGGGCTATGGATGTTCGAGTGGGGGAAACATGCCACAACAAAGGGCAGAAGAGATGTTTCAACAAATTTTACAACAAAAGCTTCAAGACATCGGAGGACGCCTTGGACAAATGGTTAATCAAATGAATCAAATAAAAGCCCAAAGATCAGAACAATTATCTTCTCAAGCTACTCTTACTTCTGAGGGATATGATTGTGATCTAACTTTGGGGAATGAAGAGGTTGTTTCCAGTTTAAACACTCCAAATGTGGAATTTCCTGAATAATTTCCAGCATCCCAGTTTCCCATTCAAAACAGCTCCGGAGTTAGATTTTTATCAGTTCAAGGTGACCCTAGAGAAAATCTAAGACCTTTTTCAAGTGATCTCGAAAAATTGGTGGAAGAAGAAGAAGAAATCATTAATGTCAGGGCACCTACAGCATGCATTCCTCCTGAAGTTCTTGTTCAAAATTCATTTCCAAATTTTTCAGCTCAAGAAGAAGATTCAGAAGCACTACAGGACTCTTCTCATCTTTTATTTTGTGATGCTATTATTATTGATGGTCCTAATTTTTCTGATATTATTGTTGCAGATATTACAGAAGGAGCATATATAGGAGATGATTCTATAGGTGTAGGGGATTGCATTAAGCCCCAGGGACCACCAACAGTGATGGATACATTAGAAGAATCAGAGGACAAGCCAGAAAGTGTAGGGACTTGCATGGTGGAAGCAAGAACCCAAGAATCACCTGTTCCATTTGAGTGTCCACCAGAACCTGAACCTGAAGTGGAGCATGTACTTGACCAAGAGGAGGCCACAGTTACATATACTCTTGTAGAACCTCCAGGTATTTTTTAGCATGATCAGGTAAGTATTCTTCCTATTTCTTTGGAAAAATTTGTTGAGGTACCTCAGACTGATTTTATTGTTTGTAACACACTTGTGGATACATCTTTTGTGGAACAATCAGAATTTCCAGCTTTTTACCTTTTTATTCTTTGATAGCAAAAAGGGTTTCCAGCTTTACAAATATCTAAAGTTGGGACCCACATTCGTGACGGCTCTTTTGGGTCCATCAGGCGCCCAAGTGCTTGAGTGCCTAGTGCTCGGGCGCCCGACAGGCCATGTGCCCATATGCTCATGGGCGCTCGACAGTGGTTGTTTTGGTCAACAACCACTTACCACTGTCCAGCCTAACTTCCGATCTTCTTGGGTGATTTCTAGCTAACCGGAGTTAGGCTCACCTGAGCCTGACTCCGGCCTTTCGCCCCTCGAGCGTCCTTCCTCTCGGCTTCTCGTCCCTTGGACGTCGCGCGCATCCTTCTTGCACCACTGGTGTACTCTTCCGTAGACCTCCTCGTCCCTCGGATGCACCAAGCCCGTTGGCTCCCTTTTCGTGCTATCCTTCTCGACCACTATATCTTCTGCTCGACTTCCTGCACTCATATGTTCCTGTACACTTAGACACAGGGATTAAAAACACTATGACCTAACTTAAATCAGTTGACCACATCAAAACCAACCTGGGGTACTTACAGTTAGTTATTATAGAGGATCTAAACTATGTCTTTTTGTTATTTTTTTAGGTTTATCGACCTCTTGGAAGCCTCCATGTACCCTCCTGGGTCATAGAGTATTGCCTGGAACAAGCCAAAGTGGAGGATAATCCTGAAGGGCGACTTTTTGACAAGATAACAACCTAGCTGTGTGATCCCACATGGTCATTTGATGTGCCTAGGAACCCACAAGGTGGGGTTGTGTGGGATCGCACTGGCATACTATCCCATAGCATGCAACATAAAGGGGTCATGTCATTTGGCACGGTCGGTGCTCTACTCCTCGAAAGGAGCACAACATGTGCGTGCAATTCAGCATGGCTATGCCACCGAGAGGTTGATGAATAAAAAAAAGAGAGAGAATCAGGGGCGTGCCACATGGCACAACCATGTGTCATGCAACGCAAGGCTGATGACCGTGTCGGCCAAATTTGCCAAGGGCATAAAGCCCTTGCATGACCGCCCCCCCCCCCCTCCCCTCCCCTTTTCTTTTTTCTTCTCTCCCTTCTTCCTCTTCCAAGAGGTCCCAACCTCCAACCTTTCTCCCCTTCTGCCAAGAACCCTCTCCTTCAGCTTAGATCTACCCTCTTCAAAGGTAGATCTAATCTTCCAACACCCCCCCCCCCCCCCCCCACAAAGAGAACCTTCTCCACTTCCTCTTTCTCCCCTCAAAGCTCTCCTCTCCTTCAAAGTTCACTTCTTCTCCCCTCTCTCTCGCCCCCCCCCCCCTCCCCCCTCCCCCTTCAAGACACTCTACTCCTATAAGAGATTTCTTCATCTTTGTCGAATCTCATCTCAAGAACTAATCGTCCAACACCCCTCCTCCACCCCCCCCCCCCCCCATCCCTAGCAAAACATGTCAAACACATTGAAGAGGCTCCGAAAGAGAAGTTCATCAAGCGGAGGAGGAGATGATCCGAGAAAGAACAAGGACAAGGAGATAGGTATCAAAAACTCGAAAGCTAAGGGCAACGGGAAGCGATCGGCACGTGATGAGGGTAACGAACCAGAAAACTCTTATGGGATTTTTTTTCGAGCTGATGATCAAAAATATATATTTAAAATGCTTGTTACCCAAAAATTAGTATGCACTATATACCTTGATCTGGATACCATAAAAATCTTAGGGATTAAAGATGATATTGATTAGTTAATTAGTGTCATAGATTGGAATAACTTGATGTATTTTGCTCACCACCCTGGCTTAGTTCTTGAGTTCTTAAGTTCATTAGAGGTCAACTTTACTTCGGATATTGATTACGATGACAAGATTAGCTTCAGATTAATGAATCATGATTACCTTTAGACCTTGTATGACTTTAATAATTATTTTAGTTTACCAGTGGAGGTATCTAGGACTTTCGACCACGAGTTTAATAGTAACACAGTTTGGACCCAACTTACTGGCATCAACAAGCCCCATGAGCCATCAAGCACCTAAGCTACTACCCTCCAAAACCCCATCTTCCGTTACCTCCACTAGATAATAAGTAAGACTATTTTCAGCAATGCCGAAAATAATAGGGTAGTTAGGAAGGTAGAGCTTTACATATATTGGACAATGTTGAACAAAGTCGAATTCAACTTAGGGTTCCATTTTCTTCGGACCCTAGTGAGAGCTGCTAAGGCTATGTCGGGTGCTATAGTATTTGACGGGTTGATTACCCAAATTGCTATTAATCTAGAGTGCAAATTGTATGGTTTGGACATTATTCATGGCAACTCAAAAATTAACATAGATACTTGTTTGGCCATGAAAATGATCATTTCCGATGAAATGGGATTCACTTTCCCAAAAATGTCTGGATTTCCATTCCCCCCATCTAATCCCGAACAAACCATAATTGGTAACCCCACCAACTGGATTCTCATGGTTAGAGTGCCCGACATGACTAGTGAACCCCTACCCTCATCATCTAGACACCCGCAGTTGACTCAGACCCATGAGCCGATAGATTATCACGACCCTTCACCAATAGGCCATCCTAACCCTGTGAGACATTCTTTTGCCTATGGCAATGCAAGGGACGTCTAAATTTGATTTTTCAAATTTTCAGGCTTCTTTGGATTGTCTTCATGAGAGTCAAAATACCACCCATCGCTGGCTGGAAAACAATCAAGCATTATCTCAAGAGCAGCTCCAAGAAGTTGAAGACCACTTTCAGATGATGAGAAATTTTCAGAGGTAAATATCTGAATTTGTCACTAATTATTATCATGAGAGAGAAATCATGAGACAATTTAGGGACAATATTTTTATCACATAGCAGCAGGTCTCCACCCTCTATCAGTACCATAAGTAGATGGGTAAGATGTCATAGCTCCCTAGGTTCCTCCGAGGTGATGATCCCACCCCCTCACGAGTTGCCCCCTAATCCCTACTCTCCTCCTCCATTCAAATGCCCCACCCATCACTCTCCCCCACCTCCTTATTGATCACAGTGGGACACTGTGTTGTCCAGGTCTGGGGGGATTTATACATATTTGTATATAGTTTGACTTGATTGCCTGTTTTAGTTTAGTTTGATTGTTTGTTCCTTTAGTTCCTTTGCAGTTTACTTAGTGCAGTTTTTAACTTTTGGTAGAGTTTATCATTTACATATTATTGCTATGTTGTCTTATTTTCAAGTAGATACTCTCACATTCCAATTTTGCATTTATGTTATCAGTTGCTAGTGCTAGTATGTTTGATGAATGGTCATTCTCTATCTTAATTAGCATGAGAAGAGCATTGCTTTATAGAAACATTTGTGGATGACTTAGTTTTAGGATCTCATTTCACTTTGTCTATTTTGAACAGTGGACAATTTGATAAATAGTCATGATTTATACAACTTGTGAGTACTTGTTTCCCATGATAATTTTTCAAATTGCATCTTAGTTACTAGATGTTAATCGAATCATTAAAGCTCTCCTTGAAAAATCTTATCCCTATCATGCTTGTATAGACTCGCAAATTGTGTTAGTGCTACACCTCTAAAGCACGAAAAAAAAGCATTTGAATTGAATAAGAAATTAAAAAATAGTATCGTAAGTAGAAACTAGTGATTGCCCCTTTGAGACCGAATTCGATTACTGAGAAATAAATATTAGGCTTTCCTTAATTCTGAGTATGCCTTTGAGACCATGGGCAGTTTGAAAAAGATAAATCAAGCATGTGGCAAATAAATGCCTATGACCGAGATTATGAGAAAATCAATTAGATGACGACTTAACTAAGTATTGGGTTTGATATTTGAAGAAATATGGTCACTCATCGCACCGAATACAGAGAACTTCTTCTTAGGCCACACTCAAATCTATTTTCATATCATGCTCATTAATGAAAGTGTTTGATAGTGTTAGGTCAAGTCATTGGGGATTATAATGCACTACAACTTATACACAATGTGGAGTATTTGCTTGAGGACAAGCAAAAGTTTAAGTCCAAGAGTGTCATGAGCGTAGATTATACATGTTTTTATATTATTATTAACGCTCATTCACATGCTTTTCTTATTTATATTCACATTGTTATACCCCTCCTTGTCGTTTTTATCAGCATAATTACTTCCCTTGGTTCGTGATATGCGTAAATTATATATGATTTAATGCATTGTTTGATGCACATCTACTTATATTTCATGAATATATCCTAATTTATTGCACCCTGTTTTGTCTGATTTTGCTATTATTCCTCCTTTATGTTCGGAGATCTACCCTTTGTTTGTTTTCATTAACAGGATGTGATTTGGAGTTGAACCGGAGTGGAACGCGAGCCGGAGCCCAATAGCAGCCAGCCACACGCCTGGACTGTGTGGCTTCACACGGTCGTGTGGGGGCTTGGATACCCCACATAGCACGGTTGTGCCCCTTGGCACGACCGTAAACCTGCTACCGCATGTCGCACGACCCATTCGATCATTTTCTAGGCCACCGCACAACCCGTGTGACTGCCGTTGTGACCTGCACAACCTGTGACTGCCATTGCGACCTACACGGCATGGTTGTGCAGGATTGCATGACCTATGCGACTATCGTGGCATCCCGCATGGCACCACTGTGCGTGATCACACGACCCATGCGGTATGCTGCACGCCCCCTTATGAAGGGGTCCCCTTCCCTAGGGCACTTATCTTTGGCTTGGGGTTAGCCCCTTTGCCTTAGGGAAGGGTTCTCCCCTCCATGGGACACCCTAGACCACCATCGTCGCTTCCATCCACGATCTAGCCACCTCCGGAGCAAGGAGATCCTCCAAGTAGATTCGCACTCCATTGATAAGTATTCTTATCACTCTCCATCTTTATTTAGGGTTGTAGTATTTTATTTCTTGTCTTCTTGTTGTATTCTCCTCGTGATGGAGTAGATTCTCCATATCTAAGATATAGGGAATGGCTACAATGTAATGATGTTATATGAACTATGGATTTGTGTATTTTCTTATTCAATGAAGTGTTTATATTTTATTCTATTCATATTGCGCCTTGTATGTGTTTGATGAAATGTGTGTTTGTTTATATTTTATTCTATTCATATTGCACCTTGTATGTGTTTGATGAAATATATGTGTGGTGAATACATATAGTTATGAAAGTTTGGTCATCACTGATGGACCCAAAAAGATTATCACCAATGTGGGTCTCAAATTTAGATATTTGTAAAGCTAGAAACTCTTTTTGCTAACAAGAATGAAAAATGTAGTAAAAAGGTCACAGGTCGTAGTTTTTCTAGGGCTAGTTAAGATTGTTTGATTCAAGCTCGAGTTTATGTGTCGTTGATATTTTTGGGTTTCAAATAAAATCTGGGTTTGGTTTGCAATTCAGAAATGAAAGCACAAAGAAAAGGAAAGAAACTTAACTAAATGAGCTAAACAAAGTAAATGCAACTAATGAACTCAACCAATGAACAACTCAATCAAACCAATGAAACTTGACCTAATTTCGAAAACAAATATGAATTCATATGCGAGAGTACACTATAAATTGTATTGATCTTCAGGGATTACCACTCAAAGCCTAAGCATTCACTTGATACAAAATGCAGCAATGAACAACTCGATACTCAAAGGAAACGAATTTATGTGCCGAAAAACTTATACTAAGTGCAGAAATCGTAAACTGACAATTCAGAATAAATTGGTCAATTCAGTTGGTAAGGCAAGACTCTAAGTGAAATGCTATGCATGACTGAATGAAGAAATTCCAGGATTCGAAAACTGATCACTCAAAACAAACTAATGCAGAAATGGAAGTGCAGGAATTAGAAATGAAGGAAGAGATTCAGCTACAAATTAGATGCAAGTTAAACAAAGCTACTGATATCAAGTGCTCGGATCCAGCTTCAGAAATGATAAACTTAGAATTGAAGAAATGAAGTTGACCAATTCAGAAACAACTGATTGAATAAGTAAATTTAGTAATGCAGAACATTAGTGTAAACATGCAGCAATAAAGTGAATGCAGAAATGGAAAATCGAATGCAGAAATTAAGAGGCACACATGAGTGCTGAAACTCACAAATCCAGCTGCATAAAAAAATCTCAACTAATACTCAGAAGGAACTCAGACAACTGATGCTCACTAATACTCAATTCAGAAACTAAATTGAATGCTTGCAGAAATGAAGTTGGTACACAACAATTAACTGACACGCAACAGATGTTGAACAAAATGCAGAAATGAAACTACATACAAAGCAAACATAAACACACTAACAGTTATCTCTAATTCCAGGAATTAAAACTAACACAAATTTAATTCGAAGTAGTAGCAAAATTCAGAAGCTAAGCTGGTACGCAAGGAAAGAAACAGGAAACTGATACGCAACAGATGCTAAACAGAAATTAAGAAATGAAACCAATTTCAGAATTGATTCAAGTGCGAAGTAAGCTAACCTAGTGCAATTGTTCACTACACAAACAACTTAACTAATAAGAGTGTTGAATTAAAACACTAATTAAGGCAAAAAATCCAGAACAAAAAACTAAGCAGCTGATACAAAGACAGAAACAGAAATAGTTTGCAGAAATCGAAATTACAGCTAATAACCGAAATGCATTAAGAAAACTAGCATCGATCTCTTCCCTTAGCTCCAGGTCTTCTTGCCATCACACAAGAGTGAGCCTCGAACCCCTTAGCTCCACAGATTGCTAAGAATTTAGCTCTACGAATCAATCCAACTCAACTCTGCTCAAATCTGAAAACAGCAACCCGATCTCCTCGATCCCGCTATGTTGGATGGCGATGATGATTTGGAGATGATCAGAGCACTCCAGAGGACCCTCCAGATAGCGCAGATGGATGGAAATGGCACACAAATGAGATCCAAGCAATCAATTCACAGATCTGATGAAACCCTCAATCAGCTATATTTTTGGCCGAATTGGAGCTGGAATTTCAATAGAAAAATCTTCCCAATGATCTAGAACTGGATCCAAGATCGAAATCGATGTGGTCACGCTCTCAGATAAAGAAAACTTGAAGAAGAATGAAGAACAGTGCTCTAAACGCGAAGAAAATGAAACTGGCGAAGAAGACGCGACACTGATCTGAGGCAGAGGAAGCGGTTTATATAGTTTTAGAAATGAACGGTCGAGATTCACTTAACTCCATCCAATGGTTAGATCTCTTCAGATTTGAATCAAACTTCCCAGATCTTGATCAAGGGTCAGGATCTGCCTCTCAGTAGCTCGGATCTTTCAGATTTACAGCGGATGGCTCAGATCAAGCTGATCTTTGAACGGACAGTCTAGATCCCCTTATCTTGATCCAACGGCTAGATGATCTATGATTTGGATGAAATCTTCAGATCTTGATCCAAGTGCTTGATTAACCTTAACCCCAGCTCGGATTGCCTCAAAGTTCTCAGAAGGCCTAGATCTAACCATTTTTTAATCGGACGGCCCATATTAGTCGATGCTTGATCACTCGATCCGGGTCCACTTCCGACTCAAGTTTGACCCAGCGTAGCCTAGGTCCATGAATTCGAACCTTCCAAGCCTACAAAAGTAGATCAACAATTTAGTGGTAAAAGAATTCAAATGTATCAAGATTTACAATAAAGTCCAAAATAGAATAGATTCATGAAACTTAGGCTAAATTCAATATTAAACAAGTAAAATATGGGTCAAACATGGATTTAAGAATCTAAAATGATCAATAAAATAACACTTATCAATCACGTAGAGGTAATGTTCAAGATCGTATAACCGGGGAGCCCTTAGTGATAGAGAGCTACCTTTAACAGGACATCTCGGGCATTACCTCGAAATGGAGGTCAATCCTTTATAAGAAATTAGCTAATAATACTTAATGGGTTTTTTCCTATCCCATGTTAGGAAGTGTTTAGCATAATTTAGAGACATATGATTGGGGACCCTTAGTGACAAAGGGTACCTTTAACCGGACTTTCCAAGTTACCTATTCTATTTAATGGCATTGAATGCCCAAGGGGGAAACACTCCAGTGTACTTCTATAGGATTCATACCAATAGCTAGTTAGGATCTCCATGAGCACATAAACATCGAGATTAAGATAAGAACAATCCATAGGTCATCAACTAGCATTGTAGTGAAATTGAAATCTTAGATTTCACTCATCCAACATTTCCCCAAAGATCAACTCTCTCTCTCTCTCTCTTTCCTTCTCTCTTTCTCTCCTTCTTTTTGCAAGCTTTCAAACCAACTTTGCGATTATCTAGATAGCTTACGTTCATAGACTCGAATAGTGCTTAATCAACAGTCCCTGTGGATCAATATTTTATTACTTGACAATATTTTCATGCGCTTGCGGGCACACCATCAGTTCAGAGATCTATTCTTTGCATGTTTTTATTGACAAGATACAATTCGGAGCGGAAACAAAGCGCAAAGTAGTTTGAAGCCGAAGCAGCTAAGGGGTCGTGTGGCTTGGTCGTGTGCCACACAGCCCGTGTCATGTCCACCGAAGGCCACATGGCACGGTTGTGCCATTTGTCACGGTCATGCGACCTTCCATCTAAGAAGCAGCATGGGCCATGCCATTTGGCACTACCCATGCCATTTTGGCCACCACCAGCATGGCACGGTAGTGTGATCCCACACGACCGTGCCGCCAGGAGCAGCAGGGGGTGTGCCCCCTGCTATAAAAGGGGTCTTCCTCCCCTTTTCTTAGGGAGGATGTTTCTCCCCTTGGGATATCCAACTCTGGGTTCCACACCTCATCTCTAGCTATCCTTCGACCATCTGAGGTTTTTTCTGACTTTTTCCACCTCTCTACAACTTAGGGATTGGTTCCGAAGATTCTTCTCGTCATTGGGCTAAGCTTTCGATGTATTTGGTGAAACGCTATGGATTTGCTTATATCTTATATTGATGACATGTTCTACGTAATTGTTCTTGTTTAATGAAATATTTATGTGAAGAGTTTATGCTTGATTTTTTTGAGTGTAGGTTTTAATGTAGTGTTTGATTGAACGAATATGTAGAATGGTCTCCATCTAGGAGAGATGCTCAAGGTTGTATGCCAGAAGAGCCCTATGTAACAAGAGTATCATTTAACTGAACAATCTTGAGTGTTACCTTGAAATGGAGACTACTTCCATGTAAAAAAATATCTAGTAGGCACTTAATGTGTTTTCTCTAATTCCGTGTTAGGAGATGACTTACGTAGCCTAAAATAAGGGTAAGGAGCCCTTGTGATAAGGGTAATCCTTTAATCAGACATCTAATTTACCCCGTCTATCTAATGACACTTAATGCCTATGGGAAGACACTTCGGTGGATTATTCGCAAGATCGCACTGGTAATTAACTAGACCAAGGCATTAGCTACCTATAGGATATCAAGAATCATCACAACGAGACCTAGACCCTAGAACATTCTCTCACATCAATCTTCTCTCTCAACTTTCTAGCTCTTCTCTCTCTCTCTCTCCCTTAGCTTGTGCTTACTCACACTTCTAGCTAATCTAGCTAATATGCCTTGCAATTTCACTAGTATTTGCCCCATCAGTCTATGTGGATACGATAACTTTTTATATTACTTGATGACGTTTCCGTATACTTGCGGAATCCACATCAAGATTCTATTGCGTTTGATGTTTGGGATGAACTTGGCAATGTGTTAGACTCCCTCTTGAAAAATGATAATAATTCATATGATTTGCTATACAATCTGAAATAAAAAAGATAATAATTCATTTGATTTGCTATACAATCTGAAATATAACTGATAAATACAATGCTAAATCAAAAAACGATAGGAAAAAGTTGAAAAATTATGTTTATATAAGTGAAATCAAATCTTTGCCTTTCTTGTTGAAATCCGAGAATAAACTTGATGGAGAGTGAAGACAATGAATCTTTCAACAATTACTTCATCTTTTGGGTTAGGGACCCTAATGAGAAAATAAATGTGTGTTTTTTAGAAGAGGAAAGGACAAATACGAGTCAACAAAGGCATACGTATGGATTGACGAGGTAGGGAGAAGAAAAGGTTTGGATTAGCATTGGAGTAAGCTGTGGAATGTGGACCAATGGATAATGGTGTTGGAAAAAGAGAAATATTTTTTTAAAAACTAAAATCTATTAAAGTCCAAAACCCTAATTGAAAAAAATAAATAATTTATAAAATAATTCATTTCAATATTTTGGTATATATCGAAATGCCGAAAATTAATAAATTTTATACCTATACTGAAAATTTTGATATGAACGTATATATCGGTATGATATGTGTGATATACCAAAATTTTTAGTATTTTTTCCACCCTAACAAAAACTAGTTGGCAACGCCACGTGAGCGTGTTGCTCATGGTTACTCATTAAGCGTCAAACAGGATATCCTTTCTGATATATATGGATTAGACGGGGGTTCTTTGGATTTATTAACCTTTAGTTTTAATCAAATACTAAGTTAATTGGATTATTAACCTTTAGTTTATATATATATATATATATATATATATATATATATATATATATATAATTTTGATACTTTATTTATCTTATGGTACTCATCTTACGAGCAACATGTAAAATTATTTTTTTAATTTTTTAATTTTTTTAGCTTAAATATTAAACATTAACCCTAAATCCTAAAAACTAAATTCTAAATTTAAAAAAAATAAACAAAAAATATATTTGATACAATGTGAGTCGTACGATAAATAAAATAATATATATATATATATATATATATAATTGTATAACAAGTTGCGACTGTATTATCGAAACGTCTAGAATTCAAACGCCTCAATTGAAATACACAGTTACATTATTTATTTATTTATTTTATCTTCGAGATTAAATTAATTAAATTTTATATTCAGATTTAAGAGTTAGCTTATCATATTCAAGTTTAAAAAAATTAAAATTAAAAAAAATACTCATGAAATTATAATATATGGATTTAAAATTTAGGATATAAAAATCTTTTAGTTTTAAAAAATCTCAAAAAATTAAAGAAAAAAAAACAAAACACATGAATCAATTCCAGATGCTTTATCCACTAAGGTAGGGGTGAGCAAAAATTTGAAAAAATCGAATTAACCGAGCCGAACCGATCGAATTTTAAAATTCGGTTCGGTTAATTCGATTTTCGATTTTTTTTTTAAATTCGACTCGGTTTTTGGTTAATTCGGTTCAGTTTTCGATTTTGAATTTTATAATTCGATTAAACCGAATTAACCGAATAAGAATATTAATTTAATTAATTTTTATTTAAAAATATAATTAAATTAAATAAAATCTTATTTTTTTTATTAAAATCAAATAAAATTTTAAAATTCCGATCAAATCGGTTAAAAACCGAATTAACCGATTTTTTTCGGTTCAATTTTTTCAATTTTTATCAACAAATTCAGTCAGTTTAATTTTTTTGAAAAAAATCGATTTATTCAATTTTCGATCTATTCAATTCGATTTGATTTTAACTGAATACTCACCCCTACACTAAGGCGTAAATGATCGCACAATGTATCATCGGTAATATAACAGAGCCCGTTGTATAAATATAGGAATATATTTTTGCAACAAAATCACGAGTCCCTCTATATACAATACTAATCAGTCGCGTTAAAATTAAAATAAAACATTGACGCATGATTTGTTAAACTCAATTATTAGCAAAAAAACATTATTCAATTTCCATTTAATAGTTATGGTTAAGTTTTTAAAAAAACACTTAGGCTGTGTTTGGTAAGGTATTATCCACCCTGTAATGTAATCGAGATTACATTACAAGTTGGATTCCTTTGTTTGGAATAACTTTAAAATTGTAATGTAATGTAATCTCGATTACAAAAGAGGTTGATGATTTGTAATTTGGATTACAAAATAAAACCTCTGTAATCTGGATTACATTACAGCTTGTAAAGTCGTCGGTCGCCGGCGATCGCCGGCGGTCGCCGGTCGCCGACCGTCGCCGACCGCCGGCCGCCAGCCGCCGACCGTCGCCGACCGCCGACCGTCGCCGGCCGCCGACCGTCGTCGGCCGCCGACCGTCGCCGGCCGCCGGCCGCCGACGGTGCCCGGTCGCCGGCCGGCCGCCGGCCGGTCGGCGGCGGTCGTCGATCGTCAATCTTGATTACACTACAGGATGGATTACCCCTCACCAAACAAAGGAATCCAACTTGTAATGGTTATCAAAGATTACATACAACTCATTACCAAACATACCAATGTAATCAAGATTACATTACATTACATTACAAACTTGATTACATTACAGACCCGATTACATTACCTCCTACCAAACGTAGCCTTAATAGTTCAACCAACTCGGCCTACAAATTTAAATATACAGAAGGTATAATTCGCGTACGTGGCTCTATAAAAGCATAACTCGCATATTCATGGTTGAAACAATTTATTTTTTTAACATTATTCCTACTCATCTGAATACATGTGGATTTAATATGAAAATAATAATAATTGAAATATAAAATATCTCACGTCCATCCGTAAGCACGAAAGCTTACTATCCACATGCATATAAATGGGTGGGAATTACCAGAATACATAGTAGTTCAAAGCATTTATAATTACAGATAAAAATGCCAGACCAGCCTGCAACAACAAGAAAATTTTCATTAACCCTCATTATTCAAACTGCATATCACTGAAACTAAGGACATAACCAACTACGAAAAAACTGACTGCCGAAAATGAAAAAGCAATGTTATACAAAACCTTATCAGGAAATGGAATGCAGAATCTAATAGAGCAGTTTAAAAAAATCAATTTATGCTATATTTCTAAGAAAATAATGAAAGAACTTGTAGAACCATTAGTTAAAAAAAATCAATTAAAATTTTTATTGAGATAATTTATTGAGATAAACTTCATTTTAGTTTTATTATCAATTTATGAAAGGTTAGAATTCTTATGTATTAGGCAATTTTTCTAAATTAACATAATTTCCTTTTTAATTCTCTAGGTGAGAGTTTCTTTTGGGTGAGATTTTTTTTCCTTTTTAGTGAGACTTTATTTTCCTTTTGAGATTTCTACTTGCTTCATTAATTTGGATCGTTCAACAATTCGATTATGGTACTCTATCAATCGATATTAAGCCCCCACGGGCTGACTCGGTTGGTAAGATGTTCAGACCATTTGTTCCGGAGGTCTCAGGTTCGAGAGTCACCAGTCGCACACGGGATAAAAACCTAATCTGCTGGCTTAAATTCTCTCGGCCCCAAGCGCCTTACCAGACTAGTAAATCATGATTTACCTCCCTCTGGACAACCGTAGGGCAGGGACCAGGGGGTCGCTAAGGTGACGGTTCCACCTTTTTATTCTATCAATCGGTATTAAAGTCAAAACCTGGTGGCTCAATCTGGGTATTCGCCTTCATTCTCCATCATCCTAAAGCTTAAACGCCGTCCTTCTCTATGAATACTCTCCTTTGATCATAGCCCACGACTTTATTCTCAGTGGTAAAAAAAAATATAAAAAAAATGTTGATCCTAAACCTTATACAGCTCTAGTTCCCCAACTGTGACAGCCTCATCCACCAAAGTGTCCTTTTGGTCCTTCCCCAGGAAGTATAGCTTCAACATTAGCCTCATCTACTACAACTATGAGATTGCAAATCTACATCTACAATGCTTGTCACCACTGCGTTCTCTCAACTTGCCTCCTCCCACAATAGCTCCTAGTGAATCAACCTCTACAGCGTGCCAAGAACACCACTCATCGTCATATATCGCTCCCTTAAAAAAATTTGGCATCAATGGAAAGCCTAGAGCCTGACCTCTCCTGGGACATCATCAGCTTCCCCTGATTCCATTCACTAAAGAGAGGACTCTAACCAAGCCTCGCAACCTCCCACTCATATCAGCCTCTAATTCTTTTGATAACTCTAGCTACTGCAGATCCTCTTCCTTTGAGCTTTGACTTGGACGCAAGTTGCAAATCCTGCATCTCACTAATGCATTCCCTTCTAACCACTTTCTCGCTCCATCATTGCCACAATCATGCACTCCTACTCCAACAGCTCAATCGACACATTGCGCTCCTTCACTGCTAGCAAAGAATCACTGAAAGGAAAAGATCAAGCTTGATCTAAAGCAAACTCTGATATCTGAGTGATCAAGACATTGATGTCAACGGCTCCTGCTTTGTTTGCCTCCTCAACTCCCTCTTTGCCAACAGCCATGCAACATCCTTGCACTTTGACCTCCATCTCTACGGATTAATGCAAAATTTTCATATTAATCCAATACATTTACATTATTTTAAAATCACAAGTTTGTTTTTAAATTATTGATTTTATATTCTAGTCCTTGGAAAAACTATTGTTACCATAACAACAAAACAATTAAAAAAAAAGAGAGAGAGAGAAAGAAAGGAAAACAAAGAGATAAAGCTATCGACAAAAGAAATGTAACTCTGATTTGGCCTTGTATTAGGGGTGTCAAAAATCAATACGATCCGACGACTCAACCCGAATCGATCCAAAAAAAATCGAGTTCGGGGTGAAAATTTTAAAATTCGGGTCGGGTTCGGGTTGGAGGATTTCGGGTTGAAAATTTCCGGATCGAGTTCGGGTTAACCCAAATTTAATGTTTAGTGATTTTTTAGGATTAAATCAAATTTTAATTTATAAATTAAGATATTTTTATGTATATTAATATCAATATTAGTATGATCATGATGGAGTATTGAGATAAAAGTGAAGAATTATAGGGAAAATAGCGAAAAAAATATTTTGAATCGATTTTTTCGAGTTATTCGGGTCGGGTTCGGGTTGATCGGGTTCGGTCCGGTTCGGGTTCGCGTTTGGGCGTTTCGGGTTGAATTCGAGTTCGGGTCGTGTTCGGATTGGGAGTTAAAAAAAAAAAATTCCAACCCGACCCACCTGAATTGACACCCCTACCTTGTACTCATTTAACCATAGCGCCCATCAATTAATGCTTCTACCAAAAACAATGATCTCTTCTAGATCCATTAAAACAAAGATTATAAATTTATAGTACCGAGTATCTGTATCGATTGACCCCAGCTCAAGATGGTAAAAGGTGATTCACTTATTTCAGTGTCTGTCAATATATCTCAGGCTCAATACAGAGGAGATAAATCACAGGGACTATTAGCCCGAATACTGTGGCTAGTGCATGGGGAGAATAGGCACACTAGCTTTGCTAAATTTTAACTCCCAGATCTCATAATGATAACATCCACATACTAATCATTAATCCATCCCATAATCTAGTGCCAACTTCAACATTGATGAAATGGCATCATTTCAGTATAATTGTTACCTCTCTTTGGAAATTACTTTTGTTAATTCAATTGGTATAAATTAGTTGCATGTAGTAATTTTTCTTACAGTTACTATCAGTTATCATTAAAAATAAATAAATAAAATAGAATACCATCATATTATTTCCTATGTAATTTGGTCATGTTTCGACTAAAATACCATCACAACATCCCTTTTAGCAAATTACATAAGATAAAATATATAAATTTGAAATTTAATAATAGTATATATAATAAGGTAACTATTAAAATAAGAGATTATAAGTTATCAAGTGAATTTTAAGTATCAAGATCAGTTTTTACAAGAGAATGAAGTAGATCATAGAGATGTTTTATATATGATACAAGGATGATTGAAATAAAGAAGGACGTCAACTATCCTAAGATACCTCTAAAACTTAGAAAAGATGAGAGTTGTGTTAGATTGTCAGCTAGCAATGTTAAATTAAGCAAATATTCAATGAATGAATTTATCAAATTATATGCTAATGATTGGTTGTTTCCCGGAAATAACATATTGCAAGGTTCAATTGTAGTGTTAAACATGTAAGAATTATGTATCAGTAAGGGCCGCTATATTTACGTAAGAACTTAGTTGTAATATTGAATAAGCAAGAGTTCTTACACCATAAGTTAGATAAGAGCAAATATCAGAAGAAAATTAATGGCCTAAGATTTGAAATATAGAATAGGAACACTCGATCATTAAATAATAGAGGTAATAAATACAATGATTATGAGAAGAATTAATATTTTATATATACAAAAGACAATAGGGAGGAGAGAAAGTAAAGATGATAGAAAACTCGGATTTTAAGTTATGATACACAAGAAAAAGTAAAACAATAAATTGCGTAAGTATTGTTGTAGATAGTTCGTTAAAGGATGAAATTGTAAGAGTCATGAAAAAAAGGAATAGGATTATAGCCCTCAAGATAATGTGATGAAAAAAACTATTAACGTAATTAGCATATATGCACCTCAAATAAATTAAATGAAAACATTAAATCTAGGTTTTGGGACGACCTAGATGAAGTATTACAAAATATTTTGTCAAATAAAATAATTTTAATAGGAAATCTAAATGAGCATATGAGAGTGAAAATAAGGAATATGATAGGTACATGGAGATTATAGGTTTCGAACAAGAAATAAAGAAGTGAAAATTATATTGAATTTTGCGATAGCATATGACTTTATACTAATTAATATGCTTTTTCAAAAAAACAAATTATACTTCACATTCAAAAGTAAAAATAACAAATCGCAAATTGACTTTCTTATAATTAGGAAAACTGATGGAAAGATTTATAAAGATTGCAAGTTCATCTCTAGAGAAAACTTTGTTAGTATTAGCCCTTAGAGTCAATTATGAGATGATTGACAATGAAATTTTTGTATCATATTCCATTAATAAAAGTCAAAATTTATAGTTATTATATTTATTTCAGATTTGTGTCAAATGAATAAGTATAATAATGTCCTAGGATAGTGGGTTCTAGTCTACAACATATCAATTGGTTGAATTGACAGTGAGATATTATATATATATATATATATATATATATATATAAGTCATGGATATAAGATATCAAGTTAACACATCGAGTATATATTAGAGAATATGTACTGAATTGACCCACCATAGAAAGCTTCATGGATCATTATATGAGTGACATTAACATTCTCATAGTAACTATTAGTATGAATAGTCCTTAGACCTAAAGTACATACGGTCCCTACATAAGGAGTTGTGTACTTTGGTATTGGCAAACATCACATGTTACAAGGTGGACTAGAAAGTCGATCGCTGAAATGTAATAAGTTATGTGGAGGGATGTGAGTGATGTAGATAAGATATATCCATTCCATATGACGGGAGTAATATATGTGGGCCCCTTGATTAAGCAGGACTACTAAAATGCATGATTATGCTCAAATAAATCAATATGAGATATTGAGTTCATTTGGTTAAGTGAGTTTACTTAGAGATCAAGAAACACAAAAATTAATACGAGGATGACGCGGTCTAAGCCTCATGGATCAATCTAGATATCGAAGATAAAAGGACCAAGTTATACAAGATAATAGACACGGAAAGGTTAAGTCGGATCTCGACATTCACGTCACTTGGGTAGTAATAATGCATTGTTAGATGTCACTCATTGCATATGTATCTAAAATAGTATTAGAGAAATTGTCAATGTTACGAGAGTCTATTGGATCACACACAAAGAACATGTTGATTTGGAGATAGGTTTATTTTAGTTTGACTAAAATATAATGGATCTTAAGATTATATGATTAAGTCTAATCCAAATTAGATTCATTGAGTTATGGATCCAACCTTTAGATTATTAGATTGAGTTTAATCCGAATTGAACTCATTGGATTAGACTCAACCACTAAAAAGGATTAATGCCCATTAATAGAGATTAATAGAGCATTAATGAAAAAGGAGACCAAGAGGCAAAAACCTTTTATATTCATTGGATGAGTACAAAAGGTCAATTTCACAACAACGGAAGTGGTGAATGAAGATAGTCTTCCTCTTCCTCTACTCTTGGCCGTACCTCTTCTTCCTTGGTCGAACCATCCAAGTTGCTAACACAACGAAGGTGGTTCTTATCCGAAACTGTTCGTGCAACAAACGTGGAACTTGTTCATGTGGATACTGATAGAGGCATGTTCATTCTGATCATGCTGAGATCTGCCGAATCAAAGTTGCTACCGGGATTATACCATTCACGCAACAAAGGTAGTCATTCTATCAAACTTTGTATACTATATTCGCATGGATCTCTGGAGGGATCATTTTTTCTGCTGCATATGTATATTATTTTTCAAAATCTGATCCCTACAAACTTAACTACCCAACATAGGTTAGTAGTGTTGGTATGAGGTGCATAATATTTAATTCGGAGTTTTAATGTATGACTAATATTAAAATTAAGTTGGTTGTGATCTAACCAATTGTGTCAAGTGTGCAAGTTACTTGACACGTGTTAAAATCCTGATTAGGAGTTAGGCTATTTTTTGGTTGAAACCAAGCAAGAAATTTGGATATGTGAATCTAAGTCCAAGTGATTAAGGCTTGATACAAACAAATTCCTAGATGGAGGCTACATGAATCAAGTCAGAGTGATTAAGATTTGACAGATAAATTCCTAGCTGAGGCTAGGTGAATCAAGTTCAAGGCTTGATAGATTAATTCCTAACTAGGTGCTAGGTAAAACATGTCCAGGTGAAGTCCGCTGGGAGCTAGATGTTAGAGCAATCTAGGTACCTTGGGTTTTGATGTTTGGGCAAAGGTTTAAATTAGGTTTATTATTGTATTTGATATGCATTGTGAGTATGCAAAATATAGGTATAATGAGGGAAGTCCAAGTGGCATCTTAGCAAAGGAAGACTCGACAATAAGAACAAAGGTCGAAGGAAGCTCCAGAAAGCAAGGTGTGAAGGATGGGGAGGCATCCGAGGGACGCAAGGCTGATGGAGGAGGCTAGAAGGCTAGGTGTAGGTTGGTCGGGTGAGGACGAGTGCTGAGTGATTGTACTCAAAGCTAAAACCCTAGGTTTAGGGTTTGATGAGTCGACTAATGCTCGGATCAGTCGACTAGTAAGGGTCACAGAAAGATCAGTCGACTGCTGCATGTAGCAGTCGATTGGTGTCGGCTGGAATTCGAACGTTGGGCTGTAACGTTCGAATCCAAGGTGGACCAGTCGACTGGTGTTGGCACCAGTCGACTGGTAACTGCTATTTCAACTGTGAGCTCTATTTAAGAGAGCTCGGTTTGGCTGGGCAAAGGTTGACGAAATAAGCTTGGGTAAAGCTTATTAGTAGTTTCCAAGTGCTCAGGTGCTGTCGAAAGTTTATGGTGAGGTTTCTCCACCCACAAGGAGCGACAAGAGCTAGCTGGTGGTCTTTCGGGGACTAATCCACCGACGGATAAGGATCGTCCACCTTACGGACAGCCGTGGAGTAAGAGTTTTATCTCCGAACCATGTAAACGGTTTGTCTTCTTAGTTGTTAGCTTTTTAGTTATTGGTTATTTCACTTACGCACTAACGTGTAAGAAGAGAACCGCGCTCGAAGTGGGTGATCGGCTATTCACCCCCCTCTAGCCGTACATATCGGTCCCAACAAGTGGTATCAGAGCCGAGATAGCTCTTGTTGGAATAAGCGCCAAAAGAGCAAAGGTGCTAGAGGAAGATGGATTCGGAAGGTCCGCTTGGATGGGATACTCGGATCCCACCTCCATACGATCGAGATGACTTCGATTATTGGAGGAAGAGGTTGGAGACGTGATTCCAAATGGATTGGGATCATTGGACCGCATTGGAAGTTCCGTTCGAAGCACCAACGGACAAAAAGGGAAAACGTCTCTGACCTCGATATTGGACCAAGGATCAAATAGAAGAAGCAGAGTCGGATAAGAAGGTAACACAAATTATTCTAAATTTAGTACCTTCTCATATTGTGTCACGTGTAGGTGATTACAAAAATGTCTATGAGCTATGGAGAAAGGTAATAGCTCTACATGAAAATTCGACACAAGGACAAGGAGAAGAGGAGTCCAAGGAAAAGGGGTCATTGGTCCAAGAGAAGGAGAAAGACCAATCGGAAGTTAAATCAAGTTCAACATCCGAGGAGGAAGTGGAATTGTCCACATCTTCAAGTGAGGAAGTAATAGAAGAAGTCTCCACGTCAAGGATTGAGAGGGAGGAAAGACCATCCTCAATGCCGGAGCAAGAAAAAGTCTCTACCTCCACCAAAGTAAAGTCAAAGGATCACATAATTTGCTTTGGGTGCAATCAAAAGGGGCACTACAAGGACAAGTGTCCATTGGGTAAGAAAAAGGAGGTAAACCCAAAACCCAAGTCAATTTTTCGAAAACTAACATGGGTTGTAGGGAAAAGAAGGATAAGAAGCATATAATTTGCTTCACGTGTGGTGAGCGTGGACACTACCACACAAAGTACCCAAAGAAAGGAGAAATCAAAAAATTAGCGCACTTGAAGAAATTGAAAATGAAAATGAGCTCAAATCAAGGAGAAACTTCAAAGGTAAAAGGGAAGGTAATCCCTTATTTGAAATTAAATCTAATTTTCAATTCTTATATGTTTGTTAAGAATAATCATGGATTTAGGTATAATGATAGGAATAAGGTTAACAAAGTAGATAACTCTAGGAAATCATTAACCAAGGCTAGACCAAGAAAGTCCCAAACTACCATGCCTAAGGGAAGAAAGATAGTTAATGTTCAAGGCATAAATCCCAAGAAAGGGAAACATATGCCTAGGAAGGTGGGTAGGTCTAGGAATGTCCAAGGTGGACATGTTGATTCTAGGGTTAGAGCTCTAGAGTTGGAAAATCAAGTCTTGAGGGCAAGACTTGAAGAAATGAAAAGAGTCCTAGATAGGTTCATTATTGGACCTAGGAGACTTGACATGTGTTTGGATGTTCAAAAACCCAAAAATGTCAAAATGGGTGCATCCAAGGTAAATGGAAGAAAATATGCTTAGGGTAGCATATAGTTATGCCAAGGATGGAAGATTAAAAAATGGCAAGAATTAGCCATTTAAAGTTAGGGAAAAGAAGAATTTAACCAAGAACAAGGTGTCCAAGGTTAGGGAAGTTAAGAATGTAGGCTAAGAGTCATCGGAAATACACTGATGCGGCCTAGTAATTGTAGAAGAGTCACCTAGGGAGGTGGCTAAGGTTAAGAGCTTAAGGGGGAGCTCAAAGAGTCAAGGTGAGATCCATGGTAAATGGATCTTGGGAGGATTTCTCCCGAAAGTCTAGATAGACTATGAAGTGTGTCAAAAGGTTTGGTGACGGATTAGAGTCTCAATCCTTAGGTTTTGGCACAATGGGTGTATGTGTCATGCATGAAAATATGACATTGGGGTCGTATTACATGAAAATTGGGTTTTGATGTGTAGATGTCATATAAACCAATGCTAGGGATGCATTGTAATTTGGTATGGGCAGATACATCAAGAGGAGATCAAAACTAAGACTTTAGGTCAAGATTCAATTGAACCATTTAGATAGTTGAGTTTTATGTCAATCTTGAAATTAGTGATAGATATATTTTTGAATATATTTTTCCCAAGTAGACACGGGCACCACAAACCTCTCCACAAAATTTGAAAATTTTTGGAGATTTGTGAAATTTCTAGTGCATTTCTGAAATTGGGTCAGAAATGTTGAAAATGTAGTTTTTAGGGTACCAGTCGATTGATATAGGGGCAGTCGACTGGTAACAGTGTTTTTGGAGAGAGACTAGCTATTGTATGGTTTTTCGATGGGGTCAGTCGACTGGTAACTGTCTCAGCCGACTGATACAGGCTGAAATTGTTCTTCAGTAGTCAAAAAGTGTCCAAATGATGAAAAACAAGTGTATAATCTTATGGGGGGTTAATACACTTTGTTTATGATCATTAGAGATTAAAAAATCCAATAATTGGGATATTGTTGGAGTTCTTTTTGATGTGTGGCAAAGGGGGAGAAGTGTTGGGTTTAAGTGGGAAACCAACACACCTTTGCAAGAAGTCCAAGCTCAAGGGGGAGCTTAGGTGAAGGGAGAGCATTTGGTGGCAAAAGGGGAGAAGTACCTTTGCAAAGAAAACCTACTCAAGGCGGAGTTTAGGTAAAGGAGGAGCCTAAGGTTAGGTTCCATGATTTATTTGCTTTGTTATTGTTTCCCTAACTTAAACGGGTTGCCAAACATCAAAAAGGGGAGATTATTGGAGCAATCTAGATACCTTGGGTTTTGATGTTTGGGCAAAGATTTAAATTAAGTTTATTGTTGTATTTGATATGCATTGTGAGTATGCAGAATACAGGTATAATAAGGGAGTCCAAGTGGCATCTTGGCAAAGGAAGACTCGACAACAAGGACCGAGGCCGAAGGAAGCTCCAGAAGGCAAAGCGTGAAGGATGGGGAGGCATCCGAGGGACGCAAGGCTGATGGAAGAGGCTAGAAGGCTAGGTGTAGGTTGGTCGGGTGAGGACGAGTGATGAGTGATTGTACTTGGAGATGAAACCCTAGGTTTAGGGTTTGATCAGTCAACTGATGTTTGGATCAATCGACTGGTAAGGGTCACAAAAAGATCAGTCGACTGCTGCATGTAGCAATCGACTGGTGTCGGCTAGAATTCGAACATTGGGTTGTAACTTTCGAATCCAAGGTGGACCAGTCGACTGGTGTTGACACCAGTCGACTGGTAACGGTTGTTTTAGCTGTGAGCTCTATTTAAGAGAGCTCGGTTTGACTGGACAAAAGTTGACGAAATAAACTTGGGTAAAGCTTATTAGTAGTCTCCAAGTGCTCATGTGCTGTTGGAAGTTTGTGGTGAGGTTTTTCCACCCACAAAGAGCGACACGAGCTAGCCGGAGGTCTTCCGGGGACTAATCCACCGACGGATAGGGATCGTCCACCTTACGGACAGCCGTGGAGTAGGAGCTTTATCTCTGAACCACGTAAACGGGTTGTCTTCTTAATTGTTAGCTTTTAGTTATTGGTTATTCCACTTGCGCACTAACAACGTGTAGGAAGAGAACCGCGATCGAAGTGGATGATCGGCTATTCATCCCCTCTAGCCGTACACATCGGTCCCAACACTAAAGGCTTGATAAACAAGTTAAGTGAAAGCTTGGAGTTGTAGCTTGGCAACTCAATCTAGATGACTCAGCTGGAGGCTTAACGTCTAAACCAAACTTAAGTACGAGTAACTTTACATTTTGTATCCTACTCATTATATGTAACCACTTTAGGGAAGCATGTTCGACGGTTATAAACAACCGGAAGGAAGTCCGGGGCAACTGTTGGTTATAACTCTCGACGATGAAATTTCGGAGAGTCTAAGCGACCATATTGGGTCTAGGCAACTAGAGATACGAGCGACCGGAATAGCTTCCTAGTGACTGGGAGACATCGTTATCAGCAATCCGAGCAAGGCGGGTCAAGATGAGATTTAACCCCTGCTTAAGCGACCAAATGGTGTCCAGACGACCGGAGAGCTTCGTTAACATTATTTTACGGATAAAAGTTATAAACACATCAACACTGATACAGGCAACTGAGAAGACTTAAAGCAACAGAAAGAGTGAGTTATATATAAGGAGGTTCGAGACAGAACTTAAAAATCACTCATTTATATAGAATTCACTCTTGTTCTCATGCTCTAAGTGCTCTTTCGCTTTCTGTGTTGTGGCATGCTACAATGCGCACTTCACTTCTAATCAATAACACATTAAGTATATTTTCATTTTTGTTGTGTTGCCTCATTTGTTATTATACTTAATTTTTAAATTCTTGTTCTCTAAGGTTTCTCCACCTAGGAGAAATTTTGAAATAAGAACCGTATTATTATTATTATTATTGCATGTCTACTTCTGATTTGATTGATCAACTGCTTGCATGTTTAACTGTTAGCTTAATCATTTGCATGCTTATATTGCCTTATCTTACTTAATTGAATCAATTTAAGAACTTTTTATTATTCGTTATGTTATTCTAATTGATTCAACTATTTTATTTACTATATGCTCACTTTTAAAATTCATAATGTTATTCACCCCGCCCCCCCCCCCCCTTTCCCCTCCCCTAACGCCGAGTATGATTCTACAGTTGGATATACACCTTGAACATAGTATTAAAAGAAGGAAAATATGCATAACTCCTAGAATTAAGTAGTAGAAGTTAAAAGTTGGGAAGCAAAATATATTTAAGGAGAGGGTAGGAGTACAAATATTAGGAGAAATATTCTATAACTCGAATACGACATAAGATAAGATGGTATCAAAATTGAAAATAAGAGGCAAGAGTGTAGACAGTTAGTCAAATGAACATACACCACCAAATAAAGAATCTTGGTAGTGGAATGAGAAAATACAGGAAAAAGTGAAAAAAAAAAAAAACAATTAGCCTATAAGGTATTATATACTTGTAAGAATATGAAAACTTTAAAAATTATATAGTAACTAAGAAAGAAGTCAAGAAAGTAATGAACGAAAATAAAAATGAAACTTTTGAATGCTTATATCAAAAATTGAATATAAAAAAAGAGGCAAAGATGTTTATAGAATAGCTAAAGCGAGAGAGAGAAAGATAAGAGATCTTATCCAAATAAAATGTATTATTTTTATCAACTTTTTAATGAAGATTTAGGTAACTAACTTAACTTAGATAATTTAAGTAAATAAAATGAATATAGAAATTTAAATTTTTATCATAGAATTCAAATTTTAAAAATAGAACTAATTTTAAACGGGATGCAAAATGGAAAAGTAGTTGGATCAAATGATATTCCGGTATGGAAGTGCCTAGGGGAAAAGGTATTGAATGATTTACAAAATTATTTAATTTGATATTGAAAATAAAAATAAAAAGTTATAAATAGAGGGTAAGTACTTTAATTCCCTTATATAAGAATAATAGACAAATACAAATTTGTGCAAAATATAGGATATTAAACTAATGAATCATACTATGAAATTTTAGAAAAGAATAATAAAAAAAATTAAGATATAGGAAAAAAACTTATGCTTATCGAATTGCTTTATTTTATAATAAAATGTTCCCCAATTACCAATAAATACATGAGGTATTAACCAAACCATATTCATAAAAAACATAAGCTTAATTTCATAAGAACTAGAACAAACCACCCCTAATATTTATTTCTACAATTATAATATCATGAATAATATGCAAACCACCCATATACAGTCAAATTATTATACTTCTAGAGGAGAATTAATTTTTTTCAAAACATAAAAATTGTTGTGCGTCTTAACATGTGAAAAAAGATGCCCTTCTTTTTTTATGGTAGCATGGACCCTAATGTATTTATTAAGCTGGTTGGGCGACATTAAAAATTATTTTGATTCACATAACATATCTCCACTAACAAGCATGATTTGGCTTGGTTGATCCGTTAAAAATTATTGGTGATATGTTCAAATCATTAGAAGCCAAGATGAATGAGAACCCATCATGAAATAGAAAGACATGCTACAAATTTTAAGAAACAAACTGCCAATAAGTAGATAAACACAAAGCAATCTCCCTTAACTAAAGCAAACTCAAGGACAACACCTCAAATCCTTAGTTTACTTATAATTCATGAACTTTTAGCTAAAATGAAAAAGTTGTGCTAAGTCATGATAACTCGACTTTAGGCAAGTTCACTATATCATTTTAGAAGAACTTCCTGATGATACCATACATGAATCCCTTGAAGATGCAACCTTAGAAGAACCATTTGATAACATTTAAAAAAAACTCCCTAATGACATCATAAATGAATCCCTTAATGATGCAACCTTGGAAGAACCCTTTGATAACATTTTAGAAAAAATCTTCTAATAGCATTTTAGATAAATCTTCTAATGACATTTTAGATGAACCTCTAAATATAATATGAGAAGAACCTCCTATTGATCCTTACAACTTGTTTATGTTATCTAAAGAAGTCAAATAAAGAAACTAAACAAAATAAACATTTTGAACTAGTAATGCAAAATATCAACTTAAACATTTATAAATCATTTGGCAAGACCCCTTCCATAGTTATTTATGACTTTAATATTAATCAACCGAGTCAGTTTATGTATTTGCTTCTATCTAACAAAATGAAAGCTTCACTTTACATATGAGAGTTATATTTATGGATACTAGAACTTTACATATGTGAGAAAATTGATTATAATATTTATTTAACTTTTCAACTTATTTAAAAACAAGTTCAATTTTTAAATTAAAAAATATGATAATTTGCTAAGAGATATTCAAGCACCTATCTTCAATATGTAGATTCTTCCTTATTGTTACCATTGTCACATCTCATAATTTCAATAAAACATGGTCAACATTCTCACCTAGAATATTTCTCTTATTCATTTGGAAGGATGACTAAAAAGGAGTAACATAGTCAAATTACAAAAGTGTAGCAAATTATATTGATTCTTTTCTCATTGGAATGGACGCTAAAGGCTAATGAAGAGACGTGTTACACAAAGTTAGTAAAACAATTATTCCCTATGCTTAGAAGTGACAAACCAAGAAGAGGAGATGACAACTCCCCCAAAATGAGTTCTCTTTAGTGAGGAAAAATAGCACAGCCAAAATTTTAAATCTTATATTAAATATTGTTAAAAAATTCAAATTGGTTTAAGTTGTCAAATTTTAATAGTTTTTTATATTTCTTATTAAATGATGATTTTCTTAAAAAAATTATTAAGGTTTTAGAAATAAAAAAATAGAGTTTTTATAGGGAAAATGGAGACTTTATTTTAGGAAACATAAGTCTTATTATCTTCAGAAGAGATTGATCCCACATATGAGTGAAGTTTTTCAAATTAATACAATTTTCCTTTAATTATCTTGGTGAGAGTTCCTTTTCGATGAGAAACCCTTTCCTTTTAAGATTATTTTTTTTATTATTTTATTTTTAAGATATTATCCTCTTCACTTTATTAATTTTGTCCTAAATGTTTGGGAGGTTCAATGATTCAATTTTGATATTGCTTCAACAATAAGTGATCAACTAGGTGGGCAAGCCTCTCATTAGAGTAAATATTTTGTTATACTGTATGATTGTACAAATGTCTAGACCTGCATTTCCAGCAATCTACGTAGTAAGGGGGCATTTTTATTTAAAATGAAAAAATAATAATTGAGAAGTTTACTTAAAATGGTAACCTAATCAATCTAGGATACACACCATAGGGGAAGGGAGAAAGAAATTATTTATGGCTTTTTATTTGGGGGAAAAGAGATTAAGATCAATTTTCAATGAAAAATGATTGACCATGTGGTTTTAGTCTCCTTGCCTCTCCTTAATTCTTTTCCCGCTTATTCATTCATGAAGAAGCCATTAGTTAGGATGATAAAATAAAAACATGAACAGAGGATTTCCCATAAGCTTGTTGAAAAGGTTTAAGAATGATATTATGAGGGATCTTAATTCAACCGTTAACAAGGAAGTCCCAACAAAATCTAAGAACTATTTTTTGGTTAAATGTACATCGTTGTCATCTATGATTCAAATCTCAGCCTTCAGTTTCTGCTAGTTTCACAATAACAAACTTGACATGTGTTGTTTGTTCTGTGATGGAAATAATTAGACAGATAGAACTATTAAGCAAAATCACTCAAACTACTTAACAATGATGGAAAGAAGAGAATGAAGAGGACAATAGAAAGATGCAATAGTCAATAACACCTTGATTCTCTGGCCCACCCATATGGAAGAAAAATAATAATAATAGTGAATAAGGGAAAGAGGAGAAATCAAGAGACATTTATACCAGACTATAGATTTCAGATTGGCCACAAATGATAGAACGAATAACTCAAAAATAAGTAACCAAAGACCTAGGAACTAGCTAATCATAAACTCAAAGTGGGTAAAAAACTTAGGAAAAGCAATTAAGATTATGCATCTTCAAGAAATCTTTGTTATTGCTAATTGATCATTAGATTATACAAGGTTATTTTCCTTATTTTTAGATACCTCAAGGTCAATCGTAAGGTAGCTCAATTCAGGAATAAGTCTTGGTTATCCTCAAGTTTAAAATTTTGAGTCATGCCGGAATTTTAGACTTTGATTAGAACAATAAGATTTTGGTATTGTATCGTGTCATTTCAATATGGTTTCAATACTTGTTTAATTAAATTATAAATAATATCATAATTTTACTTAATATAAGTATTTTTAATTAATTGTTTATTATAATTAATTGTTTAGTTAGTAATTGATAATATTGTTGATATATATTTGTTTTGTTTCTTTATGATTAAATTGATTATCTCATTTCTTAATCAAAATGTGTTTAATAAAAAATTAAATATTACATTTTATATTTTGTTTGGTAAAAACCTAAATTAAAATTTTGCATTTAAATTTGAAAATATTTTTTCAATAAATAATTTTATATAATTAAGAATTATAGAAAAATAAATAAGTTTTTAATATAATTAAATAATTTTTTATTTAATCAAAGTGATGTGTCAAGCTCTAGTTATTTTTACTCATCATACGAGGAAAAGGAAGACCAAAAAGATTTAATTAGCAATAATAAAATAAGATAAAAGATTTGGTCAATACTTCTAGATAGATGATCAAAACTACTTAATAGATTAAGTATATTGAAATCCAAAATTAAAACCAAATTTGAATTCCTTATGCTCCCATGAATAAAATTAGTCTTATTTTGTTATTAAAGTTTATTTGGTCCCAAAAAAAAACAATAAAACCTGATGGGTATATTGAAAGTAGGTTACAGAAGGTGTTTCCTTTGGTTAAAAATAAAGTGTGGGGCATCTTGTTGGGAAAAATTAAATAACAAGGGCATCCTTTGGGAAATCTACCATAATATCCTTTATCGTGTTGATAACATACAACTAAGATAGTCAAATCAATCCAACACATTAAGCATCAAGATTTACATTAGAGAGTTAACTTTAAATCTTTATCCTTTCATGTTTTTAGATGAATCTATGAATAATGCACAAGATCAACCTCTTTTATGTGTGCTATTTATAGAAAATATGGTATTAATTGATCAGAGTATAAATACATTAACCTCAGCTTGAAGTGTGGAACATTAGAAACTAAAGGGTTTAATTTAATTAAAATACAAAATTACAAAATGCAAAGAAATGAAACAAGAGAATAATTAAAATGGATGAACATGAGATTCCTCTATGTAAAAGTTTTATCTATCTTAATCTATCATTAAGAAAAGAGATTACCAAAAATATTAAAGAGTAGCTAGTTAAAATTAGGGAGAATTTCTCAAGTTTTGTGTGACCATTGCATGTTCCTTAGATAATGCCAAAATTTTACGACTATAGTAGGACCCATCATACTTGTGTAAAACATCAGGCAATTAAAGACAAAATGTTAATGTGACAATAGATTTGTTAAATTGCTGGGAAAAAACAATTGCACTACAATCTAAGAGCAAGTGGATGTAGCTCCAGAAAAGGGCACAATGATATAGATATTAGAGCTAAAGGATTAAGGGATAAAGGTAGACCAAGGAAATCTCTAATTGACTATTTAACTTAATAAAAATTGAATTAAGTTATAAATATTACTAATGGTATAGCAATGCATAGAGTTTACTGAAAGATAATATCCATGTAATTGACCTAAAATTGTGAGGACTAACATGTTCAATGAAGATGACTATGATCCTGATTGATAAGTTCTACCCATAATCTAGATAAGAAAATGCTATATAAATAAAATATTAGAGATTTGTTTTATAACTAGTCAATCATAATACCCTTTCAAACCTTAGCTCTAATCTTTCACTATCTTTCCTCCTAATACAAATCTAATGATGAAACCCATTGACGAAATTTCATAAAACAAATAGTAATCGATTATATGGGATCTAAACTCCTATAAGGAATAACAACAAGCCTTCTACCCAAAGAAATATAACAAATTTTCTTGAAAAAAAAACTTAAAACAAGTTTAAAACTTGGTATTTAAAATGCAATCTATCTTATCTATTGTGTTTCCAAACCTTTGCTCTAATCTTTCACTATCTTTTCTACTAATACAAATCTAATGATGTACACAACTCAAACGAAAGTTCATAAAATAGAGTAATCCACTATAAGGGTTCCAAACCCCTTCTATAAGAAATAAGACAAAGCCTTCTACGTCAAAGACATATAACAAACTTTCTTTCGAAAACTTAAAACAAATTCAAATTTTAAAACTTGGTATTTAAAAATAACTCTATCTTATTTATCTACTGTGCTATCTAATGTAACATAAACTAGGAAAATATGATACTACCAAGGGAAGAAATATTATTGAAAATGAATTGTCGTTCTCACATGAACTCCATAATCATTAGCAAATTAAAATCCCTAATAATATATAAGCCTTTTTGGATGACCCAAGAGCAGACCTGACTAAAGGAGAAGATAAGACAAGAATGCCTCAACAAAACTCCCGTATTTAAGCTATCAGTTCAAACGGCTCTTTGTTCACCCAAATTGCACCCACCATAAATTTGCTTCTAATCAATTTGAACTGATCACAAGTTCCAAATTGGTTCAAGGGAAAATAAGATATCCCTGCAAGGTTATCTAAGCAGAAAGATGTTGAACCTCTTTCACTATAGCACCAAGAACCCTTATTCTAGGCCTTGGAGTTGGCACATAGCCTTGTATGAGAAACACGTGGCACATGACAATTTTGTTATCAAACTAACTTCCACCTAGTGCCACTCTCTTGTTGCTTCTCTTACTTTACCATATATGAAACCTCCATAAACTTGACTTCTTAGTCAATTAAACAAGCATTCACATCTTATTGGTAGACAGATTAGTTGGAATTATACTCAAGTTTTTCAAGAATGTTATCGATCAAATAAATTCACCCATTTAAATATTAGATCATTAGAAAAAATTTTAAGGGCATAAAAAAAAATTAGGTTACCAATTTTAGACATATAGATTTGGTTAATCCATGTGCAATTAATAATTAACTTTAGGTTACAATCATTGGGGGCAATTGGTGATTGGCGATTCCAATTAAGGAAACTTGGCGGCGATTCAAGGGCGACTTGGAAACTTGGCGGTGCTCGCTCATGCCCTAAAATGCTAGCCGGCAGCTCAAGGGTGCCAGTGAGGCCATCCTCCCAAAATCCCACGCATCCTCCACTCTCGGCTTCCTTCTCACACTTCCCTCCCCTCAGCAGCCGATCACTCCACCAAACACGTCTGACCAACCTTCAGAAGAAGATTGTCGAAGACAATGGATATCCACCACAGCCCTCAATCCCTTCACAAACCCCCCAAACCCCATATGCAACGGTCCTTTCCAATTCCTCCATCCCAGCGGCGGTTGTCTCTTCATCCCCACGAGCAACGATGAAGAGCTTTGCAGAGGTGGGCGACGATTTCAAGCAAGCCACAATTTACAACAATCTCCCAGGTATCTTCTATTCTGATGAGGAAGTTACGAATTTTGTAAAACCATGCGAATTCTCCTTGATCGGAAAATATTCGGGCCTATGGCCCAAACAAGAGGTGATCTTGCAAGCATTTCGGAATTTTGGTTTTTCAAGATTGTACAATATTCGTTTTATCCGATCGAGCTACATATTTATTCATCTTACAAGTTACAACTAGTAAAGATATGGCAAGAGTATGGGCATGGGGTGTTTGGTTCGTCAAGGGAGTTCCTCTTCGAATTTTCAAGTGGTCCCCTAATTTTTCTTATTATATGGAGTCCTCTACTATTCTGGTTTGGATCTAATTTTCAGATTTTCCCATTCACATGTTTAACAAACAATGTCTTTTTGCAGCTGCCAAGATCATCGGAAAGCCAATAAAAATAGATGAACCAACTGCTAGAGGTGAAAGGTTAGCCATGATGCGCGTTTGTATAGAAATTGACCTCACGGAACCAAAAGTAGAGGCTTTCTGGATTGGCATCAAATAAGAAAGACGTTTACAGAAGGTGATATACGAGAAGCACAATACCTACTGTGGTTCGTGCTTACATCTGGGTCATTCGGAAGCAGAATGTTATGCTAATGGTAATAAGCAGAGGCCAACACGGAATGGCACTGCCACAGATTATATGGAGGGTGGTGAAGAACTAAGAATACAGCTAAACAAGAAGAGAGAGGTAGAGAAGGGAAAGGAGAAAGTTGAAGGTGCACTGGAGATGAGAAAAGAAGTTGTGAACAGAAGGGAATCTGATAAAGGGGTGTGGATCCAAAGAAAGAGCTCCTCTAGACGTAAATTGCCTGAGCACAATAAGGAGAAAATATCTAACAATCAATTCCAGGCTCTCATGGACATTAATGAGGAACACAACAGAGATACTGAAGAATTGATAGACTCAGCTGGACATGAGGTGGGCTCAGAAAGAAATGATATGGATGAAGATAGCCTCGACTACAACTCATTGGAGATAGGTCGTACAGAAGATCTAGTGGAAATGGAGGGACCAACAACAATCGCTGATGCCGAAAGAGTGATAGAAAAATACTCTATTGGAAACGACTTAAGTGCTAAGGACTCTATGAATCCGAAAGGAATAACTCTCACAAAAGGAGACTCTAACCTAAACAATTCGGAAAAACAAGACAACGCTGTAAACAACACTAATCTGCATACCAAGAATGTCTACAGAAGCAGAAAGAACAGAGATACAAGGAATTCCTTTTCAGCTACTGAAGGCCAATTGAGATCAGGGAAAACTGTTCAAATACAAGAAGATCGCTCAGGTTTAGAGAAAGGACCAATGTGGGCCATTGAATCTACTGTTTCGGGCCAAACAAAAAGGTTGTAGAACTAGAACAAGACAACTCCCTTGAGTGGCAGCTGAACCTGGATCAAAATACTCATGATCATTGGAACACACAAGAGGAGGCATTACAATCCAAATCATTTATGGTTTGGGAAGAGGAGGCAACCCTTAAGCCACGAATTTTGCATAGCTCCACTTCCCTGTCTTCGATCCCAGAAAAAGCAAGTTGGGACAATGTCCCTCTCCCATCATCTAAAGCTAATAATGTTCCTCCAAGTGGCAGCAAGCGTGCCACAAGTAAAAAAGGTCAGGTGTTCGTTCCCCCCATTCCTAAATAATGTCTGGACTGATTTGGAACATCAGGGGCATAGGTAATGCTGCAACTCTGTGTAGGCTACATTACTTGAAGATCAATTTCAAACTTAACTTTTTGGGAATCTTAGAACCGCTTATATTGTTAGATGCTCATTTCATTACACGAAGATTGGGAATGACAAAAGCTATATCCAATAGTTCAAGCAAAATTTGGTTTATATACAATTCTACCATAGATTGCTCAGTGTTAGAAGACCACAAACAATTTCTGCACTCAAGTCTTAAATCCGACTTCTTACCTAACAGCTTCTTTGTCACAATAGTGTATGCCAAGTGCAGTAGATCTGATAGATACAAACTTTGGGATAAATTGGTGGCAACAAAACCGAGCAGTGAGGAGTTATGGATGGTTGGAGGTGACTTCAATGTAATCTCCAAGGCCTCAGAACAGTCATCAAGCACAATATCTAGACCGGGGGCAGTTGAAGACTTCAACAACTTTATGATACTTGGTGGGCTGCTGGATGCAGGATTTGTGGGGGATAAATTTACTCAGACAAATAATAGAGTGTGGAAAAGGCTTGACAGAATTCTGATCTCATCTTCATGGGAAGGTCAAGGGTGTTTAGTTCATGTGGAGCATCTGACCAAGGTCACATCAGACCACTGCCCATTGCTACTCTCTTTCCTGAGACTCCAGAAGCCTATAGCGTTGTTTAGATTTCAAAACATGTGACTAAAACACCAAGGGTTCCTTCAAACAGTTAGGCCGAATTGGAACCTGCCATGTATCTCCACTAGACTGTCCAGATTACAAGCCAAACTCCGAAGGCTAACAATGCATCTAAAATGGTTAAACAAAGAAATATTTGAAAACATACATGATAATCTCAAAAAGGGTGAAAAACTATATGCTAAGGCAGAGAAAATATTTGACTCTAACCCCACTGATGAGCACAAAATCCTTGTGGCCAAAGCACAAGCAAATCTTTCTAAGACTCTCAATATGGAGGAAGAATTATGGAAGCAAAGGGCAGCAGTCAAATGGATGAAAGAGGGAGATAAAAACACTAAATTTTTCCGCAATTTGGTCCAAATAAGACGAACGACTAACAAAATCTTCAGAATATGGGATAATAGGAATTGTCTTGAGAAATCAGATGAGATAAGAGACTCGAGTGCTAAATACTTCAAGGGGCTACTATTGGGTGAGTCATTCAATTGTGATAGTGTGTCCACGAGTTGTATCACAGCTATTATTGGTGCTGCAAAAAATGAAATGTTAATCAAGACACCTTCGCTAATGGAAATCAAACAAACACTAGGGAAGATGAGTCAAGATAGTGCCGTAGGGCCGGATGGATTTTTAGTTTCATTTTATTTAGCTTGTTGGGACATTATCAAAGAGGATATTCATCAGGCAATCTTGGACTTCTTCAAAGGGGGTCAGCTGCCAAGAGAGATGTCTGCAACTATCATTGTACTAATCCCAAAGCTAGAAGGTGCACAAAACTAGAAGGATTTTAGACCCATCAGCCTATGTAATGTTTCTTACAAGATCATCTCCAAACTACTGGCTTCTAACCTGCGGTCCAGGCTAGAAAAAATCATATCTCCGGCTCAGAGTGGTTTTGTTGAGGGAAGATTAATTTCAGACAATATTCTAGCCCAAGAACTCAATCACAAGCTGAACTTCAGAATAAAAGAGGGAAACTTAATTCTAAAATTAGATATGGCGAAGGCATTCGATAGAGTATAGTGGAGCTTGCTTTTTAAAATTATGGGGGTCTTTGGATTTTCAAACCCTGTCATTGATATCATCAACAGATGCATTACTAAGAGCTGGTTCTCGGTCAGTATAAACGGCAATCTCTCGGGCTTCTTTCAAGCGAAACGTGGGCTTAGGCAAGGAGACCCCATCTCCCCTTTCCTTTTCATCATAGCTACAGAATTGCTCTTAAGGGGTTTGAATGATCTTTTTTACTAAAGTCCCAAAGCTTTATTTCAACACAGGTTGCAAGACGAGGATCTCACACCTAGCCTATGCGGATGACATCATGATCTTTATGAATGGATCGCTGGATTGTGTGAAGTGAATCAAAGAATTTTTAAATGAATTTGAAGCTCAATCAAGACAATTGGTTAACGTAGGCAAGAGTTTTTTTATCCCTTGAAAGTTATATCATCTACTAGAAAAAACCAAATTACAGCTGCTACTGGTTTTGTAGAGGGTAAGAAGCCCATTATTTATTTAGGAATCTCCATTTTCTCAGGTCACAAAAAATCTGAATTTTTCTTACCGCACTTATAAAAAATAAGAAAAAAATTGCAGGGATGGTGCATGCCAAAACTCTCCCATGGTGGTAGACTCCTATTGATTCAAAGTGTCCTAAGTTCTATATCGTTGTATTTACTGGAAGTTCTTTTCCCGTCAGTTTCCATTCTTCACAAAGTGCAGATGATATTTGCTAGATTCTTCTGGGGATCTTCAAAATCCCACAAGAAAACACACTGTATTTCTTGGAAGGAGATCACCAAACCTAAGCTAT
Source organism: Boesenbergia rotunda (assembly GCA_024364735.1). Lineage (NCBI taxonomy): Eukaryota > Viridiplantae > Streptophyta > Magnoliopsida > Zingiberales > Zingiberaceae > Boesenbergia > Boesenbergia rotunda. The sequence continues at coordinate 358,482 of JAGFNQ010000068.1, read as the reverse complement.
AGGAGGTTTAGCGGTGAGAAAGTTATCAGAAATGGACACTGCTATGGCAGTAAAACTTTGGTTCAGGTTCAGGGAACAATCCACGCCTTGGGCTCACTTTCTGGCAGGAATGTATTGCAAAACCAAGCATCCTTCTACAGTTTTTTTAAGAGGCAATGTCTCTCCTTGCTGGAGATGGATGCTACAAATCCGAGGTTTGGCCGAACCAAACATGGGTTGGATCATAGGAAGAGGTAGGCTGAATTTTTGGTACGAAAGCTGGCTAGACACTGAACCTTTGATCAATGACCACTCGCAAAAGGAGAACCCCATGATGTTGATTTCTGAATTGATAGATGGCTCAGTTTGGAACATATCCAGATTTAGGTCTCTATTGACCGAACCTACAGTAGCTGAAGTAGCAGACCTGCCCTTCCTATCAGGCAAACCAGACAGATTAATTTGGAAACCAAGCAAAGATGAAAAGTTCTCACTAAAATCGACATGGAATAGTGTGAGACAAGCTCTACCTCTGGCACCATTCAGACAAAGTGATTTGGAGTGGGCTGCTCACAACAAACATTGTGGTTTTCGCTTGGAGGTTTCTACAACAAAAACTGTCAGTAGATTTAGTCTTACACGAAAGAGGTGTGCACATAGTTTCGAGATGTTAATGCTGTGAGGATATGGAATCGTGGGAACACTTATTCTTCCATGGGCATACAGCAAAGACTGTTTAGTTACATTTTGGGAATTTGTTCAAGGTTCTCAACTACTCTACATGGGAGAATTGGAGGATAGGGCTGGATTGGGCGCCTGGAGGGCATGCACGAGAAGTGACGTCATTCCTGATTACTTGGTATTTAAGGACTAAACCCTCAATCTGGAAGATAATTGGAAGCATCTACCAATACTTTCAGAGGGGCACTTTATCCAGGTTAATTAAATCCAAGCACTAGAGAGGTTTTTCGCAGGTTGCTAAAGGATTGGGAATTAAAGTAGGTCCTATAGCAGTTAATACAGTAATGGTGGTGTATTGGAGAAAGTTGGCCTTTGGAGGTTATAAGCTGAACACAAATGGTTGTTCGTGGGGCAACCTGGGTTCTTCCTTTGGTGTCCTAATCTGATGAGAGAAAAGTTATAATAGCCAAACAGGGCACTCTTGGAGAGGGTTCTAATATTAGAGCCGAACTGCTAGCGATACAAAAGGGTTTGGAGTTATGTGATGCACAAAATCTTCTCCCGATTTTGCTGGAATCTGATTCATTGGTTGTCTTGACGATTATAAAAAACTCTGCACTTAGTTGGGAACTTCGTCAGGCGGTGCTTAAAATTCGAATCCTGGTTAAGAAGCTCAGGGTAGAAATATCGCATGTTTATAGAGAAGCAAATAAAGCTACCGATTATCTTACTAACCAAGCATTTGAAATGGTGGAGGATAAAGTGTTGACGGAGAAAGACATGAATAATATACTAGCAGGGATATATAGAGTAGACCAATTGGGGTTGCCTTATGTTAGATTGCATTAAAAATATGTCTAAATTCTCCAATCTGTTAGGTCCTATGAAGACCAACAATAACAGTTTGACAGAAACACAAGAGAGGTTGTGTCATGCTAGATCAAAGCAAACATTGTCTGATATACAAGAGATGATTTGTCATTCTCTGCCACTTATTTGGAAAGGACAAATGCTTATTAGATCCATGCGGAAAATGGTTAGAGCAATGTTCGATGTTAAGCTTGCCCAGTTTTCGAAAGGTGAAAGCCCCAGAAGAGCCAGTTGTGTTGTGTGTTTTGTCGTGTCACCTCTGTTGTCAAACTCACTAGATATTGGTTGCTGCTCTATTGGTTGTTGCACCACCTCTGCAGCCAGTTTTTAGTCTATCTTTTGAGTCTAATTTGGCTATGCTGGTTCAGAATGCTTTACTGTTGTGCAAATTCTTTGGAAAAAAGGGAATGGTGATACAGTCAACTTAGGTGTTACTAAAGATTGATGAAGTTGAGGGGCAAAGACTTATTTGCTTGGTGGAAGTAGATAGGGATGGTGAATAGGTTCACCATAAATGACCTATCTAGTCCGTAATAAACGGCTACAATAAAGACGTGACAAATCTGTTGACGGCTGAGGCTTTGCCCAAAAACCTATAAGGGTGCATAAATCCACCATAGATCTATCTAGTCCATGATAACGACTACGGTAAAGGCATATCAAACCCGTTTACGGTTGGTCACTTGCCCAAAGTGAACATCAGGTTCTAATCTACTGATTTTCATCCGCTAATTATGATTAAGGTCATGGAGATGTGTGCTAAAGTCTCAAGCACAGAAATTTAGCATGCTGCATTGGAGTTTGTATGTGGACCCAATAAAGCAAAATATGTGCGTTGTTGGAACAGTGCTAACCAGAAGCGTGAGTTAAAGATTTGAGTGTGGATAGTTCACATGCTTCGGTGATACATGGCCTGCCCATTGGAGTTTTTTCGTAGAGCTAATAAAGCACATTTGCACTTCCCTATCACCCTCTTTCTGCCTATGCATTTGTAAATCATTCCGATTTCTCCACACCAGGATGATTGTAAGTCAGTCAGAGTCCTATAACACGCACAATAGGAGGTTTGGTAAGGTCCCCCTCCTATTTTTGGGCTTTTCACAGATATAATAAAATGCCAATTTGCACCCAAAAAAAACTTAGGTTATAATGGAACTTTAGAATAAACCTAAAAATAACTGAAGTTAGTTGGTAAGCTAGAACCATATGGAAAAAAAGGAAAATTTTCACAGTTTCAGATTTACAAAGAACTAGATACTTACTGCAATTGTGCATGCAGCCAATCCACATTTCTCCCTATAATCTTGATCAACCAATAGCAGAAGCAAGGCACCAACATACCATGGAATTGAAGCAAAGAAAAAGCCTGCCACAAACCTGTAGAGGGAAAGGACTTGTCATCGATCAAAATTAAATAGTTTCTATATCCAACAAAACTAGCAAAAATAATAAAGTATTGCACAACATCCTATGATTTTATCCCAGGTAATCCCTTGTTTTTTCTTATGTTCTACCTATGTATATCTCCATTCATGCTTTCTCTTTTTTGCAGTAGAAAAAGACATGTGATTCCTCCATTTGCAGACATTAAAGTTCAAGAATGCAGGATTATGCAGATATGGAGAGACAGAAAAAGTAAGAATGTAATTATATCTGCAGGTTAACAAAAAGTGAATGGACAACATAAGCTTATATGGTTTGTTAGAACTTCCAAATGAAGTTTCACATCTTCATGGTTGTGTAAATAAGAATAGCAGAGAGAATAGTAGAATTGTTACAATTACACCTAGCATGCCCTATTGAACAAAGAAAAATCACTTGTTTCCAGTATTGTTGTTTTTTCCCCAGTTTTGCTTGGCATGAGACAGTTGATGGGCCAACAGCGTCATTGTAAATATCTAGAAGTTCTGGGCGTACTTGGAATCTCCAATTAAGAGTCCCTCTTATTTTCATGAATGAACATAAGAAAATCCTATTGCTATAACAGATCATAACCGCGACACATATTCTTCATACATAACAGCATTTACCAAATGTCAAGATTGATTGAAGCGGTACTCCACTACATGAAACTATAATTATAACCCACATTATGCCTCAAGTGCAAATACTTACTTGCTGGTAAAGACCTAAAGAAGGAGTGGAACCACTTACAAAGCCCAGCCGATGCCGATGCCGCAAAAAGGGAGAGGAGGCTCCTTCGTGTTCATGGAGATCCCGTTAACCACAACCGGATGTGGCTGGGGTTGGTACCCAACTGAAACAGAAATCAAGAATCAAAGTGAAAGGAGGAATTTGAGAATAGGGTTGCCACGGAAAGATGAGTAGTCGAAGATTTAAGCATGCGTGAGAGAAAGAAAATTATGTTTAGAAGAATCCACCTACCTCTAATATCGTGGTGGCCGGTGGCTGGTTCTGGTGCCGGATGGGGCGGCGGCGGTGCATTGGGCGGGGGGGCGTAAGCATGAGGGGGAGCGGCCGTCGGTGGCACTGGCTGGGGTAGAAAGGTGGAGTAGGGAGGGGGATGGGACGACAGAGGATGTTCGGTGTGGATCTTACCGCTCTCGACGTCGCTTTCGCCACCCGCCACCGTCGACATTCTGGTGGAGGAGCCCCGGAAGGGTGGGAGCCATGACCGGACGGGATTTAAACATCTGGTTACCACCAGGAATGAAAGACGTCCGTTGAATGTGAGGCAAAAATCGGGGTGCGGCCGGGCAACCACCAATTCATTAGCGAAAGGTAATTCGGTTTTGTCCCCCCTCCCCCCCTAAAAATATTAGAGAAGTGCTTCTATCATAAATATTTTTAAATCAATTATTAAATCCTCATCTATACACCTATAAAATTCAAACTAACTGCTCAACCCATCAAAATTGCTTCATAAAATATAATTTTTAAAAATTACAAAAAAATATTTTAAAAAACATAATTCTGAACAAAGTGATTTAAATTTTTTGATATATTTTAAAAACTACCATATACATTATAAATTTAAAAATTATTTAAAAGATAAGATTTTTAATTTTATAAATTTGAAATATAAATATATATATATATTTAAAATAGTGATGTACTAATTTTGATTCAAAATTATTATATAATTATTTTTATTCAAATTTTAAATTTGAATATATTGATGTATCTTAAGAGGTCATTGGAGTTTATTTACATTTTTAAAGTGATAAAATGACTAAAATAAAGTCATATGATAATTTTGAACCAAAATTACAATGTGATCGTTTATGCTTAAATTTTGAGCTTTCTTTTTATATAATTTAGATCTCTATCCTTGGGAACCGACAGATCCTAAAGATGCTCGATATGATCTCATAAAAAATTTTCACCAATCACTCAGGTAAATCAAGAAAGTGCATGTGAAGGATGATCCTGAGAGTCAATGTTCTTGGATTAGTTATCTATTAAGGAGAAAGATCCCCAATAATGTACTGTAACTGAGTTTTGAATTTCAAATGTTTGATTGATTGTTGGAGGACTTAATCACGATACCTTACTCCCGAGGGCATAAAATTTGAACCTTATAAACATAGTTTAAGAAGTAATTAAAACCTAACTATGCTTTTAAATTGACTAAATAACTCAAAATGATCATATAGTAATTTTAGTCTAAAATTGTTTTATTTTCCTGCTCATCCATCTATGGTAACCCATGGGTATTTTGTGTTAAATTTTTTTTAGGGTTTAATATTTAGGTTAATGGAAATGATTTTTTTTAAATAACACTAAGTGTCCATGAGTTACTCACAAATGGGTGGGATAATATATATATTTAGAGAGAATAATGATATAATAATTTTTGACTAAAACTATTACTTGGTCTTGGTCATACTTTTAAATGACCAAATAACTCTAAAATAGTTAGGTAATAGTTTAGATCATATATATATAGATTCGAAGGTTTGGAACTACCGGTTCGATAGTTTGTTGGTATCCAAGACGGTTACAGTTCATGGTTCGGTTCACGGTTTGCAACGGTTCGAGATTATTATATTAAAAAAAATAAAATTTAAAATTTAAGTTTAAAATATAAAATTTATTAAAAAATACTTGCATTTATTTAAGTTGTCTACGTATCCCCTTAGGCTACGTTTGGTAGGGTGTAATCCACTCTGTAATGTAATCGAGATTACATTACAAGTTGGATTCCTTTGTTTGGAATCACTTTAAGATTGTAATGTAATGTAATCTCGATTACAAAAGAGGTTGATGATTTGTAATCTGGATTACAAACCAAAACCTCCGTGATCTGGATTACATTACAGCTTGTAAAGTCGTCGGTGGGGCGGCGACAGTTGTCGGTCGGGCGGTGACAGTCGTTGGTCGCCGCCGGCCGGCCGCCGGCGACCCCCCGCCGGCCAGCCGCCGGCGACCACCGCCGTCGGCCGGCCAGCCGCCGGCGACCACCGTCGTCGGCCAGCCGCCAGCCGGCCGGCGACCGCCGGCCGGTCAATGGTCACCGGCCGTCCGGCGACGGTCGTCGGTCGTCAATCTTGATTACATTACAGGATGGATTGCCCTCACCAAACAAAAGAATCCAACTTGTAATGATTATCAAATATTACATACAACTCGTTACCAAACATAACAATGTAATCAAGATTACATTACATTACTTTACAAATTTGATTACATTACAGACCGGATTACATTACCCCCTACCAAACGTAGCCTTAGGGTATAGGGGAATTAAAGCTCACGTAGTTCTTTTACATTTTTATCCTTTTATAATTTACATCACTCACTTCCATTTCCTTCCATTCCTATTATATTTATTCCTTCGGTATCAAATTCTTCTACTTCATCTTCTGAAAGTTGCATTCTTGGATTCTTTTCTCAGCTCTGGTCTAATCGTTTAGTAATGTTTGAGCTTCCATTGAGTCGGGAGACATACATGATCGTCGTTCGTCTAATATGTTACAGTCAGCATTGATCGTCTACTCTACCACAACAGTTGACATTGGACAAGCAAAAATTTCTTTGGCAATCACGGAGAGAACAAGAAAACTTTAAGTCTTCTGTGACCACCACTTTAAAATATCAAAATCTTCGCTATCTGATTCATTAAAATCAAAAGAAGTCATAAAATAATTCTCAAGTTCCTATGTGGAACTTGAGGATCCTCGTGGACGTTTTGTCCATTCTTTTAATAAAAGTTGTACTTTTGTAAGTTTTAAATTAGTTCTAGTAGTTTGTTATATTTCAGAAATATTAGTTTATATTCCATATTTAATATAATATTAATTATAAAGATCATATAAATAATTTCTAATATTATATATAATATTAACTAGATCTGGATAAGAAGAATCTTTAATAGGAATTAAAATATCATAATATAAAGTTAACATTTCTTGTAAAACTTCTAATTGAAATCTAGGATCAAAAGCAAATGTAATTAAATAAATTTCAAGAATAAAATAAAAATATTTTTCTCATTTAGTTTTCATAGCTAATATTCAAGAAGTTAAAGCTTCATTATTAATATGTCCATTTAATATTATTACTATAGTAAAAAAATTCACTAAAACTAAATGAGCAGTTAGATAATAAATACTCGAAAGCTATTCGGTTGCATCGTTAAATACTTTTAAAATTTCACAAATATAACTACAAATATTCCATTATTGTGAAAATAAATATATATTAGTATTACTATTTTGTGTAAAAAATAAACATAATAAATATTTATATTGAAATAAATCTTATAATAATTGATATGTTGAATTCCAACATGTTGAGATATCACATGAAAATTTTTTAGGTCTCTTTCCATTAGCTTTACAAAACATACCCCATTGTTTCATCATAAATGGATGTGACTATAAATATAAAATTATGATTCTAATTGATTTAATATAATTTTCTAAAAGTTTTAATTCATCTTCAACACATAAATTTAAAACATGACATACACAACAAATATGAAAAAATAAACCGCCAATAACAACTTGGCAAACAAATTTTAGTTTATCTATAAAAGCAGTATTAGAACTAACATTATCTAATGATATTAAAAATATTTTATGAGTTAATCTATATTCTCTAAAATTAAATATAATAATTGTATAATATTATGAGCAGTATGTGATTCATCAAAAACTCAATAAGCAATCAATCTTTTTGGAGGATCCAAGAGTTATCGATCCAATGACAAGTCACACTCATATAAGAATGAGTTTGCTAATGATCACTCCAAATATCGGAACATAAAGAAACTTTATTATTTAATTTACTAAATTCATCAATTGAATTTTTTTCATTTTTTACTAATCTTTTAATTGTACAAGTAAGTGTAGTTCTAGGAACACGTTTAACACATGAATTAAAAGATTCTTTATAAAAATCTTCAAATGTACATTTAGATCCAAAACTAAAAGAAAGATATTTTACGAAAACAAATTTAGCTAATGATTCTCTTAATTTATTATCAGAATATAAAAGTAAACAAGAATTAGCACTACTAGCGCTAGAAAATTTTGATAATTGTGCTTGAGAGCGGTCGAGTTCATATTCTATCGGGTGTTTCGTTTCTACATGTCGTTTTAACGGCCCATAGCCACCGCCATCTTGGAATTTGTGGGAAGCATTGCAATGCTTTACATTTTGCACGTAATTCTCCCGACGGAAGTGTAACCTTCTCAAAATATTTAGTGAAAATAGAAAATTTTAGAGGAGAATTTTTCCGAACCTTAAAAGTAATTGTATTGGTACTTCCTTGTGTTTCGAACATCAGAAGGTGTTGGGGCTTGGCCTCGATCTCATCATCGATGGATTGAATTTGAATGTCAAGATCCTCGTGCGCTATTTCTTTTTCCCTCCGAGATCGAGATGATGAAGCTCCGTGACCTCCTTCCATTGTCGTCGAAAGATGGAGTCGAAAACGCATAGAGAATATGATGTTGAGAATGAGAGTAGAGAATATCTGTGTGAAAATGATGAAAGAACTCTCTATTTATAGAGTTTGGATCATGACGGTCACTAAATCATAGTCATTGATCAAAAAATGGTCAAATGATCTTAACCGTTGAAAAACAATCAAAAAATAAAAAAATCCTAACGACTCCGAATCGTCGGTTAACTGGCAGTTATGAGCCATTGAAATCGATGGGTCTAAGAGAACCTTCTTAGTCACTCGTAGTCAATTACAATTTATTATCTTCTTGGTCATTCTTTGTTGCATTTTATATTGGCCAAGAGTCTACCTATCGTCATGTCCTCAATCATTTGAAATCAATAAGACCTCCAAGCTATTGAAAGCAATAATGTTGGGAATTTTTTTCCTTAATAGGTAATGAACCTAATAATATTAGCTATCAGGATGAGTTTCCAAGTGTACTTGCCTCATGGGCAGTCGACAGAAAACTTTTGTGGGTCGGATCGATAATTTCAAATTCGATTATTACCTGATTAATTATTTTTTTCTTATTCTATATTCTATCCTTTGCTAAGTTGTTTATGTTGTTGGGTTGTCTTATAGTTCATCTATATACTATCCTTTGTTAAGTTCATTTATGTTGTTGGATTGCTTGGTTTCCCTATAGTTCATCTCAAGTCAGGTCCTAAATCCTTTGGATGCATCCACATATCATCCTTCACTAAGTCACCTAGTTAGCTCTCCTAGTACTAGGCCATCAAATTTTAGGACTCATAAATACCTCCTCGTACTAAAGTCAACCTTGTTAGGATCAGATGTGATAGAGGGGTAAATAACACTCGTTCTTTTTTATTAATTTTTATTTATCTACAAAGATAGTGTGTAGTGGAATATAAAAGAAATAAATAAGAACACAATAAAATACACACCAGATTTAATGTGGTTCAGTAATTTCATGGTTCCTACTCCACGGTTATGTAGAATTGAAACGAATAAGAGAGGGGTGAATTGTTGGTGCAAAAAGTATTAGACATGAACAATCAACCTTTAGTGTTTCGATATTTGATAATATACCAAGGTCTGGTCAATCTGACTAAGGGTTAAGTCAAACAAGACTCGATGTTTAGTAGGACAAATCCCGGGTTGGTCAGTTTGACCAAGGGTTAGCCAAACAGGACTTAATATTTGGCAAAGTGTTCAAACATAGATCTGGTATGTTTGACAATATACCAAGGTTTGATCAGTTAGAACAAGGGTTAGCCAAACAGGATCTGATGTTTGGCAGAGAACCCAGGGTTAGTCAATTTGACCAAGGGATAAGTCAAACAAGACTTGATGTTTGGTAGAGTAATTAAACCCATATCTGGTCAGTTAGACCAAGGACTAAGCCAAACAGAACCTGATGTTTGACAGAGATAAGTCTAGTCAGGATTAAGATGACTAACAAAGATATCCTTATCAAGGCGCCGAAGACGTGGTGACTGAAACTAAGCACAAAGTCCTAGTTCAGGGAATTGGGCATGAAGATCTGGCTGAGGGTTGGGCACTGAAGTCCTAGTTCGAGGAATTGGGCATGAAGTCCTAGTCGAGGATTGGGCACGAAATCCTAGTGAGTGAAGCTGGGTCCCAGTGAGTGAAGTTAGGTGGACGAAATCCTAGTGAGTGAAGCTGGGCACGAAGACTTGACCGCGGGTTGGGCACGAAATCCTGGTGAGTAAAGCTGGGTAAAAGTCCCAGTGAGTGAAGTCAGGCAAGGTAAAAGTCCTGATGAGTGAAGCTAGGCAAGGTAAATTCCTAGTGAAGTTAGGCAATGGGAAACCCTAAGCAGTTGACCTTAGGTAGAAAAGTCTTGAAGAGTTGACTCCAACCAAAAGCCTAGTAGGTCAGGTAGACTTACAGAATTTAGGCTTAGGATTGTTTGTTTGTCTTGCAGGAACCTGGAGCTGAAGGCAAGATAGGAGAGCAAATGTAAATGAACAAGGCCTGGAAAAGGAGCCCCCGGGCGCCTCCATCATCCCGGGCGCCCTCATGATGAGGGCACCCTCAAGGGGATTGAGGGCACACCTATCCCAGGCGCCCTCAAGGGGGTAGAGAGCCCCCCCCCCCATCCCAGGCACCCCTATAAGCATGGGGGCGCCCGAGAAGGCCCAAGAGGTGATCATATTCCTCGCGTCCTGTTCGCTGGCTAGATCAGATTTGACGACATAGAGGGCGCCCCTATAGGCTCTCGGGTGCCCGAGTGACTATATAAATAGGGGTTTCGAGCCAAGATTTCAAAGCAACAATTTCTTCATCCTACTACTCATTCACAGTAATGTTAAAGCACTAAGACGAAGCTTTGTGACCAAGGAGGCTCTAGGAAGAAGTGCGCGACGCTTCGGACTTCCGGATTGGTCGGGATTGTCATCTCTTGTTGGTTTGCATTTATTACAAGTTGTAATTCTTTATTTACAAGTTGTAATTCTTTACATTTAATTTTTAGGATAAATTAGAATTTCTGTATAGCAAACTTAATGTATTCCATGAGAAATTAACTAGTAATGGACCCAAATCAAATATTGATAACATTAAAATATTGAATATTAATTTCTTAATTTTAATATTAATGCTCCAATTTTAGAAATTAATTCCAACATTATAAATAATTCACAGCAAAGTTAAAGCACTACTCATTTTAAATAATTCACATTAAAATATTGATAACATCCTACTACTCATTCACAATAAAGTTAAAGCACTAAGACAAAGCTTTGCGACCAAGGAGGGTCTAGGAAGAAGTGCGCGACGCTTCGGACTTCCGGATCAGTCGGGATTGTCATCTCTTGTTGGTTTGCATTTATTACAAGTTGTAATTCTTTATTTACAAGTTGTAATTCTCTACATTATTTACAAGTTGTAATTCTTTACATTTAATTTTTAGGATAAATTAGAATTTCTATATAGCAAACTTAATGTATTCCATGAGAAATTAACTAGTAATGGACCCAAATCAAATATTGATAACATTAAAATATTGAATATTAATTTCTTAATTTTAATATTAATGCTCCAATTTTAGAAATTAATTCCAACATTTTAAATAATTCTGAAGATAATTCTTATAATTTTGAAAATAATTATAAAACTTTAATTAATAATTTTGAAGATAATTCTAATAATTTTAAAGACAATTATGAAACTTTAATTAATAATTCTGAAGATAATTTAAATAATTTTGAAGATAATTATGAAACTTTAATTAATGATTCTAAAAATTAATCTATTTATTTTGAAGACAATAATACAACGCTAATTAATAATTCTGAATATAACTTTGAAGATAATATGATTATGAAGATAAAGATGAATTCATCAAAATTGAAGCTATAATTAAAAAAGCTTACAAGAATTCAAATAAAATAAAGTATTAAATAAAATTAAAAATTAAAAATCAAAAGAAATAATAGATAAATTAAACTTAATTAAATTAATGTAAATGCTGCAATTAGACTTAAAATCATTTGTTAATTCTTAAAAATTTAAATCTTAATTAATAATCTAAATCTCAAATTCTAATTCTTAAAAATTTAAATCTTAATTAATAATCTAAATCTCAAATTCTAATTCATAAAAATTTAAATCTTACTTAATCATCTAAATCTTAAATTCTAATTCTTAAAATTTTAATCTTAATTAATAATCTAAATCTCAAATTCTAATAATAAGTTAATTCTTAAAATATTCAAATATAATTGAGTAGGTCTTAAATTCTAATTGATAACAATAATTCAACTTTAATTAAAAATTCAAAATTAAAACCTTGATTCTAAATTAAAAAATGTGAAATTCATGAACTAAATACTAAACTAACTACCTTTATTTATGAAACTAAAGTAAAATTCTATTCAACTGAAACAATCAACTTAATAATTAATTAATTTGAACTTAAGGTTATAAGAATTAGTTTAAAAATAAATATAAATAGATTAATTTATTAATAGGGGGAATATTTTAATTAATTTAAACTTATTAATACGGTATAGAGATTTATAAATTTTATTTTATAATTTATTACTTCATCAAATATTTATTATGAAGTAAAATATCAGATAAAATAAGTAACAAGATCCGTAATTTTTAACTTACGAAGTCTAAAATGAAATTTACTTTATCAAATTTATTATTGAAGGTGATTAACATATATTACTTCACTAAAAGAAATCGCCGAAGTAACTTGTGGCGAAGTCTATTCTTGATTTTCACATAGTGGGGTTAACATATTCACAGGTTCACACGGTCTATATCAAATCGAGAATTTGATACTTATTAAAAATTTAATTAAAATGATTTGACTTGATTGACTCATGCATAACTATCATGCTCATGCATCCGCTTATTTTTATATATACACATGTCATATCATTCATGTTAGTTTATTTTTGCTTAATTTAAAATGGCTAGATAGAAAAAAGATTAGTTGATACGTGCCTAACATAGTACTAGAGTGAGGCGAGATGATAGTACGTTAGAGAAGTTGTTAGTAGGAGCCCTAGAGCCAATTATGTGATGATTGACTAGGGACCTTTTGTATCATATTCTATGATTAATAAAGGCATATTTGGTTATTATACTTACTTTATATTTGTGCCAAATAACTAAGTATAATAATGTCCTTGGGTAGTAGGTTCTTATCTACATCATATTGATAGTGAAATGATTAGAGAACACTACACTAAACTATTCCTAGTCAAACATTAATATTCAAGGACAAGATTAATGCATGGAGACTAGCATGTAGGTCAATTGATAACTTGAGCTCATATTCATGGATATATGATATCAAGTTGACACATGGGTATACATTAGAGAATGTGTACTGAATTGACCCGCCATGAGAAAATTTCATTGATTGTCATATGAGTGTCATAAACTTTTCTCATGTGACTATTAGTATGAATATTCCTTAGACCTGAAGTCACTACGATTTCCTACATAAGGAGTTATGTACTTTGATATCGTCAAACATCACCCGTAATAGGGTGGTATAAAGGTGATCACTAGATATGTAATAAATTATGCGGAGGGATGTGAGTTATGTAAATGAGATCTATCCCTCCCATATGATGGGAGTGATATCTGTAGGCCCCTTGATCGAGTAGGACTACTAAAACGCATGGTCATGCTCAAATGTGTCAATATTAGATATTGAGCTCATTTGTTTGAGTGAGTCTACTCGAGGATCAAGAAACACAAAGATTGATCGAGGATGAGACGGTCTAGGCCTCATTGGTCAATCTAAGTATCAAGGATAGAAGGATAAGGTCATACATTGTCATAGTCAGGGAGATTAAGTCTGATCTTGACTTTCTCATCACTTAGGTAGCAATGATGCATTGCTAGATGCCGCTCATTGCTTATGTGTCTAAAGCGGTTTAGACACATTGCCAATGTTACGAGAACCTATTGGGTCACACACTAAGGACACGATGCTTCGGAGATTAATTGATCTTAGTTTGACTATGATTTGATCTGAATTGGATTAATTGAGTTAGACTCAAGTGAATCCAATTAGATTATGGGATTGAGATTTAATTTGAGTTTGACCCATTTAAATTAGACTCAACCACATTTGAATGAGATATTAATTCATTAAAATGTTTAATAAATTAATAATAGAGGAAAATAAAAAGTTCTCTTCATTGGATGAAGAGAAGTTGAAGAGTCATATGAGAAAATATGCTCTAATTGGGGTTTATTGGCATTAATGGAGGGAAGCTAAAGGGACAAAAACTCTTCATATTCATGGGATGAGTATAAAAGAGTTTTTGTTGTCATTTGGATGAGGACTTGTCATTTTTCCTTCCCTTCCTTCTCTTGTCCGAAATCCCTCTTCTCCCTCTCCTTCTTGCTTTGTGAATCTCCTCTTGTGGCTAGCACCACAAAGGCGATTCTTCTCCAAATGTTAAGAGATAGTATTCGTGTGGATACGCATAAAGGCACGGACACTTGAACGTGCAAGAGATCCAACATACCTCGGACAAGCGGGATAAGCGAAGGGCACGCGCCAAAAGTATACCTATACAATAGGAATTTGTAAATTAACTTTGTATGAGTTTTCTTTCGCATGGATTGCTCATGGGATCTATTATTTTCACTATGATTTTTGAATATTTTTGCCTATAGATCCCTACAGAAGCTTAGTCTAGGAAGTTAGGAAGGGTAAGGAGTACTCAACTTGGTCGACCTAGCTAAGTGAAACTAGCTGAAGCTACCTCGCCACATCCTATACTAGTTAGACCAGAGTTTCTCAAAGATCAAATTAAAAGTATTATTTCTTTAAAAGACATTGTTAAGGAAAGGGTCATTGTTTCGATACCCAAGAAGGTTCCTGTGCCTCGCCAAGACTTAGGAGTCAATTATTGACATTTACTTTTAAATTACTACTTGTTAAACTTGAATCTACCTCAAGGTCAAACAATCTATAAAATTAAAATTGAGAAAAATTAATCAAGAATCTCACAAACACCTATAAGACTACATCTCACAAACACCTATAAGACTACCATGTTTATTTGTACTGCGACACTTAGAATGGGTGAGATGATAAAGATTAATCAATTAATAAATATTTTCAAAATATTTTCAAAAATCTATAAAATATTTTTCTTAAAGCCTAATTTCAAAATAGTGATTAAACATAATAATGTTTTAATGAATTTTATACTTGATTACGTGTACTTATAAATAGATTTCAAAAATTATATTTTCTTTTGAAAATTGTTTGACCTACACTTAGACACAAACCCTCTAAGTCAACACTAAAATCCCTTAAGACACTTAGGTAGAGTTCTTTATAGTTAACAAGAGTAGCTAGAAGGTGTCAGGTTCAGGGAGAGTCAGTCTTTTTACGAAATTTTATGTTTTGAAACATTTCTTTCCAAAAATTATCATCTCTTTCAAAATGAGTCTTGCTCGATTTTTTTTAAAAAAATATTTCTTCAAAAATTTATTATGTCTTTCAAAAATATTTTTCAAAAAGTTATTTCAAAATATATTTCAAAAATTAATTGTGTTTTTCAAAGATTTATTATGTTTTTCAAAATATTTTTGAAAAACATATCTTTCAAAAATTATTATACCTTTCAAAAATGTTCTTCTAAAATATGCTTTACTTGCTCTTATGATTTAGATAAACTCTAAAGATACATAGGAAGTTTTTCTTATGATCTGCAAGGATTTCTAAGATTGTGTGTCAGACTTAGGGGGAGTCCTGATCAAAAGAACAAATGATCTTGTGACTCTAAACTTTTTTTAATTATTTTTCATATTTTAAAATAATTTATGTTATCCTTTTGGTTTGTTCCAAGCCCTAAGACTCAGAGGAAGATCAACTTGTGGTTAACAAGCTTCCCAGGACTGCGTCATGTTTAGAGGGAGTTCAAATTAAAAGAACTATTATACTTTCAAAAGTACTATATTTTCAGAAAACCACTATTTTTTTTTCAAAAATACTTTCATTCCATTTTCCAAAATATTTTTTGAAAAACCTTTACTCTTCTAAATAGTTCTTGAAAATCTTTGAAAAAGTACTTTAGTTTTAAAAAATCTCCAAGACACAGGAAAATTTTCCTTGTAGTTAACAAGATTTCTTAGGATTGTGTCAGATTGGGGAGGAATCCAAGCTAAAGAAATTTTTGAAAATACTTTATTTTGATTGAAAAATCTCTAAGGCACATAGGAAATTTTCTTGCGGTCAACAAGATTTCTAGGACTATGTCAGATTTAGGGAAGTTCAAATCAATAAAGTACTTATCTTTTCAAAATTTTTAAGTACCAAGTCTCCGTAAAATATTTTCAAAAAAAAAGTTCTTTATTTTTTTAAAATAAAAAAAGATGATTTTTGAAAATCATGTTTTCCTATAAAAAATCTTAAGTATTTTCAAAAATCACATTATTGGTGAAAATTTTTAACTTAAAATCTTTGTTATTATCTTATGTATTTTTTTGATGTCTGTCAAAGGGGGAGAGAGGACTTTAAGTTAGATTTTTTCAATTTTTCTCCCAAGTATTAACCTAAAACCCATAGACCATAACCTAACTTAATATTATTGTCAAACATCAAAAAGGGGGAGATTGTTGGTGCAAAAAGCATCAGATATGAATAGTCTACCTCTAGTGTTTTGATGTTTGATAATTTAACAAGGTCTGGTGAATCTAACCAAGGGTTAAGCCAAATAGGAATCGATCGATGTTTGATAGGACAAACCCAGGGTTAGTCAGTTTGACCAAAGGTTAGCCAAACAAGACTTGATGTTTAGTAGAGTGATCAAACCTAGATTTGATATGTTTGACAATATACTAAGGTTTGATAGTTAGAACAAGGGTTAGCCAAACAGGATCTGTTGTTTGGCAGAGAACCCAGGATTGGTCAGTTTGACCAAGGGATAAGCCAAACAGGACTTGATGTTTGACAGAGTGATTAAACCCATATCTGGTCGGTTAGATAAAGAACTAAGACAAACATGACCTGATATTTGGCAGAGAGAAATCTAGTCAAGATTAAGATGACTAACAAAGAAGTCCTTGTCAAGGCACCGAAGACCTGGTGAGTGAAGCTGGGCACGAAGTCCTAGTTCGAGGAATTGGGCACGAAGACCTGGCCGAGGGTTGGGCACCGAAGTCTTGGTTCAAGGAATTGGGCATGAAGTCCTGGTTGAGGATCGAGCACGAAATTCTGGTGAGTGAAGTTGGGTCCTAGTGAGTAAAGCTAGGTGGACGAAGTCCTGGTGAGTGAAGCTAGACACGAAGACCTGACCGCGGGTTGGGCATGAAATCTTAGTGAGTGAAGCTGGATAAAAGTCCTGGTGAGTGAAGTCAAGCAAGGTAAAAGTCATGGTGAGTGAAGCCAGGCAAGATAAAGTCCTAGTGAAGCTAGGCAATGGGAAACCCTAAGCAGTTGACCTTAGGTAGAAAAGTCTTGGAGAGTTGACTCCAAGCAAAAGCCTGTAGGTCAGGCAGACTTACAGAATTTAGGCTTAGGATTGTTTGTTTGTCTTGTGATTCTTTGTCTTGTAGGAACCTGGAGTTGGAGGCAGGATGGGAGAGCAAACGCAAATGAACAAGGCCTGGAAAAGGAGCCCCCGGGCTCCCCCATCATCCTGGGGTGCCCTCATGATAAGGGTGGCCTCAAGGGGGTTGAGGGTCCCCCATCCCAAGCGCCCTCAAGGGGGTTTAGGGCGCCCCCATCCCGGGCACCCCTATAAGCATGGGGACGCCCGAGAAGCCCCAAGAGGTGATCTTATCCCTCGTGTCCTGTTCGCTGGCTGGATTAGATTTGATGACATGGAGGGCTCCCCTATAGGCTCTTGGGCGCCCGAGTGACTATATAAATAGGGGTTTCGAGCCAAGGTTTCAAAGCAACAATTTCTTCATCCTTACTACTCATTCACAACAAAGATAAAGTACTAAGACAAAGCTCTGCGACCAAGGAGGCTCCAGGAAGAAGTGCACGATGCTTCGAACTTCCGAATTGGTCGGGATCGTCATCTCTTGTTGGTTTACATTTATTTACAAGTTGTAATTCTTTATTTGTGCTTATATTTAAAATTGTAAGACGGGTTTCTCTACCTTCGAAAAACTTCCAGAAAGGAGACCACTAGTGGACGGGCGCTTCCCGTGATTAAGCCTTGGACATACTGACCCTAGGGGGTTGGGAATCAAGTAAAATCCCGCGGGTTCTTGTCGTGTGTTTTGCTTTATTTATTATTCCGCTGCGTACTAACACTCGTGATAGAAAAAATGAACGTCGAACTCAAAAAAATAGAAAAAAAGAACGATAGTCGATATTTACCCCCCTCTATCGACGCCACCGATTCCACATGAATCTCATTTTTAATTCTTTTCTTTTCATCTTTTAAAAATGTTTTCGGAAACTTGAGTACACAGCGAAAAAAATAAAACACAACAAAAAGTAAGAACACTTTTGTTTTTACTTGATTCATAATCATGTGACTACTACTCTAAGACCCATAATCCCTTAGACCATTTTTGGTTAGGCAATCCACTAAAATCTTTCTAGAAAAATCTTTGGATAAAGATATCGAATACAAGAATGAAGAAAGTTAATACCCTACATTTTTTAATACAAGAACAATCATAACATCTTAAATCATTACAAACACTTATTGCTTAATGTAGTATTAGTTCTTGCCCTAGGAGCTTGCTCGATCATAGATTTGGCGTAGTAAGGTCGCAACACAGTAGTAGCAAGAAGATGACATAGAAAAGTCATGTTGGAGCTTATAGAATAATTGATTTTGAAAGCACTGGTCGAACCCTCCTTTTATACTACATTAGGAGTGCCTCCAACGACCCCAGATGCCTTAAGCAAAGCTCATCCAATTTGTGAACTTTGTTGTTTATCCTCTTGGGGCGCCTTAATTTTGCTAAGGGTGCCTCCACTACTTCACTCCAGGACGACTTCAAGACAAAAACTTCATGTTCGAAGTTTATCTACTCTGGAGTATCTCAAAATCATCCGAGAATCCTCCAACTTCACTCAAGGCGCCCTCCACTCAATTGAGAAGTCTTGAGCACTGTTCATCCGAAGTTGATTTTTTTTTTGTTTTAGCTTCTAGATCCTACAAAACATATTAGTTTAAATAACTATATAACATTCAAAATAAATTTAGCACAAATAACAAATGTTATGAATTAGATCATGTCTTACCAAGACTAAGGTCTAGTCTTGGTCTCAATTTAGATGTCCATGATGAATCTAAGTTGGATCAGTGCCTACAATCCCACTGGGATTCATCCTTACTAGATCTCTCTCCTCAAGTTGCTTATGTGCATAGATTATATATCTTTTTAGGCCTTGGTTGACTCACATTCACTTACATTTCATAAGCATGATCAACTATATTATACCCTATTTTAATGTGATTTTGTTACTTTTACTATCATTATTCAGAGAACTGCTCTTTGATAGTTTTCATTGATAGGACATGTTTTGAGAGCGAAAATGGAGCATTGGAGCAAGTTTAAAGAGAATTTAGAGTGATCGTGCCTTTCTCAATGCTCAATGTAGAAATTATCCCGACATGCTTGTGTTCCTCGGACGAAAAAGGTTGCAAATGATGTTAAAATGGAGCCAAATTATTCCACATGACCAAGACGAGCTAAAGAACATGATCATGTTAATTTCAAAAATTTTACAAAAGGTTACACACGGCCATGTCGAATTCTAGACAACACTGTGGAGCAAAAGTAAAATGGTCATAATTTTTTGCTTGGTTGGAGTTTTGGGTGGTTCTACCCATCAAAATGAAAAGGACTTCAAGATCTACAACTTTACTTTAGAGATAACCTAAGAAAATAACATCTTGAGATGATAAAAGGGAGACACACCTTGCCTTTATGAGACATGATCGTGCCTCCCATTCAAGCCATTCACACGGCCATGCCATGCCCCAAGGCATGGTCATGTCTCCTAGAGTGCCCCCAAGGCAAGTTCCAGAACTTTACATGGTCATGTCATGCCCAGAGGCACGACTATGTCAGATTTCTTCAAAAGGCATATGGTCTGTTTGGCCGTGCCAATTGGCACGACCATGTGGCTCATCCAGAGAATCACATGACATGGTCGTGCCATATAGGACCGTGCCCCTTGATCCAAAAAATCCCATGGCCAAGCCATGCCATGTTCCTACACTGGTTGCATGCCTCGCTCATGCCAAAAGTTGCGCCCATATGGCATGAAAAGCAGCGGCATGCCCCTGTTATAAAAGGCTGATTTTCCCTTGGGAAAAGGGATCTTGGCTTTGGGCCTCAGCCCCTTGGCTTGGGGAGGGTTATCCCCTAGGGGAAACCCCTGGAGAGGTCATCTTCATCATCTCCGATGATCCATCCACCTTCGGAGCAAGGAGTTCATACAAAAAGATCTGAGATGCATCGATAAGCAATTTCTTCCCTCTAAACTCCTCTTTTGGGTTGTAGATGTTATTTTTCTTATCTCTTGGTTGTATCCTCCTTGCAATGGAGTAGTTCTCTGGATCTGAGATGTAGGAAGTAGCTATGATGTGATGTTGATGTCTAAACTATAGATTTGTCCATTTCCTTGTTCAATGATATATTTATGTCTCGTTCCATATGTATTATGTCTTGTATATGTTTGGTGAAATGTGTGAATGGTGAATACAAATAGTTGTGAAGATTTGGTCACCACATAAAGGGAATGCCCGAGATCATTGATAACTATCATTTTGTCACTTCAATTAGGCTCTCAAATCCATGTTTTTGATCCCTTTTCATATGCTTAAGTTTGCATTTATATTAGGTTTCATGAAATCTTTCTATTTCGTCTTTGGATACAATTCTTTCTATATTTGAGATATTTTGACATTAATTTTGAATCTAATTTTGTAGGCTTCAAATGACCATGGACCTAGATCAAGATTGGATCAGACTTGAGCTCATACTTGGCTGTCCGATCAAGATACAGCTAGATCTGAGCCATCTATCATCGGTTGACCAATCAGAGCTCAAGTTAGAGTTAATCTGGACCACAAATCAAGATCTAAAGATTTGGTCCCAATCAGAGGTCATCCAGCTGTTGGATCGAGCTTAAGAGGAGCCTAAACCATCCATTTAAAAATCAAAGCAATTTGAGCCATCGGTTGCAGATCCGGTTGATCCCAGCAGAGAAAAGGTAGATCCTGACCCTTGATCAAGATCTGGAAGGTTTAGTTCAGATCTGACTTGATCTGACCGTTGGATGGCACGAAAAGGATCTCAGCCATCGAAATTCATAAAGATAAGTTAAAACAGAAACTCCCTCTTCCGCTCGGCGTCGTCGCCAGATCGCTTCTCCAGAGCTCTTCCGTTCTTCTTCGTTTTCCAATTCCGATCGCACGCGGCCACCCATATTAAGCTCTTCTTCAGTTTTCAATTCGTCAAGGTCAGTTCCGCGAGAGGTTCGCAATCGATTCATCTCTGGAAGCTCAGGCGAGGGTTTCACCGTGAGCTCGCTTCATCCGATCAATCTTCATTCAATTCCACTTCTCCATCAATCGGGCCAAGTCAGAGGGGTTCTCTGAGTTGATTCGAGGGTTTCTGAGCTGCCACTTGCCATTCCAACCATCAAGGAAGAAAGGATCGGAGGAAGTTTCAGAGTTTGCATCCAAGCCATGCCAACTGATCAAGGAGCTGATTTCTGTCGATTCTCGAGCAAGAGGGTTCCGATCTTGATCCTTGTGTGACGGCACGGAGAAAATCTCGGTGAAGAACTTGAACTGGGGTCAATTAGTTGTAGATTCAATTCTGTATTTAATTCTGCAACATTTCAGTTTGTATCGTATTGTTTCAGATCGAGTTTCAGCTACTGATCGGTCATTCGACCGATCCAGAGAACGCCTGATTGGTCTCCAGTCCGATCAGGCTTGTATCTGATCGGTCAGCCGACCGATCAGTTCATCACAGCTATAATTTAGCCCTGTTTTTAAGCATACAACTTGTTTTGCGAGAATTCCATTTAATTTCTGCAATTTAGCTACTGAATTATTGTTGCTTGTCCTTGAATCTAGATTAGTTCTTTAATTCTATAGTTTTATAGTGAATCGTTCAATTTTCCTAGTGGTTAAGTTCAATTCTTGCAATTACCTAGTTTAATTCTACTTAGTTAAGTCACTTCCATTTCAAACTATACTTCCATTTTTATTTGCAAAACAAAACCCTATTCCAATTTGAAAACCCAAAACTTTTGACGACAAACAAATTCAAGCTTGATTCAAACACTCACAACTAGTCCTTGGAAAAAAATACGACTTGAGGCCCCTATTCTACATTTAATTCTGTTAGCCAAGGGTTTTCAGTTATAAATTTCTAAATTTGAGGCTCATTCGTGACACCTATTGTAAGCCTTTCAATCATATGACTAGGAGTCCTTAGTGACAAAGGGTTCCTTTAACCGGACATGTTGGGGGTTACCTCAAAATGGAGGTCAATCCTCTTAAGAGATTATCTAATATTGCTTTATTGGTTTCTCTCTATCCCTTATTAGGAAGTGTTTTGCGTAATCTAGAGACGTATAACTAGGGGCCCTTAGTGACAAAAGGTTACCTTTAACCGGATTCTCTACGTTAGCTTCTCTATTTAATGACATTGGATTCCCAAGGGAAAAACACTCTAGTGTACTTCTACAGAGTTCACACCGATACCTAGTTAAGATCTCTACAAGCGCATTAACAGTGAGATTAAGATATGAACAATTCATAGAGCATAGACTAGGATCGTAATGAAATTGAAATCCTAGATTCCACCTATTCCAACCTTCCCCCATGATCAACTCTTCCTTTCTCTCCTCCCCTCTCTCTCTCTCTTTTCTCTCTCTTAAGTCTATAAGCTTTCTCCCTAACCTTCAATAACCTTCGATAGCCTAGGTTAGTGTGAAAGTTTGTAAACTAAAGAGAGAGAAAAGAGGGAGAGAGAGAAAGGAAGAGTTGATCTTGGGGAAGGTTGGAATGGGTGGGTCTAGGATTTTGATTTCACTATAACGCTAGTGGATACTCTATGAATTATTCATATCCTAATCTCAATGTTAATGTGCATGTAGAGATCCTAACTAGGTATCGGTATGAATTTTGTAAAAGTATACTGGAGTGCTTCCCCCTTGGACATCCAATGTCATTACGTAGAAAAGGTAACCTAGAGAGTCTGGTTAAAGGTAACGTTTTATCACTAAGAGTCCACAGTCATACGTCTCTAGATTACACAAAATACTTCTTAACATAGAATAGAGAGAAACTTATTAAGCAATATTAGATAATCACTTATAGGGGATTGACCTCCATTTCGAGGTAACCCCCGAAATGTCCGGTTAAAGAAACTCTTTGTTACTAAGGGCCGCTAGTCATATGATATCAGGCATTCCCTCTATATGGCAATCAAAACTTCACAATTATATGTATTCACCACATACATATTTCATCAAACACATACAATACACAAAACATATAGAATATGATATAAATATATCATTGAACAAAGAAATGGGCAAATCCAAAGTTTAGACATCAACATCACTTCATTACTACTTCTTACATCCTAGATCTAGATAATGACTCTATTGCAAGGAGGATACAATTGAGTGACAAGAAAAATGGCATCTACAACCCAAAAGAGGTGGAGTTTAGAGGGAAGAGATTGCTTATCGATGCATCGCCGGTCTTCTTGTATGAATTATAAGTACCCCAGGTTGGTTTTGATGTGGTCAACCGATTTAAGTTAGGTCATGGTGTTTTTAATCCCTCTGTCAAAGCGTGCAAGAACTTAAGAGCGAAGGAAGTCGAGCGTAAGACACAGTGGACGAGAAGGATTGCACGGGGAAATGAACTAACGAGCTTGGTGTATCCGAGGGATGCCGAAGCTACGGAAGAGTACACTGGTGGAGTGAGAAGGATGTGCGCGATGTCCGAGGGACAAGAAGCCAGAAGGAAGTGTTGGATCGAGAACACCGATAGAGGGGGGGGTGAATATCGGTATACGTTTTTCCTTCAGAAAATTAAGAGCAAGTGCAGTAGAAATTAAAAATCACAACACACACACAGACATAGTAGATTTTACTTGGTTCGGAGCCTGTGTCGACTCCTACTCCAAGGCCCACGGTCGTTGACCGTTTTCGTTGGGCAATACTATATAGGCGCAATAAAAGTTTACAAATATTGATTTGCAAAATACAGTATCGTAAACTTAACAAAGAGGAAGCTCTTCTTTTTACCGACGTCCGATGAGGGTTGACTTTTTCGGAGCAGCGGGACGTCGTTGGCTCGAGTTGGGAGGTTTCCGGAGCAAGGCGTGAGAGCGCAAGAGCGTAGAAGCGTTGTGTCGAAGTGATTTTTGAAGCTTGGGGTCGAGGGGTGCTATTTATAGCACCTAGGGCGCCCTGGACGTCGGGGGCGCCCTGCCACGTGTCAGCTGATCCACACTTCGCTCGGTCAAGCTTTATCCCACCTGAATAGGGATGAGGTTTGACCTCTGGGGCGCCCTGGTCGCTGAGGGCGCCTTGGTTGACGCGGTCTTCTCGGCTGGATAGGGTTGATTGGCCTCGCTGGCATAGGCGCGGGGCGCCTTGGCTCCTGAGGGCGCCCTGGGCGCTGAGGGCGCCCTGGCTGCTGAGGGCGCCCTGGATGCAGAGGGCGCCTTCGGCCAGTGCTTAGCTGAACTCCTTTTTGCTTTACCTGTTTCTTGTTCACCTTGGAGGCGCCCTAGACACTCAGGGCGCCCTACTCAGCTGCTGCCTCACTCCTTTGAGGCTCTCTGAGCTGCAGACACACGTTCCTTTGGTCCTGCATCCAGGGTTGTCCGAAAACAAAATAAAGCATTAATTTGTTAGTTTATACAGCTTTAGCTGTCTTGGTTCTGACTTTGGTCTCCAAAATGGAGCCCTAGGTCGAACCGACGCTTATTGTTCCCTCGACGGGAAACGCGTCCTCACCTACTCCTCTCGGGAGAATTTACCTGATGCCAACCGCTCCTTTGGTTGGACTTTTGCCTGTCCTTCGCCAGTTGCCTAGCAGTCCTTTGCTAGGGCTTGGATGCTGGTTGTCCTTCGCCAGTTGCCTAGCAGTCCTTCGCTAGGACTTTGCTACTGGCAGTCCTTCGCCAGTTGCCTAGCAGTCCTTCGCTAGGACTTTATCTCTGCACACTAGAGTAACTTGTTAGAAACACAAGTAAGACTTAACTTTTGACCTATGATGCCATTATCAAAACACAGGTTTGACTTGGGTGCATTCTGCACCAACAATCTCCCCCTTTTTGATTTATGGCAACCCTAGTTCAAAAAGTTAAGTTTTAGCAAAACATGAAAAAGTTTTAACTTTGTTCCCTCCCCCTGGAAGGAATCTCCCCCTAGATTTTTCAAAAATTCATGGGGTTAATAAACTTGTACTTTGAAAACTTAAGTTTTAGGTACTTAGGAATCTTAAGTTAAAAAGTGTATTGGAAGATTTTTGAACCATGATTTTTGAGTACTTAAAAAAATTTAAAGCTTTAAGTTTCAAGGTACTCAAGGTTTTGAAAGTGTTAGCTTAAGAAAAATTTAACTACTTTTGAAAACTTAACACAGTACTTTTGGAAAACTTAAGTACTTAATAACATTGTACTTAACCAGTTTTGAGAATCTTATTTTATGAAATTTCGAATGGCTTGAGTACTTAGCAAAATTTTGAAAGCTTGAGTAAAAATGCTTAATCACTTTAGCAAAATTTTGAAAGCTTAAGTAAAAATTTTGAAATGCTTAACTACTTAGCAAAATTTTGAAAGCTTAAGTAAAAATTTTGAAATGCTTAACTACTTAGCAAAATTTTGAAAGCTTAAGTAAAAATTTTGAAATGCTTAAATACTTTTTGAATAAAGGATAGAGTTAAGAAAATTAATGGAAAATTAAAATTAAATTAATTAAAATTAATTTTACTCTCTCCTTTCCTATCTCTCCCCCTTTGCCATATATCAAAACAAATAAATATAGCAGAAATAATGGAAATGAGTAAGATTTTGCTGTACTGAACCAAATCATAATCAGACTTAAACCACAATCATTCAATTTTCTCTATAGGGATCTGTCTAACCCACTTAGCTACTTACTAACTGTTATAAACAGTAGTTTTTGCTAGGGTTAGTCAAATTAAGTGTTTCTGTTCAAGTTAGATTTTCTAAACTTGACACTTAACTTGATTGCTGTATAAGTTGTATTTAGTGCCCCAATTACTGTAGATGCACTGACTTAAAGCATCTTGAATTAAGGCAAAGACCTAAGCATCTCAACCCTTTCTAGGTTATCACTCAAAAGTACCCTAAGGTGCTTGTGAGATGCTGGCTTCTAAGTCTATAGGTGCATGCAGTTCTAGGGTTAGGGCCTAGGCTATGTCCATTTTCGAAAAAGCCCTAACTTTTAAAAGGGGTAGTTTTGAAATAAAAAAAACTAAGTCGAAAAAAATGAAAACTGATTTTGAAATTAAGTAAAGCGGTTTTTCAAATTCTATTTTGAGAAAAAAAACAAGTAGAACAGTAATAGAAGAAAATGTAGTTTAATCTATTCTACTGAACACAATCCTAACTGCCTTCTTAGTGAACTGAACTCAGATTCAGGTAAGGGTTTTGTGAATATATCAGCTAAGTTGGATTTAGAGTCAATATGCTTAAGTACTATTTCACCCCTGGCCACATGGTCTCTTACAAAATGATGTTTGACTTCTATGTGTTTAGTTCTGGAGTGTTGGATTGGGTTCTTAGTTAAATTAATTGAACTTATATTGTCAATAAATACTTGGGTTTGGGTGTAGTTGAGCTGGAAGTCCTTAAGTGTGTGCATCATCCATAAAAGTTGAGCAACACACTCTCCTAAGGCCACATACTCAGCTTCAGTTGTGGATAGAGCCACACAGTGTTGTTTTCTGCTGCACCAACTAACTAGACTTTGTCCTAATAGTTGGCAGCTACCACTTGTGCTCTTTCTATCTAATTTACAGCCTGCATAGTCAGAATCTGTGTATCCTGTTAAATCAAAAGTTGAGGTTCTAGGATACCAAATCCCTACATTTAGGGTGCCCTTTACATATCTTAAAATTCTTTTTAGGGCTGCTAAGTGCATTTCCTTAGCACAAGTTTGGTATCTAGCACACATTCCTACCGCAAAGAGGATATCAGGTCTGCTGGCTGTAAGGTACAGTAGGCTACCTATCATACTCCTATAGAGTTTAGGATCCACTGGTTTACCATCAGGGTCACTATCTATTTTTACATTAGTGGCCATGGGGGTACTTATGCTTTTAGAGTTATCCATTTTAAATTTTTTTATTAATTCTTTAGCATATTTGAATTGATGAACATAGTTACCATCCCTAGTTTGTTTGATTTGTAGTCCTAGGAAAAATGTAAGCTCACCAACTAAGCTCATTTCAAATTCATCTTCCATTATCTTGACAAATTCTTTTTGAAAGTTGGTGTTGGTGGATCCAAAGATTATGTCATCTACGTAAATTTGGGCAATAAATATATCTTTTCCTAGGGTTTTAATGAATAGGGTTGAGTCAATTTGGCCTTGTTTAAATTCTTTAGAAGTTAAATAGGTTGATAAGCGTTCATACCAGGCCCTAGGTGCTTGTTTTAGTCCATATAATGCTTTGGTTAGTTTGTAAACATGGTTAGGTTTGTCTAAGTCCTCAAACCCTGGGGGTTGTCCTACATAAACTTCTTCTTTAATAAATCCATTTAAAAAGGCTGACTTTACATCCATTTGATATAATTTGAATCCTTTATGGGATGCAAAGGCCAATAACATTCTAATGGACTCAAGTCTAGCTACTGGGGCATATGTTTCATCATAGTCTAGTCCCTCTACTTGGCTGAATCCCTTAGCTACTAAGCGGGCTTTATTTCTGACTATTTCTCCTTGATCATTTAGCTTGTTCCTAAAGACCCACTTAGTATCTATAATGGATTTACCTTCAGGTTTAGGCACTAGTTCCCAGACTTGGTTCCTCTCAAATTGGGCTAATTCTTCTTGCATAGCTATGATCCAGTCAGGGTCAGGTAGGGCTTCATCTATAGTTTTGGGTTCTATTTTTGATATCATAGCTATTTGACTGAGGTTTCTATAGGAGGACCTAGTCCTGACTCCTAGAGTTGGATCACCCATAATTTGATCGGTTGGGTGACTAAGTCTGGGTTTCTTTGTTCTTCTAGAACTTGGTTCAGTCTCAGGTCCGGCTGGTCGGTTTGGTTCACTATTTGTTTCGACTCTTTGAGCTGGTTCATTTGTTGGTTCGATTCTTGGTTCAGTTGATTCATTAGTTGGTTCAATAGTTAGTTCGTTTAAGGATTCAATTAATGGTTCAATAGTTTGTTCATTATTTTCTTGGTCAGAGTTTGATGAAGTTGGGTCTGGATTATTAGATGTTGAATTGATTTCTTCATCAAAAATTAAGTTTGTTGTTTCTTCAATTTTCTTAGTTTGTTTGTTGTAAGCTCTATAGGCTCTACTTGTGGTTGAATATCCTAGGAAGATACCAGGGTTTGACTTGGATTGAAATTTTTCTAAATAGTCTTTGGTGTTTAGGATATGGACTTTACATCCAAAGACCCTTAGGTAGTGTAAATTTGGTAGTCTATGGTAGTACATTTCATAGGGGGTTTTGCTGTGTCGCTTGTTAATTAAAACCCTATTTTGGATATAACAGGCTGTACTAATTGCTTCTGCCCAATATTGGTTTGCTAAGTTGTATTCGTTGAGCATAGCCCTAGCGGCTTCTTGTAATGTTCTATTCCTTCGCTCAACTATCCCATTTTGTTGGGGGGTTCTAGGACATGAAAATTCATGTAGGTACCCATTTACCTTACAGAATTCCTCGAATCGTTGATTTTCAAACTCTCCCCCGTGATCACTCCTAAGTCTTTTAATTTTAGTGTCGTTTTGATTTTCAATTAGTTTACAGAATTCATTGAATAGGTTTAGGGTTTCATCTTTGGTTTTTAGGAACCTAACCCAGGTAAACCTAGAGTAATCATCGACTATTACTAAGCAGTATCGGTTTCCGCTTAGTGACTTGGCTCCATGTGAATCAAATAGGTCAAGGTGCAGGAGCTCAAGTGTGGTTTGAGTTAGATCAGATTGAATTAATTTGTGATTGGATTTGGTTTGTTTACCTTGATTACAAGATTCACATATTAGGTTTTCATTATTTTTAATTTTGGGAATACCTTTGATTAAGCCAAGTTGGGTAATTTTTGAGATAGTTCTCAAATTGGTATGACCTAATCTCCTATGCCAGAGGCTTGATTGTTCTAAGTGTGTTAACATACATTTGGGTACAAGGGGAAGGTTTATAGTGTATACGTTGTTTTTCCTAGTGCCCTTAAGTATGATTTCTGAGTCTTGTTCATTTCTAATCAGGCAGTTAGAATTGTTGAAAGTAACTATATAACCAGAATCACATAACTGACTTATGCTAAGCAGGTTAAAATTAAAATTTTCAACTAATAGAACTTTCTTAATAATGAAATCAGATTTAAGCTCAATATTACCTGACCCAATTACCTTGAGTGTAGCATTATTGCCAAATGCCACTGAGCCTAGGTTTTTGAGTTTGAGCTTGGTGAACTTCAATTTATCTCCAGTCATGTGTCTGGAGCAACCGCTATCCAACATCCATTGGTCCAAATCTTTATGTTCCTACGCATAAAGAATTTTCTTGATTTGGATCCAATTAGAATCAGGAATAGCTTAAATTGAGTTTCGCTGTCTAGTCTGTCTCACCCAATTCTAGGGTTTTCAATCACGTTAGCCTTATGGTTTTCGTGAGACAGGTTTTGATAGTTAAGTTTATTTTAAAAATTTTGATTAATTTTGAAAAAAAAACTTAATTAATTTTGAAAACAATTAATTTTAACAAAAATGTTTAATTCTACAAATAACTGAAATTTTGTGTTAGATTCGAATTTGACAAAAATTAATTTGAATTTGAATTTCAAAAATTGACTTCCAGGTCTTGGCGAGGCACTAGGCCTTCTTTGGCCGAAGCCTTATGGGATCATCCACCCTTTCCTTGACAAAGTCTTTTAATGAAATTTCATTTTCAAAATTATTCTTTGAAAAATTTCTGGTCTAACTAGTTTGGATTTTGGATCGGTAGCTTCGGCTGGTTTCACCAGTCTAAAGAGACCAAGTAAACTTGATCTTATTAGAATTGGTTTCCCCAACGTACTATCATCTCACCTCCACCCAATACTATGTTTTCAAGTTTCAGTTATGTTTGTTTGGTCCTTAAACTAGCCTAAGTCTAAGCATGGTAAATTGCAGAAATTAAATAAACAGGCAAACAATCATATTGCAAGAAAAATATATCTAATAATGAATATAGTTTTCAGTTTGGCTCCCCCTGGACTAAAGCCACGGTGATGGTTAGGCAAGATGTGAATCTTGTCCTTGGGGATCCAATACTGATTTGATCCAGTTGGTTTGTTCAGGTATAGTTTAGGTACCCATGCCTGAATTTTACCTCTGGACTGATTCAGTACAGCAAGGTATGATCTTTGCCGAGATTTGGTTCTATAGCTCAATCCGGATCGATTTAGAATTGATTTCTGTTTTCCAAGGATCATAGACCTTTGGAACCAGTTGTAAATCGTTCTAATGCTGATCTAAGATCCTTAATCTGAGTTTTCAGGGAGGAGTTTTCCTTTTCAAGTTTTTCAACTTGAGTAGGAGTTTCTTCCTGAACCTTCTCGGTTAAGGGTTTAGAGTCAGCTCCCTCTTTCAGGAGTTTTACTTCCTGTCGGAGGGATTCGACTCGGAGTTTGGCTTTTGCCAAATCTCGAGAAAGAAAAGAAATTAATTCAGTTAATTGCGATCTATTAAAACCTGTTACCTTAATTCCTCCGTCTTCTGTGAAGGTCAGCTCGCCGTCTTCTTGTTCTGTTTCTGATTCGGTTTCGACGTTTTCTGAGGCGGTCAGGGCTAGTAGGTTGGACTGGGGTGCCTCTTCTTCTTCTTCTGAGGAAGACTCGTCCCATGTTGCTTGGAGTGCCTTCTTCCGTCTTGTTTTCTTGGACTCCTTTAGATTTGGACATTCTGACTTGTAGTGGCCCTTTTTCTTGCATTCATAGCAGGTCACATTGGGCTTGTTCGCGGGTTCAGTTGGTTCGTCCTTTCTTCGGCCGGTTTTTCGTTTGTTGGTTCGGTTCTTCAGCTCCTTGTAGTAGCTTCGAGCGAGCCGGACCAGCTTAGTTTGATCTCCATCTTCTTCTGAGTCTGAGTCAGAGTTAGACTCAGTTTCGGGTTCAGGCTTCTTCTTCGTAGTCCTTCCTGTTTTACCTGCAACGAAAGCAATACTTTTCTCGACCATATTGGTGTTAGTTTGTTCGTGCAGTTCTAGTTCGGAAAACAATTCGTCTAATTTTATTTTAGAAAGATCTCTAGAGACCTTGTACGCATCTACCATAGATGCCCACAAGGTACTTCTAGGGAAAGCGTTTAGGGCATACCTTATTAGGTCACGGTTTTCAACCTTGTGACCTATTGTGTGAAGACCGTTCATTACCTCTTGGATTCGTGCGTGGAGCTGGGCTGCTGTTTCGTTGTCCGCCATCTTGATAGTGTATAATTTGTTCAGGAGTAGATCCCTCTTGCTGATCCTGGTGTCTGAAGTCCCTTCGTGCAGCTCGATCAGTTTTGTCCATAGCTCCTTTGCACTGTTAAAGGGGCCCACGCGGTTCAGCTCTTCCTTTGTCAGCCCGTATTGTAGGGTTTGTGTTGCTTTTGCGTCGGCTTCTATCTTTCGCTTTAGGGTGTTGTCCCACTCCGAGTAGTTTTGAGGTAGTCCTTCGGCGTTTTTGGGGATCTCCAGACCGGACTGGATGATGATCCACATGTCCACCTGAGTTTTCAGGTGGACCTCCATACGACTTTTCCAGTAAGAAAAGTCTTCTCCACTGAAAAGTGGAGGTCTGGCGGTGCTGAATCCCTCTTGCATAGCCATTTAAGCTGAAAAAGAAAACTACTAGAAAAATATCCCAAGACTTGGTCTTGGATTAGTAGTGCGGGATAAGGGAAATAAAATATCGAGGGGTGTTGCACCAACCTCGATTAACGAAAGAAATTCGAATGAAAAAAATATATTTAAAAATTCGAAATAAAAAAAATTTAAGAAAATCCGAAAAGAAATTTTCAAACTGGTGGTTGCACCAAGTTTGAACTTCCCGCTCTGATACCACTTGTTGGATCGCGAACACCGATAGAGGGGGGGGGTGAATATCGGTATACGTTTTTCTTTCGGAAAATTAAGAGCAAGTGCAGCGGAAATTAAAAATCACAACACACACACAGACACAGTAGATTTTACTTGGTTCGGAGCCTGTGTCGACTCCTACTCCAAGGCCCACGGTCGTTGACCGTTTTCGTTGGGCAATACTATATAGGCGCAATAAAAGTTTACAAATATTGATTTGCAAAATACAGTATCGTAAACTTAACAAAGAGGAAGCTCTTCTTTTTACCGACGTCCGATGAGGGTTGACTTTTTCGGAGCAGCAGGACGTCGTCGGCTCGAGTTGGGAGGTTTCCGGAGCAAGGCGTGAGAGCGCAAGAGCGTAGAAGCGTTGTGTCGAAGTGATTTTTGAAGCTTGGGGTCGAGGGGTGCTATTTATAGCACCTAGGGCGCCCTGGACGTCGGGGGCGCCCTGCCACGTGTCAGCCGATCCACACTTCGCTCGGTCAAGCTTTATCCCACCTGAATAGGGATGAGGTTTGACCTCTGGGGCACCCTGGTCGCTGAGGGCGCCTTGGTTGACGCGGTCTTCTCGGCTGGATAGGGTTGATCGGCCTCGCTGGCATAGGCGCGGGGCGCCTTGGCTCCTGAGGGCGCCCTGGGCGCTGAGGGCGCCCTGGCTGCTGAGGGCGCCCTGGATGCAGAGGGCGCCTTCGGCCAGTGCTTAGCCGAACTCCTTTTTGCTTTACCTGTTTCTTGTTCACCTTGGAGGCGCCCTAGACACTCAGGGCGCCCTACTCAGCTGCTGCCTCACTCCTTTGAGGCTCTCTGAGCTGCAGACACACGTTCCTTTGGTCCTGCATCCAGGGTTAGTCCGAAAACAAAATAAAGCATTAATTTGTTAGTTTATACAGCCTTAGCTGTCTTGGTTCTGACTTTGGTCTCCAAAATGGAGCCCTAGGTCGAACCGATGCTTACTGTTCCCTCGACGGGGAACGCGTCCTCACCTACTCCTCTCGGGAGAATTTACCTGATGTCAACCGCTCCTTTGGTTGGACTTTTGCCTGACGGTCCTTTGTCAGGTCTTGGATACTGGCAGTCCTTCGCCAGTTGCCTAGCAGTCCTTTGCTAGGGCTTGGATGCTGGCTGTCCTTCGCCAGTTGCCTAGCAGTCCTTTGCTAGGGCTTGGATGCTGGCTGTCCTTCGCCAGTTGCCTAGCAGTCCTTCGCTAGGACTTTGCTACTGGCAGTCCTTCGCCAGTTGCCTAGCAGTCCTTCGCTAGGACTTTATCTCTGCACACTAGAGTAACTTGTTAGAAACACAAGTAAGACTTAACTTTTGACCTATGATGCCATTATCAAAACACAGGTTTGACTTGGGTGCATTCTGCACCAACAGGAAGGACGCTCGAGGGGCGAAAGGCGGGAGTTGGGTTCGGGTGAGCCTAACTACAGTTGGCTAGGAATCACCAAAGAAGACCCGTTGAAATTTGGTCAGCGTGCTGCTGACCAAAGGCTTGTTGGGCACCCGTATGGATACGGGCGCCCGGGATCTCGGGCGCTTGAGCACTCGAGCGCCCTTGTCCATACAGGCACCCGATAGTCCATACTTATCAGCCAATCTTCCATTTGTGACCGTTGCGCAACAGATAGCATCCAGGCCATGTGTCAACCGCCCTGGAGCACTCGGGCAGCCCAATACTGCCACGTCAACAAACGGATAAGTTTGTCTGGGACTATAAATAGGCCCCTAGAGCTTAGTTTCAATTTACTCATTCATCTCAAGCATTAGCAAACAAGTTCTGCATAGTTTTCATTTCCTTTTCTAAGCTTTTTCTTGTGTAAGAGGCTTCTCCGCCCGAAGGAGTTTAATCAGAAGATACGGGCTATATTCTGTCTTGGATTAACAATCTCCCTAGTTGTAAATCATGTAAACTTCTGACTGCCTCTTTCTTTTAAGTTTGCTATATTTTTAATGTTATTTATTATTTCTGTTAACTAACAAACATCTTTGTTTAAAACGAAACAAAAGATAAAATTTTCTATTTTCAAGGGTAATTCACTCCCCTCTTGCCAAGCTTCGATCACCGTTAATTGGTATCAGAGCAAGGACGCTCCAGAAGGACTAATCGTTGCCTGAAGCAATCTATAAAATGGTCAGATCAGTCATCTACCCGCCAATGTTCGGGGGGAGTTTGCGAATTAGAAACTCAAGATGTAGATATTTTTCAAAACAAATTTTGATTTATTGTTAATCATGTAAAATGATTTTGCAGTTCCCAAAGACACCGATGACAAACCCAAAGATGAAAGCCTTTGGACAAAGAAGGAATAGGCAGACTTCGTACCAAACGGGAAAGTAGAATTTCATCTGCTAACCATTCTACCATCACAAGAAGTCAATCGAATGGGACCTACGTATCCGTAAAAGACCTCTGGGAAAAATTCTTGGAGTTGCACGAAGGAACCTTGGAAGTAAAGTTGGCATGATGAGACATCCTTCGAAACCAACTCACCAACACTACAAGAAAATTACTTTTTCGCAGCACGTTATTAATAGCGCACATTAAAAGCACGCTGTTAATAGTATTATTAACGTCATGCATATTGATGTGCACTGTTAATACCATAATTTTTTTAAAGGAAGAAATATCAACGACGTACATTAAAAGAACGCTGTTAATATTATTATTAATGACATATTAATGTACCCTGTGAATAAATAATAACAATGACGACATGCAAAAAATTGGTACGCTGTTAATGCATCTATTTATTTATGTGATACACTACAAATAAAACTATAAATAATGAAAAGCTTATATATATATATATATATATATATATAACTCTTTGCCGTGCCATGCCCTAATCCTGGCCCGACTTCCTCTTCTCTCCCTCTCATCGCCAACCCCCTTCATCGTCGGATACCACCGGTTTCCTCCCCCAGCGGTCTTCGCCGACGACAGAAACACCGACACCACCCCTCGCAGCTCCGGCCGAACCCCGTCTCTCTCGTGCCCTAGCCACAGTCGCCCACCCTCTCCCCATCCGCCATCGCCGAGCGTCACCCTCCCCTCCTCGCGCACGCAAAGTCAGCCTCGACTCTCAACCCTTCGTTGATCATCATCACCCTCTGCCCGAGAAGAAATTGTTGGTCTCCTCCCTTGGTGCCGCCGCCTTTTTCCCTCTTTGCTCGATCCAAGCTGACGCGAGCCGACGCCGCAATCCTAAAAATCGTGATTTTTCTTCCTCCTTGCAGTTGTGATTGGGATGGGCTCAGATCTGAACTGTGGAATCATTGCCGGCGAAAATTCAGGTAAGTTCGATGGATAGGGATTTTGAATTTGGTTTGGTTTTTGTATATTCGGATTTGTGTTAACGTGCGAGGGAGCAGTAGGCTATTTGGATGCATTGGTTAATTGGAGGATCAGTGGATGTCGTATAGGTATGAATGTGAGGAGCTCTTGCTGTTTGAAGCCCAACTCTATCAGTTTGTTGTTGTGTTGCCAGAGGGAAAAAAAGGTGTATCACTATTCTGTAGCTTCAATACTTAATCGGTTTATAGGTTTTTGGATTCGATTGAATTAAATCTTGTTAGTTTCAGATAATAGAAGGAGTTCATGATTTATGTGATATTAAGTTGGGAATAAAGATATTGATCTGTTGGTAATGGTTTTTGCTAGTAAGTGATGTTATTTTGGTAAATTGTGGTGTTGATGATTATTTGTGATATTATAAATATTTTAGATTTGGATGTTGTTATTGTGAGATGTTCCAACATTTCTTCACTCAATGTTAATTCCAGTGCTCGGATGCTACCGTCCTTCACTTTGATCTGAAGCAAAAAGTGATAGGTGCATTAAAGATTGGATTTTTAGCAACAAGAACCCAAGTTTTAACTGCAGCTTTTGGGATCAGAAGGGGATCATTTGGTGATGTCTTCAAAGGGTAATTACTTCATTTTGTTTAATCCAATTTGAACTTTCTGATCATGGATCTCTGACATATTACTTATCCTGTCAGGTTTAATAAGGAGATGAGCAAAGAGGTTGCAATGAAAGTCATTGACTTGAAAGTAGCGTGAGTTTCATACTGTGAAATACTATCACACTTTTACATCTCCCTTTTCTTTCTACTTTATCAAAGAATATAGAACAAACCCAAAACTTATACTTGTCCCTTTTTTCCAATTGCAGGGAGGATGAATTGAAGATATTCAAAAGGTTAGCTTCAATTATTCTACTAAATTACTACTATTTCTAATAAAAGGCATGCCTTCCAGGAAATATCAGTTTTGTCCCAGTGTAGATCGCCATATATAGACTACTATGGATCCTATCTCAACCAAACAAAATTATGGATCGTTATGGAATACATGGTCAGTGGTTCGATCGCTGATCTAGTGAGTTTGATCATATAGGTTCTTCTTTAGTTGTAGCTCATGACACTCATAATTCAAGGGTTGCATATATTCTTCAGAAGAATGCATTTGTTCCTTAGATGTAATTTATAACAATTATAATTCTATGTTTTTAGATTGTTTTTAGTAAAAGATAGAAACTTACCTTGTTTGTGCATATATTTTCTTAAGTAACTATAGAAACCTTAATTTTTAAGTAGTATATTCAAGATTGCTTAAAATTTTCTCCTAGCTTCAACCTGGTCATCCTTTGGATGAAATCTCTATCACTTGTGTTTTGCGAGACTTGCTGCACACAATTGAGTATCTACATGGCGAAGGAACGATTCACCAAGATATAAAAGGTAATACTTTCATTGTTCCTCTACTGATGTTCATGTAACAATGCCTCAACTTTCAGCTATTGCTTAAGATTTTGGTGTTATGTAGCTGAAAAAGAGTTCTCTCATGCTATTCAGTCACTTTGCTTGTTCTTTAAATCCAGAAATATATTATACTTTTCTAGCAACTTCTGCAGAACAACTTAGGGATAGGAATAACTACTGGACTTACTAATGTAGGTGCATATGTTAGTTGCAGGTCTAACCTTCTATTGTTTGAATCTAGACTTGGGATGATTAGGTTTTGGTTCAAGTATTCTTGTTAGATTTTGGTATATAGTAAGCTAAATTACCATTCTCTGCTTGAAATAAAATCACAAAATTAGTTGTTATGTTTTGGTATAGAATATTTTTCAAGATATATTTATTGTTCTTGTGAGATTTCATATTGATCTATTTGAAATGAAATAGTATTGTAATTTCTATTTTCTTAGTATAGTTGGCAACTTCTATGCTTCTCTTTGTGCAACTACTTTTGAGATTCTAACTTACTTTGCTGTGTAAATGCATCTAATATTGAGGTTGAGTAATAGCACTTTTAATCATCTACTTAACTCATGGAGTTGAAGTGAAATGCATTAGTCTTCTTTTAATTTAAATTAATAAATTTTGTTATCTATCGAATTCATTATTTCCCTAGCAGATATTGAGGTTGAGTATTCTCTATTCTTTTCATTCTATTTCATATTTGTTTATTCTCTTCATCCATTAGCCTTGCTGAATAGTTTGTTTCTTTGTATCTTTGTTAGAAATATTAGTCATCTATTATTTGCAAGTGGATATTGGGGTTTTGAGAAAATCAAAGCTAAGATGGAAGCCTTGAGGATGACATTAATATTGGTAGCTAGTGGAATACTATTGGTGGCTAGTGAGAATGATACAACAATGTTGAGAAGTCTTGAGATGAAGGCTAGGATCGCTCTTTTAATTTTTGTCCTATATTTTTTAGGGGCATTTATTATATTTCTTTGATGGGTAGTGATTCATATTTTTTTGTAAAATATTTGGAGTTAATTTATAAAGATTTGTGAGCTTTGTAAAATGATTATGAGATCAATAAAAATTAGAAATCCATATTAAGATTAAATTTGGATTATATATTTTAAATAAATAGTATTGATAATTGTATAGTGTTGATAATTAATATGTGCTATTTATTTATTTTTATTTTTATATGCTATTATTCACAGCGTGTAGGTGTGTGATGATTGTTATTATTCACGGCGCGTGGCCGCGTGCTGCGATTGCTATTATCCGAGGTGCGCGATCGTATGCTGCGATTGTTATTATCTGCAGCACGCGGGCATGCATTGTCGATGTGTCATGACTTTTAACAGCTTGGAGTTATGCAGCATACAATGCGTGCTGCAGATAGAATAATTGCGCTCTATAGAAAGTCATATTTATTGTAGTGCAACCTTTGGAAGGAAGGATGAGAGACAGTGGTGCAGCTACACGCAAAGATAAAAGAATTGTTCACCGGACTCACGAATCTTCGAGAAATAGTAACTATCAGAGATGCTCAAAGGTATGCGTTAAACGCATTTCCAAGAGCCTCAGAGTGGACGTCTATAATAGATTCTTATTATATCTCTCAGAACTTAGAAGTAAGTACTCTAGAAAAGTTATTTTGTACTTTAGAACTTCACGAGTCTCGATGTGTAGAAAATGTAAGAAAAATAGACAACATCGCACTGAGCACGAGAAGGATCCAAAAATGAGGAGGAGTCTTCAGAAAATGATGAAAACGCAACGTGTATGGTAAGAAAGTTGTCTAAATATTTTAAAACTAAAAAATTTAATAAGGTGCAGGGTAAGAAGTAAAGGAAAATTCGCTACTACAACTGCAATGAAGGACATGTGAAGGAAAACTGCCCTAAAGGGAAAAATAAAGGAAAAGGGGCACCAAAGGCAAAAACCCACAACCTAAAGGAAACATAGGACAAATCTTCATCGAAAGACTCAGATCTCGAGGAACACGCTGGACTTGCTCTGATGGCTTCATACCAAGAAGATAAGAGCATCGATGAAGGGGAAGCCACATCAGAGGATAGCAGCGACGAAGGGGGAGCTTCGAATTTCAAAAAGGATTTGGTAAGTGAGGTATGTCTTCTACCTCTTGACCAACTATATTCTAGTATTAAACAAATGACAAAATCTATGTGTAAATTAAAAAATAAAAATATAGAATTAAAAATAAATTTATCTTCATCATGCCAATTGGAAATGTATGATAAGTTAAAATATGAAAATGAAAATTTTAAAGTTCAAATTGAGAAATTACAAAATAACTATGCATGTTCAAACTGTTTTAGAAATTCAAAAATTAGATATATAGGTAACCTTAATTGGTATTTTAGATTTCACATGAGCCAAATTGTAAAAATTTCTAAATCATATATTTCATCTAAGTTTCTGATAAATCCTATTGGTAAAAATTTATATTGGGTTCCTAAATATGTCTTAAACTGTTAGATTCTTTTTGTAGAGATTAAATTTATTTTGGTAATTAATGTCATATCTTGTTAAATATTTTTTATTGGATAACGGTTTGCAAAAAAAATTTGATAAAGTTTGCTATCTTCTATCCACAAATAATTTTATTTTTGTTCGAAAATGAGTTTTTAAATGAATTCAAGTTTCAAAAAGTTAGAAAATTATTTTCACATTAACAATTTGTTTTGGAAATAATTTTATTTCTAACTTTTATGTTCACAATTAGACTTAACATTTAAAAAAAAAATCAAGCAAATTTTGAAAACATAGATTTCACAAATCTTTTCAAAAAATTTTCAGAAATTTTAGATTATTTTATATATTTCCCTTAACATTTAAAATTTTTTTGATGTGATCTAAGGGGGAGAAGCATTAAGTTAAGGGGTAGACTCTAATTTCAAAATTTCTTTTAAGTGCTTACACTGTTATATACTGATTCATATTTTTTTATGCTTGTTTCCCCTAACTTAAGTCGGGTTGATGCATATTAAAAAGGGAGAGATTGTAAATACCCCAGGTTGGTTTTTATATGGTCAACCGATTTAAGTTTGGTTTTGGTGTTTTTAATCCCTTTGTCTAAGTGGGCAGAAACTTAGGAACGGAGGAAGATGAGTGTAAGATGCAGTGGATGAGAAGGATTGCAATGGGAAGTGAGCCAACAAGCTTGGTGTATTCAAGGGATGTGGAAGCTACGGAAGAGTATATCGGTGGAGCGATAAGGACGTGCACAATGTCCGAGGGATGAGAAGCCGAAAGGAAGGACGCACGAGAGGCGAAAGGCCGGAGTCGGGTTTGAGTGAGCCTTGTAGGTAGCCCAGGTTGGTTTTGATGTGGTCAACTGATTTAAGTTAGGTCCTGATGTTTTTAATCCCTGTGTCTAAGTATACAGGAACTTAGGAGCACAAGAAGTCGAGCAAAAGACACAGCAGTTGAGAAGGATGGCACGGAAAGGGAGCCAATGGGCTCGATGCATCCTAGGGATGTGGAAGTCTGCGGAAGAGTATGCCAGTGGAGCGAGAAGGGCACGCTCGGCGTCCGAGGGATAAGAAGCCGAGAGGAGGGCGCTCGAGGGATGAAAGGCCGGAGTCAGGCTCGTATGAGCCTAACCCTAGTTAGCCAGAAATCACCCAAGAAGACTGGAAGTCAGGCTAGAGAGTGGTCAGCGGTTGCTGACCAAAACAACCACTGTCGGGTGCCCGTGAGCATATGGGCGCTTGGGTTGTCGAGCGCCCCTATGCTATCAGGCACCCGAGAGGCTAATCATAGTTGTTTGTGAATGTTGCTCTCTGGATAAGCATCAGGCCATGTGTCAGGCACCCAAGAGCTCTCGGGCACCCTATAAATGCCACGTCAGCAAACGGATAACTCTGACCGGGGCTATAAATAGACCCCCAAAGCTCAGTTTCATTCATTCCAAGCATTAGCAAACTAGTTTAGTGTATTCATTCTTTCTATCTCTGAGCATTCCACATATAAGAGGCTTTTCCGCCCGAAGGAGTTTTATTTAGGAAAATCAAGCCATATTCATCCTTGGATTAGCAACCTCCCCGATTGTAAACCAAGTAAACTTTGGTTGCCTCTTTATTTACTGTTTGCTTCATTTGTTTATGTTATTTTTGTTCTAACTAACAACTTTGTCAAAGATAGACAAATGATTTGAGTTTTTTTTTCAGGGGCAATTCACCCCCCTCTTACCGACCTTCGATCACCCTCAAGCCTAATTCTGGTCGGCCAAAAATCACCCAAAGAAGACCCGTTGAAATTTGGTCAGCGTGTTGCTGACCAAAGTCTTGTCTGGTGTCCATATAGATACGAGCGCCTAGGATCTCGAGCGCTTGAGCATTCAGGTGCCTCTGTGCATACAGGTGCCTAAGAGTCCATACTTATTAGCCAATCTACCATTTACAACCATTGCGCAACGGATAACATCCACGCCACGTGTCAGGCACCTTGGAGCACTCGGGTGCCCTAGTACTGTTGGTGCTGAAAGCACCAAATCGAACCTAGTTTTGATAATGGCAAAGGGTTCAAAGTTAAGTTGTATTGTTATCTAATGGATTTACCAAGTGTGCAGGATAATCCTAGTTTACCTAGGTACGAAGTCTTGACCTGCAGGGTTGAGCAAGAAGTCCTGGTCGAGGAATGGGCAAGAAGACCTGACTGAGGGTTGGGCAAGATGTCCTGGTCGTGGACTGGGCAATGAAGTCTTGATCCGGAAGATTGGGCAGGAGTCTTAGCCGAGTGAGGATTGCGGACAGAAGTAGAGGCGGGTCGGGGTACGGACGTCTCGAGATCTGGCAGTCTCGGAGGCCAAGCAAAAGTCCAACCGGAGGAACCAGTTGACAAAAGGTAACTTCTCCTGAGAGGAATAGGTGAGGACGCATTCCCCTGAAGAGGGAACAGTACCTAAGATTTCATTTTAAAATCTAAAGTCAAAACCAAGACAGCTCCGGCTGTGATTCATATGCTTATTATTTATTTTTGTATTGTTCTTGGACTAACCTTGGTTGTAGGAGTGAAAGGTGTTTACTGCTGCATCCCAGGGGCGGCGGCGCTTGAGAGGGCTCAGGCGCCTAAGAAGTGATAACTACCATTTTGTTGATTATTTTAGGCTCTAAAATCAATGTTTGATCCACTATTATATGCTTAAGTTTGCATTTACTTAAGGTTCCATGTATTTCCTCTATTTTGGCTTTTACTTCAAATCTTTCTATATTTGAGATTTTTTGGCATTAATTGTGAATCTAATTTTGTAGGCTTCAAATGATCATGGACTTAGATCAGATTGGGTCAAACTTGAGTCAGAATTGGATCCGGATCAAAGTGATCAAGCTTGGATTAATATGAGTCGTCCGATCAAGAAACGGTTAGATCTGAACCATCGGTCAACTTCTGATCAATCCGATTTCAAGATAGAGTCAATCATGACCACCGATCAAGATCTGAAAATTTCATCCAAATGAGAAGCAGTTTGACCGTTGAATCAAGCTCAAAAGAATCTAGACCATCCATTCAAACGAAGGGAAGATCTGGCCATCCACCACAGATCTGGTTGATCCGAGCTAAGGACAGGTAGATCAGGACCATTGATCGAGATCTGGGGAGTTTGGTTCAAATCGAAGTAGATCCGACCGTTGGATGTGATCGGGGCAATCTCAGCCATTCAATTTCAAATGGTTTTAATTAAAAGGGAATTCCCTGGCCAGTTCTTCGTCGTCGCGTCTTCGCCATTTGCATCTGTGTTCTTCGCATTCTTCCAGTTTTGCGTTTCTTTTCATCATTTTCTTCATTGTTTCTTAAATCCGATCGCGCGACCCATCAAATGTGTTTGTCTCCAAGATTTCAGATCATCAAGGTGAGTTTTTCCAGTTCAGTTTTTCTAATCGTTCGCATTTTGGAAGCTTAGGTGAGGGTGTCGCCGAGGCTCTGTTTCATCGACCGATCCATTTCCGATCGCCGGATTTCAGTCGTCCGGAGAGCTGTCGAAGCTGTAGAGAGGTTCTCGAAAGCCTCTGATGGTTTCTGCGCAACGATCGTCGCCCGGTCGATCGAGATGGAAGAGATCGAGTAGTGATTTTAGCTTCTGACCGTTCACCATGATCGATCAGAGACTCATCTGATCGGTGCTCAGTCTGATTAGAGGAAGATCTGATCGGTCCAGTGACCGATCAGGAAGACCAGAGTGCACGAATCAATGGCGAATTGTTCTTGGGAGTTCTCCTTCGGTGGTTTTTGAGCTAGGGGGTTCATAACTCAACCTTCGTGTGACGGAGAAGGGAAGTCTTGGATATAAACTGATTTGATGTTGAATTTAGCATAATTTTGCTTCAAGCACTTGTATTTCTTTACATTGCTCTAGCTTGTTCCAATTACACTCCAAGTCAAATTTTCAAGTATTGCCTTGCTTAGTTTAATTCCTTGCAATTAGTTTTCTTGCAATTAATTCTCTGCAATTAATTTCCTGCAATTAGTTCTTTAATTTCAATTCAGTCATTGGAATTTAAGTGCTTAGTTCTTTCACTAGGTTAAGTCTAGTTCTTGCACTTCCTTAGTTCATTACCTTGCTTAGTTAAGCCTATTTTGTCCAAGTGTTATTTCATATTGTCATTTCATTTCCTTATCACAAAAACCCCTATTTTATTAGAAAACCCAAATATCAAACGACAAATAAACCTGCAAGCTAGAGTTAAACATTCATTCAACTAGTCCTTAGAAAAATACGACCTGAGGCCCCTCTACTACATTTCTATCTTGTTAGCCAAAGGGTTTTCAGCTTTATAAATATCTAAATTTGAGTGCTCATCA
This sequence comes from Boesenbergia rotunda, assembly GCA_024364735.1. Lineage (NCBI taxonomy): Eukaryota > Viridiplantae > Streptophyta > Magnoliopsida > Zingiberales > Zingiberaceae > Boesenbergia > Boesenbergia rotunda. The sequence goes on along the minus strand of JAGFNQ010000068.1, from coordinate 314,716 downwards.
TGACACATTACTTTTGGGCATAGTATTGGCCACCATCAAAATTTTTGGCGCCATTGCCAGGGAATAACTAGTTGAGTTTGTTTAATTTGAGCTTGTGTTTAATATTTATATTCTTTGATTCCATTTTATTTGTTTTATCTTTTTCTATACATTGGCTGTCATTTTGTTTGTTTCGTGGCCAAGACTGCAGGGGGGCAACCATTAAAGTTTGAGAAGCTATTGGAAATTTTTCTACTTATTCAAGCAGTTCTATGGCAGAGTATCAGTATTTCCAGAATTATCAGCAGCCTTGTCAGAGTTTTCGGCAGCCATATTCTCAATTCCAAAATGTTCAGCAGAATTTTCAACCATCGCAGCCCTATTCAAATTTTCAGCAACCCAATTATCAATTTCAACCTCAATTTCAACAATTTCAGCAGTCTTATTCGAATTGTCAACAAAACCAACCTTGGAATCAACCACCACAGCAATTTCAACCATAATTCCAAAATTTTCAGCAAGGTTACAATCCTAATCAGCAGAGTTTTCAACCATACAATCAGAGTTATCAACCTCTACAATTTCAGCCCTCACCACAACAATTTCAACCTCAAATTCAGAATGTTCAGAGCTATAATTTTCAGCAGTTTCAACCATGTTCCTAGTCTAATTTTCAGCAATTCCAACAACCAAATCAATCATTTGATCAGCTCCAACAATTCCAATTTCAAAATTCACAACCTACTTCTAATTTTGAGCAACTTAATGAACCCTTTCAAGTCCAACAAGAGTTTTATGCTTATCAAGGAGACTTAGAGGATTCTAGTGAGAGTGAGGCTCAACAACAAAGGCTGGAGGAGATGTTACAACAACTCTTGCAACAACAAAAAAATGATTCTACTCTTAAAGACTGTGAAAGACACCTTGGAGAATTGGTTAATCAAATGAATCAAATGCAAGCCCATAGATCAAGCCAATCACCTTCTCAAGCCACTTTTAATTCTAAGGGGTATAATTGTGAGCTAACGTTGAGGAATAAAGAGGTTGTTTCAAGTCTAAACATTCCAAGGGATGAATTTTCTGAGGAAGTTCCAGCATCTTATTTTTCCACTCAAAACAGCCCCGTAGTTGATTCTATATCAATTCAAGGTGACCCTAGTGCAAGCCTGTAACGCCCGCCCCTTACCGTTAGGCGGCGTGTTACCTTTAATCTTTTTTTTTTCTTACTTACTTATATCATTGCGTATGAATCTAACATTGCAGTGGAAATGAAACATAACTAATAGCATGTGCAACGATAAGGAAGTAATAACATCATATAACATCTAATAGCATCCATACTTAAATAAACTCCAAAAGAACTAGCAAGTATCATGCATAAAGTAGCAACATATGTCTTATTAGAAATAAGAACTAAGTCTATAGATAGCACTAAAGTGGATCGATCAGTCAAGTCACCACCACACACATTAGCCCTTCCTGTAGCTGCCCATTCCTCAGAAATTTCTATGTTGGTCTGCAACATAAGCAAACAAACTATAAGTATAAAACTTAGTAAGCTCTTTCCTACTCACTAAATCCGTACATCGCATGCATTTTAAAACATATAACATTTCATGGATAGCATAAAATATATAAGGCACATAAGATACATGAAGACATATAAACATAGAACATGTGCATTTCAAAACATTAGGATGCTCTTTGGAAAACATAGTAAATAATACTTTAAAATCATATACATCATCTTCTTTGGGGTCCCCGGCTTTGTACCCATTCTTTCTTTTGCGCGCATACCCCTATGTAGGATGCGAGGTAGCTAATCCCGACCTACAGGGGTCTACATTCTAGGCTTACTATCTTTCAGCCTAGGGACAACATCATCGGTAGTCCAGAACCGTGGATCTTTTCAAGATCCGGTACAAGCCAATCTTTAAAGTAAAATACATACATGCATTCTTTTCTTTTCTTTCTTTCTTTCATATAGAACATGCATTCCTTTCTTTCTTTCTTTCTTTCTTTCATATTGCATGTACTATAGACATTCAATCATTCATAATCATAAGCATACTTTCATATATAGAACATGCATTCTTTCTTTTTCTTTCTTTCTTTCATATTGCATGTACTATAGGCATTCAATCATTCATAAACATAGGCATACTTTCATGGCATAATCATTAGCATAAATAGCAATATATGGAAGGACCTTTCATTTAACACATGTAAGTGAAGCAACCATCATGCTAGTTTCATCAATACATCATACATATAATATGCTTGTCTTAATCCAGGCAATATGTTAGTTTAATCTTTCTTTTCTCATCTTAATACATGCTGGCCGAAACTTCATAGCAAGGATATCATAGCATAAAACCCACATAGCATTGGAATAAAGGCATACATTACATAAGAGGTCATTTACAAGTACACTGGTAGTCTAGACTTCACTAAATACTAGTTTAGGTGCATGAATTATACTTGAACTTATTCTTAGCCTTTATTCTAGTAATTGGCCAAAATTCATAGCATGGATAACATAGTATAAAAATCATATAGTCATGGAAATAAAAACATACGTTACACATGGAATCATATACAAGCACAAGGGTAGTCTAGGCTTCATTGAACACTAGTTTAGGTGCATGTTTTGTGCTTGGGCTTATTTTTAACCCTCATTCCAGTATTGGTCCGAAATTCATAGCTAGATAACATGGCATAAAAGTCATCTAATCATGAAAATAAAACATAATTTACATGAGAGATCATTAGCATGTACAATAGTAGACTAATCTTCACTAAACCTTAGTTTGGGTGCATGAATCATACTTGCACTTATTCTTAACCCTTACCCTTGTAATTTACCGATATTCACAGTATGTAAATCATGGTATAAAAGTTCATATAACATGTAAACAAAAACATATTTTACCATTAAGGTCATATACAAGCATAAAGGTAGTCTAGGCTTCATTAAACACTAGTTTAGGGGTACTCGAGCCTATTCTTAACCCTTATTCTTGTAATTTGTCAAAACTCACAGTAGGGATTTCATAGCATAATCATTCACATAACATGGGAATAAAAGCATATTTTTCATAAGAATTCATTCACAAGTGCAAAAGTAATTTGTACTTCACCAAACACTAGTTTAGGTGTATGATCTAGAGTTCTACTTGAATTATCATGCATATGGGTACATGTAACATTTTTCTAAACATCAATACATAGAATGGGCCATGAGTTTAGGCTCAAACAACTTAGATAAGGTACTGACCTTAAGGTATAAATTATTTCCATCATGAAATAAAACACCCAATCACATGCATATCACTTGATTTAACTATAACTTCATGAAGGTCTATACAAATCTGTTTTAAGGTATAATTTAAGGTCCCTTGGCTGAATGTTTCAGGGGTCCCTTAGCATAGATTTCACAAAATTTCTTGGCCTAAAACATTTATATAGCAAGGAAACAATCATTAGAACAATAGTCTACTTCATGCATCAATATTTATCCATTTCATGACTTGGCCGAATTCTTCCAAGTCCTTTACATCATGGAGGGCATTCAAACACTATGTATCCATCATATATTCATTACAAAAAGGTAGTAACAATTTCATGAACTCTTCCTTTAAGTTTTTGGACATAGAAAAGGGGGGTACCACTTTATGGCCGAAACTTCCCTCAATGTTTTCTTTCATTTTCTTTCACCCAACATCACAAGCAAACATAAAAATCATAAAAATACATAAAAAATTCATTATGTTGCAGGTGAGGGAGTCTTACACTTGTGCTTATGTTCCCAAAAGATCTCCAAATTTTGGAGAAGAAAAGACCTCTTAAACTCTAGCACTCCTCTTGTTCTTCTCTTCTTTTGGTCCGATTTTCTCTAGGAGGTGAAGGACTTGAAAATGGTAGCAAGGGCCACAAGGATTTCGGTGAGGAAGAGGAGGAAGGAGAAGAGTTTGGTGGAGAGAAAGGGGAAAGGTTTCTTGGTCGAAATGCCTTAGGCATTTCCTCCTCTTCATGGCCTTTTATGGTGAGTAAAGAGGCAAGCACCTCTTTAATGGTGTCTCTTCAATTTTTTGTGTGTCTCTTCATCTTCTTTCCCACTTATCTACAATTTCCCATCCTCTTCTAATAGCACTCCCTTGCTAGGTGAATTGGTTACATGAATATTCTTAAGGCTTTGCTTTCCTTTGAGGTCCAAGGTTCAATCCTTGGCACCTCCTTTTCTTTTTGCTTCCTTTTCCTTTTTATTTTCTTCAGCCCATGTAACCAAAGCCCAACAAGAGAATGCTACTTATTTAGTTCATACACATGCATATTTATATCATTATTCATTCATTCATGTGCATGATGTCAAGCATAATATTAATGTAGCATATAAACATAATTATCACACACATTCACCATATATCAAGAAGGTGCTTAATATCTTCTTTATTTGAAATTTCCCCCTTTAAATTCATAATTTTATTCTTGGCCACATGTTCAATTATTACATCGTCCTAGAGGGAAATTTGGGGCGTTACAAAGCCTAAGACCTTCTTCAATTGATTTTGCAGTTTTGGTGGAAGAAGAAGAAGAAATCATCAAAATTAGGGCACCTACAACATGCATTCCTCCTGAAATTCTTGTTCAGAGTTCACTTCCAAAATTTTCAGCTCAAGAGGAGGAACCAAAAATTCCTTTACACTTCCCATAGTACCCCAGAGAGGATCCTCCTAGCATTGGCATGGGTATTGCATATAAGATTGTTGAGGCAGAGCTAATTGTTGATGAAGTTTCATTTGATATTCAGAGAGGGTGTTTAAGCTCAGATGGGACAGAGGAGGTGTTAGCTACAGAGGAGGCTGAAGATGTGGAGGTTGTATTTAATTCATTTCCAATTGGAGATAATTCTTTAGGTGTAGGGGATTACACTGAGCCATAGGGACCACCAATTTTGATTGACATGTCAGAAAATTCAGAGGATAGGTGTGAGAGTGTAGGGGATTGCACTGAGCCCCAGGGACCACCAATTTTGATTGACATGTCAGAAAATTCAGAGGATAGGTGTGAGAGTGTAGGGGATTACACTGAGCTCCAGGGACCACCCATACCTATTGAGAAGTCATTATCTATAGAGGAAGTGGAGGAGATTGATAGCAAAGCTTATAACAGCCTTGAATTTGATTCTGAAGCTCTACAGGACCTTTCTAGTCTTTTATTTTGTGATCCTTCTCATCTTTTATTTTATGATGATATTGTTATTGACGGTCCTAATTTTTCTAATATGGTTGTTGCAGAAATGGTTGATGAAGCTTGTGTGGCAGATGATTCTACAAGTGTAGGGGATTGCATAGAGCCCCAGGGACCACCACCATTGACTGATACATTAGAAAACTCAGAAGATCAGTATGAAAGTGTGGGGACTTGCATGGTGGAAGCAAGGGCCCAAGAATCACCTTTCTTATTTGAATGCCCACCAGAATCTGAGATTGAAGTGGAGCATATACATGACCAGGAGGAGACCACAGTTACATCTACTCTTGTAGAACCTCCAGGTATTCTTCAACATGATCAGGTAAGTATTTCTCCTATTTCATTAGAAGAACTCATAGAGGTACCTAGGGTTGAGTTTGTTGGTTGTGATGATATTCTTGACACATTTCATGTAGAGATTTATTTTGAAAAATTCATTGAGGTACCTATTATTAGTTGTGATGAATCTCTTGATACATCTTATGCTGAAATCGATTGTGAAAAATCCATGGAGGCACTTAAAATTGATTTTGTAGGGAGCGATACACTTCTTGATACATCTTATGTAGGAAAGAATTGTGAAAAACTCATAGATGAACATGAGGATGATTTTGTTGGTTTTGATGCTATTTTTGATACATTTTATATGGAGGCTGCTTGTGAAAAATTCGTGGAGGAACCTAGGGTGGATTTTATTGTTTGTGATGAATTTATTGACATATCTTCTGTAGTAATTGATTGTGAACAACTCATAAAGGTACCTGAGATTGATTTTGTTGGCTGTGAAACATTTCTTGATATACCTTATGTAGAGACTGCTTGTGAAAATCCTATAGAGGTACCTAAAATTGATTTCATTGGTTGTAATGCATTGCCTGATACATCCTTTGTGGAAAATAATTGTGAAAATTCCATTGAGGTACCTAAATTTGATTTCATTTGTTGTGAAACATATCTTGATACATCCTATGCAGAAATTGATTGTGAAAAACTAAGAGAGATACCCAAAATTGATCTCATTGGTTGTGATAAGTTTCTTGATATACCTTCTGTGGATATTAATTGTGAAAAACTCATGGAGGTACCTAAGATAGATGTTATTGGATGTGATGTATTTTTGGATATATTTTATATAGAGACTGATGTTATTTCATTTCTTGCTTACCCTGCACGCTTGAGAGAGGTCTTGCATGGTTTTGCAGGGTCACGTAGGCTTCTGGAGCGGGTGCTCCATCTAAACAGACTCCAACCTCCTGGATGGACCTCTAAAAAGCATCAAGAGGGAGGAGTAGATCTTACTTTAATTCATAGCACTCCACCTCTAAAATGGATGTTGTACCTTAATCGCCTTAGGCCACCTGAACATTTTTCTGTGAAGTTTAAGTGTGGGGGAGCAATGCACCATAATATGGATCACATGAAGAATGCTCTCTCTACAACCCATACTCCTCCACTACCGCAATGGAGGTTATTTCTTGATCGACTCCGATCGCCAGAAATAAAGGGGGAGTTTGTTCTTTCTTGCATTTTATTTCATTGCATGTTTCATTTTTATATTTTCTAGAAGTAAAATTTTCTTTTAAAATGAGTTCTTGTTAATAAATGTTTGGTTAGTATATAATGCATAAGAGTCATTGTAGATACCATTTTACCCTTTTGACATTTTATTTCTTGTGTGAGTAGGAATAAATGTATCCATCTAGATTTTCTTATATCATTTTAGAGTCTTTTGAAAGCAAATTAAATTTGGTTGTTAAAACTTAGGATTTGAGTCATTGGATGAAAATTCTTGGTTGCTTGAGTACTTCTTAGTTATGGATTCTAGATTGATGACTTGAGATGAATTCTTTTTACCTAGTGAGGATTAGCCTTATTTGTGAGATACACACATGTGATTGTACTCTAGAACTTGCTTAGGTTCTTTCAAAGCTATATTTCTATGATTAGACCACATTTATAGAGGTGAATCATTTTGTTTTCTATCTCATGTCATTTTTTTGCAATTTTGTTGTTGATATACTATATATTCCATTTTCCTTCCCTTATCATTCATGTTCATCATAGTATTTTCATTGGACTTAATGTTTCTTGATGTTACTTTGCTCGAGATGGACAAAAGTTTAAGTATGGGGGAGGATGCAAGCATTTGATCAAATCTTGAAGGTAAAATTGAAACAATTATCAACCAACAAGCAAAGATGTGCCAATTGGAAGGAGCTTTGTATCAAGTTTGGGTTGCAAGAATATCCATCAGTTCAGTTGCAAGAAAAAGAAAATTTTGTGTGATTTGAAAAGTGAAGAAAAGGAAAAAAAGGTTAGAGAGCAAAGATACAACCTTAAAAGTTCAAGTTATGGATAGAAAACAAGCTCCATTGGACCAAGTATTAAGTAGGAACAAAAGGATGGTCCCATTCCATGTTATCAAGCTGAAAAGTTTTGAAAGGTTACACATCTTAGAATTCGCAAGTTGGAGCTAGTTATTGGAAGGCATTGGAAGCAAAAACAGAAAAAAATCACTTAGCTGCAAAAAAAAAAACAGAAATGGAGCAGCTAGAAAAAAAAGAAAGGAAAAAAGAAAAGGGAAATATAAAGTAGAAATCAAGTTCTGAGTTAGAAGTTGAATTGGAAGTAGGTATCAAGTATCAAGAGTGAGTTATAGATTGAAAGAAGACAGATCTCAGAAGACAGTTCAAGAATTCTGGAGATTTTAGCTACTGATCGTCACCTGATCGATCTCCAGACCGATCAGGAGCTGTCCAGAACGTTCCCCAATCCGATCAGCAGATGTCTGATCGGTCCCTTGACTGATTAGTGGAGGTTGGCACACTGTTTCTTGAGGGTTCTCATCCGAATTAGTTGATCCTTAACCCCCTTGGCTCAGAATTAATTAGAGGGCATCAAAAGAGGGCGAAGTGCATTAGAAAACATTTTTGGAGTGTCCAAGTTTTCCACTTTCTCTACTTTTTCCATATTTTCTTACCATGCTATATTTCTTTTCCATATTTCCTTATCATATCATTTTCTTTACTTTGTCATATCTTCTTATCATATCATATCTCTTTATTTTCTTTATCATGAGTCTTGGGTATCAAAGTGTAGCGACCCGCCTTCTCTACCTTAGACGGACCGTTACTTGTCTACTTCTTGACTCTAATGCACGACAAAAAAATGCGGAACTTTCTTTTTTTTTCTATCTAAAAATGATATTCTAACTTTAATAGTCATGCATGATACAATGGCACATTACTAGCAATTCTAACCATTTAAACTCATCACACAAGGTTCTATAACATTACTAAAGCATTATGGAATATGAATGCAACTTTTCTAAGCATATTTAAAGCAATAAAACTTAATTCAAAAGGAGACTAACAACATACAATGGCACATTACTAGCAATTCTAACCATTTAAACTCATCACACAAGGTTCTATAACATTACTAAAGCATTATGGAATATGAATGCAACTTTTCTAAGCATATTTAAAGCAATAAAACTTAATTCAAAAGGAGACTAATAACATCTTGGCACATGCATCAAATAGCTCCATCAAAGTATCGATATTCAAAACTACTCACGCTCATACCCATCCAATGCAATCATAAGGATATATACACTAAATAGAATGACATGGAATCTTTACTCGTGGTTTTAAGACATGCAAAATATCTAAAACGCAAATACTTGGATGAATTCTATGTGATCTAACTTAAACTAAGAATCTGTAACAAATGCAATTTAAGTCTTTTATTCATCTTGTCCCAAGGACCTCTCCAAGGTCAGCCACCACACACACGTCACTCAGCACCGCCTCGTCGCCTTCCTTCAGAATTGCTTGCCTTTACCTTCGCTTACAGCAAGAGGAAATGCAACTAATAAGCATAAAGCTTAGCAAGTACTATATAGCTCACAAAATCTTGAAATGTGCAAGCATGGTTTTTAAACAATATGAAATCACATGAGATACTTTTATGCTTAACAGAAAAACACTGAAACATGTATAACTCAAAACATGCATACTCAAGCATTAATAAGTCTTAACTTACTTTTTCTTGGCTTAACTTGAAACTTTAGCAATTCTTTAACTTTAAATCTTTCTTTAACTTTTAGAAAACTTCCTTAAACTTTAGAAAAACTTTGCTAAAGCATATACTTGAAAATAATAACTCACTTGGATCCACTTAAGACGTAAGTACCATCTTATGCGCGTTCCCTAAAAGGTTGGGGTAGCGAGCCACCAATCCTAATAGGGCAGACCTTGGTCTACCAGGGCCAAGACCTTGGAATTGGACACCTGGATTTCTTTAACGACGCCCTTGGACACCGGGTACTGGCCTTAGAAAATAAAATACTTACTTTTTCTTCTCTTGAATACCTTGGCATTTTAACGAGCACCTTGTGTGCCCAAATCCCTAAGTCTTGACTTTTGGGGATTTCTCGAGGCCTTGGCCTATTCTTTTCTTATCTTTATCTTCTCTTCTCTTTTCTCATAACTTTTCTTAGACTCTAACCTCATATAGGGTACTTAATTAAACTTATACAAGCATGGATTAAACTAGAGTTACATGCAAAATCATAAACTAAAGGAAAATTACATTTTTAACTTTCTAACGGGAAGAACTTACGGAAAACCGCCTCTTACTGCAGGTGAGCAGTACTTACCTCGATTTCTTTGGACTTACAACCAAGAACGGCGTCGGAGGTTCCGGAGAAACTCGGAGTCTCGGAGATTTCTTCGCGCTCATGCGTTCCTCTCGTCGCGGGGATTCCGAATATCGGAAAATCTCTCGGAGGAGAGCCTTGGCCGGCCACCTGAGGAAAGCCCTAGGCTTGGTGTGGGCATGCGCACAAGGGAGGGAAGGGGGCGGCGTGTGTGGGCTTGGGCGAGGAAGAGGGTTTAGTTGAGAGAAAAATAAAATCTCTCTCTTTAATTATCTATTTATACTTAGGGTATTTAAGTCCAACTTTTAACTTAACTTAATATCTCTCTATTTTCTTTCAGCACACCCCTGCTGGGGCTCCTGGTTAACCCGACCAATTTAAGTCGCTGGTCCCATGGGAGGTCTCGGGTTCAAAACTCGTCCAGGCAACTTTTGCCGAAAACTCTATTTCTTTTAATAAAAATACTAAACGGGCTCGGAAAATTCCATAAAAATATTCTAAAAATTCCTAAAAATATGTAGAATATTTCTAAAACATTTTTAAATAGTTCTAAGGACTTTAAGAACTTCAATATGGAAATTTTGGGGCGTTACAATCCCCCATACCTTATAAAAAAGTTCATCCTCGAACTTAAAATAATTCTGGATATTTTTCTCTCATGCTGTCTTCACGCTCCCAAGTAGCTTCCTCATGCTTTTGATTCTGCCAGATGACCTTCACTAGTGGCACTTCTTTATTTCTTAATCTTTTAACTGCCTTGTCCACTATCTGTGTCGGTCTGCTCTCATAGCTAAGATCTTCTTGGATCTGTACTGACTGAGGCTGAATCACTTGGCTAGGATCGTGAATACACTTCTTTAGCATAGAGACATGAAATGTACTGTGGATAGCTGACATATCCTCTGGTAAGTCCAGCTTATATGCTACCTTACCAACCCTCTTTATGATCTTGTAGGGTCCTATGTAGCGAGGACTTAGCTTGCCCTTTTTGCCAAATCTCATCACTCCCTTCATAGGAGCGACCTTGAGGAATACTGAATCTCCAACTTGGAATTCCAGTGGCCTACGGCGTGTGTCAGCATAACTTTTCTGTCTACTCTGGGCAGTCTCAATCCTCTGGCGGATCGTCTGGATAGCCTGAGTGGTCTCATCTACAAGCTCAGTCTGGCTGCCTAGTTCCGACTTCGTCTCTTTCTTTTCACTAGCTTCTTGCCAACATATGGGTGATCTGCATTTTCTGCCATACAATGCCTCATAAGGTGCCATCCTGATGGTGGCCTGATAGCTATTGTTTTAGGCAAACTCAGCTAAGCACAGAAATTTGCACCAACTACCTTTAAAGTCCATCGCACAAGCCCTGAGCATGTCTTCCAAAATCTGATTTACTCTCTCTGTTTGTCCATCCGTCTGGGGATGGAAAGCTGTGCTGAACTGAAGTCTGGTGCCTAGGGCATCCTGAACACACCTCCAAAAATGGGAGATGAACCGCCCATCTCTGTCCGAAACGATTGACTTCGGAACTCCGTGAAGCCTGATCACTTCTTTCACGTACAGCTGTGCTAACTGCTCTACCGAATGCGATAACTTGATGGCTAGGAAGTGGGCAGACTTGGTCAATCTGTCCACTATCACCCATATTGCATCGTGTCCATGGGTGGTCCTTGGGAGACCTGTGATAAAATCCATGGATATCTCTTCCCACTTCCACTCTGGAATAGGAAGAGGCTGCAGAACTCCTCCTGGTCTCTGGTGCTCTGCTTTGACTCTCTGGCAGGTCAAGCAGGTACTGATATATCTGGCCACGTCTCGCTTGAGTCCAGACCACCAGAACCTTTGCTTTAAATCTTGGTACATCTTGGTAGAACCAGGATGCATAGAGTACGGGGTACTGTGGGCTTCTTCTAAAATATTCTTTCTTAGTTCCTCATCATTGGGGACGCAAAGGCGGTCTCCAAGATAGAGGATGCTACTATCTGATACTCGAAACTCTGGATTTTCTGCCGCTTGGATCTCCTGCTTGATCTTCTGGATCTCTGGGTCTTGACTTTGCTTTCTTTGTATATCCACAAGCAGGGTTGACTCTAGAGTCAATGCAGAAAGTTGCCTAATTATTACCTCGACTCCAAAATCCTTTATTTCTTTCTAAAGTGGTAGAGATAGTGATGATAGGGACATCAGTGCTGCACAGGATTTTCTGCTCAGTGCATCTGCCACTTTATTAGCTTTACCTGGGTGGTAGAGGATTTCACAGTCATAATCTTTGACCAACTCTAGCCACCTGCGCTGCCTCATATTCAGATCCTTCTGAGTGAAGAAGTACTTCAAACTCTGATGGTCTGTGAAGATTCTGCACTGCACTCCATACAGGTAGTGTCTCCAGAGCTTCAGTGCAAAAACCACAGCTGCTAGCTCAAGGTCATGAGTAGGGTAATTCTTCTCATAGTCCTTGAGCTGTCTGGAGGCATATGCTATTACTTTACCGTCTTGCATGAGGATAGCTCCAAGGCCCATCTTGGATGCATCACTGTAGATGTCAAAGGCCTTATCACTCTCTGAAACAGTCAGGATGGGAGCACTAGTCAATCTTTTCTTCAGTTCTAGGAAGCTGTGCTCGCATTTATCTGACCACTCAAACTTCTGATTCTTTCTGGTCAGGGCTGTGAGTGGAGAGGCTATTCTAGAAAAGTCCTCCACAAATTTTCTGTAATATCCTGCCAGGCCTAAGAAGCTTCTGATTTCACTGGCATTCTTGGGTCTACACCAGTTGCTGACTGCTTCTACCTTGGCTGGATCAACTTGAATGCCTTCTTTGGATACAATATGACCTAGGAAGGTCACCTGATCTAGCCAAAACTCACACTTCGAGAATTTTGCATAGAGCTTCTCCTGCTGAAGGATCTGCAGCACTATCCTCAAGTGTGTAGCATGGTCCTCTGGAGTCTATGAGTATATGAGAATATCATCGATAAATACAATGACGAATTTATCGAGATACTCCCTGAAGATGTGGTTCATCAGCTCCATGAAGACTGCTGGAGCATTGGTTACTCCAAAAGGCATCACTACAAATTCGTAGTGGCCGTATCTTGTCCTGAAGGCCGTCCTGGGGATGTCACTCTCTTTAACCTTTAGCTGATGATACCCAGAACGCAGATCTATCTTCGAGAACACTGTAGCCCCTTTGAGTTGATCAAATAAATCATCTATTCTAGGAAGGGGGTACTTGTTCTTGATGGTTACCTTGTTCAGAGCTTTGTAGTCTATGCACAGACGCATAGACCCATCCTTCTTCTTGACGAAAAGTACAGGAGCTCCCCAGGGTGAATGACTCGGGCGAATGAAGCCCTTGTCTAGTAGCTCCTGGAGTTGCTCTTATAATTCCTTCAACTCTGCTGGGGACATACGATATGGGGCCTTCGAGACCGGACCGGTACCTGGTACTAGCTCGATCTCGAATTCCACTTCTCTGTTGGGAGGTAGTCCAGGTAGTTCTTCTGGGAATACTTCTGGATACTCACAGACTACCCGTACATCCTCCTGCTTGCGCTCTTCCTTTGCTTCTATGTCCACTATGCATGCAAGAAAACCAGCACACCCTTGTTCTAGCATCTGGTGGGCTGCCAAGGCTGAGAGGAATTTCTGAGTCTTCCTCCTTGGGGCTCCTTGGAATTCGAACGGTGGTTCTCCTTCTGGACTGAAAACCACCTTCCTCCGGTGATAGTCCACCGAAGCGCTGTACTTACTGAGGAAATCCATGCCCAGTATGACGTCGAAGTCTTGCATCGCAAGGACTATTAGATCGACATATAGCTCTCAGTCTGAAATCTTGATTGGCACAGCCCGGAGCCGCTGGGTGGATTCCATGATTTCCCCTGAAGGGAGAGTTGTCAGGAATCTGGACTCCCAACTCTCTGCAGGCACCTGTAACTTACTAGCAAAAGGTACTGATACGAAAGAATGGGTCGCCCCAGTGTCAAACAGTGTAGTAGCTAAATGCTGAAAAATAATTATTTGACCTGTTACGACCGTGGAGGCGCTGGCAGCTTCTTCCTTCGTGAGGGAAAAGACTCTGGCATTGGTTGGAACTGGTGCTGCTTCCAACCTTCCCTGACTGATCTGAGGTCCCTCCAGTATAGTAGGCATGTAATGTAACTGAGGCTTGCCTCCATACTGTACGGACTGCTGAGGAAGTACCTTAAACTTGTTTGGGCAGTCTTTGGATCTGTGTCCCTCTTGTCCACATGAGTAGCATCCAGTTACACCCAAAAGGCATGCTCCTGGATGGGTCCTCCCACACTTAGGACAAGGTGGATACCTAGCTTGCTTGTTCTCTGGGTTTCCTTTTTGGCTGCCAGGCCACTGCTTCCTTTTGTGGTTCTTGTTCTTCCAGTTCTGGTTATTTGGCCGAGGCTTCTAGCCTCCTGTTGTCTTGTTCTCAATTAGGACTGGCTTCTGCTGTGTTTGCTGTGCCTTGATGCTATTCAGATAGTGCTCTGAGATTAGAGCACTACTGACCAACTCCTCGCTGGTCTGGGGCCGGTGCGTCCCGCTGTTCACGTTGAGTGCTATTTCAGGGTTCAGCATGCGGAGCATCAGTCTGACTCGCTCCTTCTCTGTGCTGACTAGCTCTGGGCAGAGGCGAGCTAGTCTGTGGAACTTCGCGACTGCTTCTCCCACTGGTAGGTTACCTTGTCTGAACTCCATGAAGTCCTCGTAGTGCTTGTTGGTAACCCGCATGTGGAAGAACTCCTCATAGAACTCTTGCTCGGAATCTATCCAGCTCATCTGGTTGACTATCCTCTTACTCTTGACCCGCTCCCACCACATACGAGCATCTCCAGTTAGGCAGAAGGAGGCACATTTGACCTTCTCGACTTCTGGCCAGTCAAGAAGCTCCATTGTGCTCTCTAAAGTCTTGAACCAAGCCTGGGCATCCCAAGGCTCAGTCGTGCCTGAGAAGCTTTCAGGTTTCAGCCTCTGCCACTGGACGAGGTATGCTTCTTGTCTTCGGTTCACGGCAGGGGTCTCCTGTGTGACTGGTGGAACTTCAGCCACCACTGGAGTTTCCACTCCTGCTGTGGGTGGTGTAGGGGGCACTGGGTGCTGATTTGCCATCAGTGTGGCGATGGTCTTCTGATGCTCTGAAATCTGGGCTTGCATTTGAGCAATGACTGCCATCAGGTTTGGCTGTTCTGTGCCAGGCTCATTGTTATCTTGAACTGGAGTTCTGTTCCTTGCATTAGGAGCTCGGCCTCTTCTTGCCATCTAATAATGCATAAGGGAACAAGAAATCACTACTACATCTCTAGGTATAAACTTGTCTTCTTACTTAGTAACCTAATATCCATTCTAGGGATTAAACATGATTCCGTGGTACTAAGGTATTAAACATGCTTCCTTGTTCTATGCACATATGAGTAAGTACTTAAGCATTTCTCTATACTGCAATTAAATAAAGGAGCAATAGAAAAAAACTGAAACTTAAAACCTTCCTACTTGAAGACGGCAAGGTTGATGCTGATGTGTGTGTGATGCTGGAGAATGGGAAATGCTCTGATACCAACTGTAGCGACCCGCCTTCTCTACCTTAGACGGACCGTTACTTGTCTACTTCTTGACTCTAATGCACGACAAAAAAATGCGGAACTTTCTTTTTTTTTCTATCTAAAAATGATATTCTAACTTTAATAGTCATGCATGATACAATGGCACATTACTAGCAATTCTAACCATTTAAACTCATCACACAAGGTTCTATAACATTACTAAAGCATTATGGAATATGAATGCAACTTTTCTAAGCATATTTAAAGCAATAAAACTTAATTCAAAAGGAGACTAACAACATACAATGGCACATTACTAGCAATTCTAACCATTTAAACTCATCACACAAGGTTCTATAACATTACTAAAGCATTATGGAATATGAATGCAACTTTTCTAAGCATATTTAAAGCAATAAAACTTAATTCAAAAGGAGACTAACAACATCTTGGCACATGCATCAAATAGCTCCATCAAAGTATCGATATTCAAAACTACTCACGCTCATACCCATCCAATGCAATCATAAGGATATATACACTAAATAGAATGACATGGAATCTTTACTCGTGGTTTTAAGACATGCAAAATATCTAAAACGTAAATACTTGGATGAATTCTATGTGATCTAACTTAAACTAAGAATCTGTAACAAATGCAATTTAAGTCTTTTATTCATCTTGTCCCAAGGACCTCTCCAAGGTCAGCCACCACACACACGTCACTCAGCACCGCCTCGTCGCCTACCTTCAGAATTGCTTGCCTTTACCTTCACCTACAGCAAGAGGAAATGCAACTAATAAGCATAAAGCTTAGCAAGTACTATCTAGCTCACAAAATCTCGAAATGTGCAAGCATGCTTTTTAAACAATATGAAATCACATGAGATACTTTTATGCTTAACAGAAAAACACTGAAACATGTATAACTCAAAACATGCATACTCAAGCATTAATAAGTCTTAACTCACTTTTTCTTGGCTTAACTTGAAACTTTAGCAATTCTTTAACTTTAAATCTTTCTTTAACATTTAGAAAACTTCCTTAAACTTTAGAAAAACTTTGCTAAAGCATATACTTGAAAATAATAACTCACTTGGATCCACTTAAGACGTAAGTACCATCTTATGCGCGTTCCCTAAAAGGTTGGGGTAGCGAGCCACCAATCCTAATAGGGCAGACCTTGGTCTACTAGGGCCAAGACCTTGGAATTGGACACCTGGATTTCTTTAACGACGCCCTTGGACACCGGGTACTGGCCATAGAAAATAAAATACTTACTTTTTCTTCTCTTGAATGCCTTGGCATTTTAACGAGCACCTTGTGTGCCCTAATCCCTAAGTCTTGACTTTTGGGGATTTCTCGAGGCCTTGGCCTTTTCTTTTCTTATCTTTATCTTCTCTTCTCTTTTCTCATAACTTTTCTTAGACTCTAACCTCATATAGGGTACTTAATTAAACTTATACAAGCATGGATTAAACTAGAGTTACATGCAAAATCATAAACTAAAGGAAAATTACATTTTTAACTTTCTAACGGGAAGAACTTGCGGAAAACCGCCTCTTACTGCAGGTGAGCAGTACTTACCTCGATTTCTTTGGACTTACAACCAAGAACGGCGTCGGAGGTTCCGGAGAAACTCGGAGTCTCGGAGATTTCTTCGCGCTCACGCGTTCCTCTCGTCGCGGGGATTCCGAATATCGGAAAATCTCTCGGAGGAGAGCCTTGGCCGGCCACCTGAGGAAAGCCCTAGGCTTGGTGTGGGCGTGCGCACAAGGGAGGGAAGGGGGCGGCGTGCGTGGGCTTGGGCGAGGAAGAGGGTTTAGTTGAGAGAAAAATAAAATCTCTCTCTTTAATTATCTATTTATACTTAGGGTATTTAAGTCCAACTTTTAACTTAACTTAATATCTCTCTATTTTCTTTCAGCACACCCCTGCTGGGGCTCCTGGTTAACCCGACCAACTTAAGTCGCTGGTCCCATGGGAGGTCTCGGGTTCAAAACTCGTCCAGGCAACTTTTGCCGAAAACTCTATTTCTTTTAATAAAAATACTAAACGGGCTCGGAAAATTCCATAAAAATATTCTAAAAATTCCTAAAAATATGTAGAATATTTCTAAAACATTTTTAAATAGTTCTAAGGACTTTAAGAACTTCAATATGGAAATTTCGGGGCGTTACACAAAGTTCATTAAAATTCTATCTCATTTCTATCATTTCGTATTTCTCTAAACTTGTTTGAATAAGCTTTTGTAGATGTGGATCCAAATCAAGAATAATGGTGGAGAGTAGATAATAAACAAGCTTATGGTAGTACAAGAACCATGATTGTGTTTGAGTGAGCTCCATTTTCATTTAAATGTAGAACATAGGAAGAGAGCCACTTTAGAACTTCCCTTGCAAGGTTTTTTGTGAAATTCATCTCAATGAGTCATGATGGATGAAGTATGCTAAGTTGTTGATTTAAGTCCATTGAGCTTAGATTTTTGAGAATTGACAACCCTAGGTAATTTCCTTTCAATTGCTTCTAACTATGATTGAGACTAATCTAGGGGGATATATCTTAGTTTACTAGTTGGCTTGTGCGAGATGCCCAAGAGTAAGTGTGGGGGAGTTGATAAATACCATTTTGTTGATTATTTTAGGCTCTAAAATCCATGTTTGATCCACTATTATATGCTTAAGTTTGCATTTACTTAAGGTCCCATGTATTTCCTCTATTTTGACTTTTAATTCAAATCTTTCTATATTTGAGATATTTTTGGCATTAATTGTGAATCTAATTTTGTAGGCTTCAAATGATCATGGACCTAGATCAGATTGGGTCAAACTTGAGTCAGAATTGGATCCGGATCAAAGTGATCAAGCTTGGATTAATATGAGTCGTCCGATCAAGAAACGGTTAGATCTGAACCATCGGTCAACTTCTGATCAATCCGATTTCAAGATAGAGTCAATCATGACCACCGATCAAGATCTAAAAATTTCATCCAAATTAGAAGCAGTTTGACCGTTGAATCAAGCTCAAGAGAATCTAGACCATCCATTCAAACGAAGGGAAGATCTGGGCCATCCACCACAGATCTGGTTGATCCGAGCTAAGGACAGGTAGATCAGGACCATTGATCAAGATCTAGGGAGTTTGGTTCAGATCGGAGCAGATCCGACCGTTGGATGAGATCGGGACAATCTCAGCCATTCAATTTCAAATGGTTTTAATTAAAAGGGAATTCCCTCGCTAGTTCTTCGTCGTCGCGTCTTCGCCGTTTGCGTCTGTGTTCTTCCAGTTTTGCGTTTCTTTTCATCATTTTCTTCATTGTTTCTTTCATCCGATCGCGCGACCCATCAAATGTGTTTGTCTCCAAGATTTCAGATCATCAAGGTGAGTTTTTCCAGTTCAGTTTTGCTAATCGTTCGCGTTTTGGAAGCTTAGGTGAGGGTGTCACCGAGGCTCTGTTTCATCGACCGATCCATTTCCGATCGCCGGATTTCAGTCGTCCGGAGAGCTGTCGAAGCTGTAGAGGGGTTCTCGAAAGCCTCTGGTGGTTTCTGCGCAACGATTGTCGCCCGGTCGATCGAGATGGAAGAGATCGAGTAGTGATTTCAGCTTCTAACCATTCACCACGATCGATCAGAGACTCATCTGATCGGTGCTCAGTCTGATCAGAGGAAGACCTGATCGGTCAAGTGACCGATCAGGAAGACCAGAGTGCACGAATAAATGGCGAATTGTTCTTGGGAGTTCTCCTTCGGTGGTTTTTAAGCTAGGGGGTGTTGGTGCAGGCAGCACCTAAGTCAAACCTGGGTTTTGATAATGGCAAAGGGTTCAAGAGTTAAGATGTTATTTTTGTCTAATGTGTTCACTGAGTGTACAGAAAGAAGTCCTGGCGAAGGGCAACTAGGCAACTAGCGAAGGACTGCTAGGCGTCGAAACCATAATGTTGGTGCAGAATGCACCTAAGTCAAACCTGTGTTTTGATAATGGCAACATAGGTCAAAAGTTAAGTCTTTCTTGTTTTCTAACAAGTTAATCAAGTGTGCAGGAAAAGTCCTAGCAAAGGACAACTAGGCAACTGGCAAAGGACTGCCAGTGGCAAAGCCCTAGCGAAGGACTGCTAGGCAACTGGCGAAGGACTGCCAGTAGAAAAGACCTAGCGAAGAACTGCTAGGCAACTGGCGAAGGACAGCCAGTATCCAAGCCCTAGCAAAGGACTGTTAGGCAACTGGCGAAGGACTGCCAGCATCAAAGCCCTAGCAAAGGAATGCTAGGCACCGGGCGATGGACAGCTCGGCATCCAAGCTCTGACAAAGGACCGTCAGACAAAAGTCCAACCAAAGGGGCGGTTGGCATCAGGTAAAACTCTCCCGAGAGGAGTAGGTGAGGACGCGTTCCCTGTCGAGGGAACAGTAGGCGTCGGTTCGACCTAGGACTCTATTTTGGAGACCAATGTCAGAACCAAGATAGCTAAGGCTGTATAAAATAAATAATTAATTGTGTTATTGTGTTTTGGACTAACCCTGAATGCAGGACCGAAGGAACGTGTGTCTGCAACTCAGAGAGCCTCAAAGGAGTGAGGCAGCAACTGAGTAAGGCGCCCTGAGTGTCCAGGGCACCCTCAAGGTGAACCAGAACCAAGCGAAGTAAAAAGAGCTTCGACTGCTTACTGGGCAAGGCGCCCTCAGCAGCGAAGGCGCCCTCGTCAGCGAAGGCGCCCTCAGCAGCCAGGGCGCCTCCAAGCCCAAGACTGCGAAGCCAGCTCTATCCACAGCCGAGAATTCTGCGCGGAAGAAGTCAGCCAAGGCGCCCTCTGCGACCAGGGCGCCCCAGAGGTCAAACCTCATCCCTATTACGGTGGGATAACGCTTGACCGAGCGAAGCGCGGATCTGCTGACACGTGGCAGGCCGCCCCCGACGTCCAGGGCGCCCTAGGGGCAATAAATAGCACCCCTCGACCACAAGCTTGAAAATCATCTTCGTACCAAAGCTTCCACGCTCTTCTGTGCTCACGCCTTGTTTCAGAAACTGCCCAACTCGAGCAACGACGTCCTGCTGCTCCGGAAAGTCAACCTACAACCGAACGTCGGTAACAGAAGAATTCTTTTTATTAAAAGTTTATAGTGCTGTACTTGTAAATCTCTTTCTGTAAACTGATTTTGCGTTCATATAGAATTGCCCAAAGTAAACGATCAACGATCGTGGGCCTTGGAGTAGGAGTCGACCCAGGCTCCGAACCAAGTAAAAAGACTGTGTTCGCGTGTTTTGTTTATTTCCGCTGTGCAAATTACTCTCTCCATAAATTCAAAAAGTTTGTCGATATTCACCCCCCCTCTATCGACTCTATCGATCCAACAAGTGGTATAAGAGCGGGGTTATTCAAACTTGGTGCAACCACCAGTTTGAAAATTTCTTTTCGGATTTTCGATTTTTTTTTAAATATTTTTTTTCGTTCGACTTTTTTGTTAATCGAGGTTGGTGCAACACCCCTCGATATTTTATTTCCTAATCCAGCACTACTAATCCAAGACCTAGTCTTGGAAAATTTGTTCTTCTGTTAGTTTTTTGTTATAGATCCAATGGCCATGCAAGAGGGATTCAACACCGCCAGACCTCCACTTTTCAGTGGAGAAGACTTTTCTTACTGGAAAAGTCGTATGGAGGTCCACTTGAAAACTCAGGTGGATATGTGGATCATCATCCAGTCCGGTCTGGAGATCCCCAAAAACGCCGAAGGATAACCGCAAAGCTACTCCGAATGGGACAACTCCCTTAAACGCAAAATAGAAGCCGACGCAAAAGCGACACAAACCCTACAATGCGGGCAGACAAAGGAAGAGCTGAACCGCGTGGGCCCCTTCAATAGTGCAAAGGAGCTATGGACAAAACTGATCGAGTTGCACGAAGAGACTTCAGATACTCGGATCAGCAAGCGGGATCTGCTACTAAACAAACTCTACACTATCAAGATGGCCGACAACGAAACAGCAGCCCAGCTCCACGCACGAATCCAAGAGGTAATGAACGGTCTTCACACAATAGGTCACAAGGTTGAAAACCGTGACCTAATAAGGTATGCTCTAAATGCTTTTCCTAGAAACACCTTGTGGGCATCTATGGTAGATGCATACAAGGTCTCTAGGGATCTTTCTAAAATAAAATTAGACGAATTATTTTCTGAACTAGAACTGCACGAACAAACTAACACCAATATGGTTGAGAAAGGTGTTGCTTTTCTTGCAGGCAAGACTGGAAGAACAACGAAGAAGAAGCCTGAACCTGAAACCGAATCTAACTCAGACTCAGATTCAGAAGAAGAAGATAGAGATCAAACTAAGCTGGTCCGGCTCGCTCGAAGCTATTACAAGGAGCTGAAGAACCGAACCAACAAACGAAAAACCGGCCGAAGAAAGGACGAACCAACTGAACCAGCAAACAAGCCCAATGTGACCTGCTACGAGTGCAAGAAAAAGGGCCACTACAAGTCAGAGTGCCCTAACCTAAAGGAGACTAAAAAGCCGAGAAGAAAGAAGGCACTGCAAGCAACCTGGGACGAGTCTTCCTCAGAAGAAGAAGAAGAGGCACCCCAGTCCAACCTCCTATCTCTGACCGCCTCAGATAAAGTCGAGACAGAATCAGACTCAGAACAAGAGGACGGCGAGCTGACTTTCACAGAAGATGGAGAAATTAAGGTAACTGGTTTTAATAGATTACAGTTAACTGAATTGATTTCTTTTCTTTCTCGAGATTTGGCAAAAGCCAAACTCCGGGTCGAAACCCTCCGACAGGAAGTAAAACTCCTGAAAGAGGAAGCTGACTCTAAACCCTTAACCGAGAAGGTTCAGGAAGGAACTCCTACTCAAGTTGAAAAACTTGAAAAGGAGAACTCCTCCCTGAAAACTCAGGTTAAGGATTTTAGAACAGCTTTAGAACGATTTACATCTGGTTCCAAGGGTCTTGACATGATCCTTGGAAAACAGAAATCAGTTCTAAATCGATCCGGACTTGGCTATCGAACCAAATCCCGACAAAGATCATATTTGACTGTACTGAATCAGTCCAGAAGAAAAATTCAGGCATGGGTACCTAAACTGTGCCTGAACCAACCTACTGGATCAAATCAGTATTGGATCCCCAAGGACAAGATTCACATCTTGCCCAACCATCACTGTGGCTTTAGTCCATGGGGAGCCAAACTGAAAACTATTTTTATTATTAGATAAACATGTTATTCTTGATTTAAATTGCTTGATTGATTGATTATTTATTTTCTGCAATATACCATGCTTAGACTTAGGCTAGTTTAAGGACTAAACAAACTTAGCTGTATTTTGACAACATAGTATTGGGTAGAGGTGAGATGATAGTACGTTAGGGAAACAAATTCTAATAAGATCAAGTTCACTTGGTCTCTTTAGACTGGTGAAACTAGCCGAAGCTACCGATCCAAAACTCAAACTAGTTAGACCAGAAATTTTTCAAACAATAATTTTGAAAATGAAATTTCATTAAAAGGCTTTGTCAAGGAAAGGGTGGATGATCCCATAAGGCTACGGCCAAAGAAGGCCTAGTGCCTCGCCAAGACCTGGAAGCCAATTTCTGAAATTCAAATTCAAATTATTTTTGTCAAATTCGAATCTAACACAAAAATTCAGTTATTTGTAGATATAAACTTCTTTTAAAATTAATTAAAATTTCAAAATTAATCAAAATTTTTCAAAATAGTTTTTCTAATCAAAACCTGTCTCACGAAACCTATAAGGTTAACGTGATTGAAAACCCTAGATTCGGGTGAGACAGTAAAATTAAGACTAAATTATGACTCCTTTAAATACCTGTGTGGCAGTAAAATTCTATATTTCAAACCACGGTCAACATAGTCAAACCACGGTCAACATAAGTCAAACCACGGTCAAATCAGGTCAAGTCTGGTCAAATGCACTCTCTTAGAGTTCAAAGCTAGTCCTTAGGGCGCCCAAATCCGTGTGGGCGCCCCAAGACTGGTCAAAAAGTCCCTCTGCCACTGCACGCTGACCAGGGCGCCCTGGAGCTTCAAGGCGCCTTGGGATACCCCTTTGTTGGTCAAAAGCTGCCAAAAGGCAGCTGCAGCTCTGGGTGGAGGCGCCCTCTCCAGTCAAGGCGTCCTCCCACAGTCCTTTCACGGCAGAAAGCTGTCGAAAGGTAACTGCAGGCCTGGTCAAGGCGCCCTCACTGGTAAGGGCGCCCTCACCAGCTAAGGTGCCCTCCCAAGGAAGGGCGCCCAAACTGCCTATAAAAAGGGGCTCCCTTCCCCTTCTTCTCTTCACACCCAAAACACCTCTCCTCCTCAACTATCTACCTTCCAAGAGATCTTGCAACCCTCTCAAGCTCTCAAGCCCTCATCTTCAACAATGCCTCCCCGAGCAAACCGGTACAATTTATTGTTTTTTTTAATTTCTCTTCAATTTTTTTAAAATGCACACTTTCTTTAAGTATACATTCTTTCTCTTAGAAGACGTCGACCTAATCAGGCAGAACCCGGTACTCAACCTAGTCCTGATCCTAGGTTTCCCAATTTAGAATTATGTAACAAGTTCGCTCGTACCACCTATAAACCTATCAAAACGAGCTACTTGAATAGGTTATTCTTCACCCAATCCTGTCCCCTAGCTATGAACGTTATAAACCACTACCAACTAGACAATCTCGTATTCTGCACTCACCCAATCAATACTTCCTTATGTGCAGAATTTTACAATAATATCATTAGACAGGATAATCTCATGTTCTCCACCATGGTTCAAGGTATTCCCTTAACCATCACACCAACATTACTGAGCCGATTTCTAGGACTACGACCCTCGCAGTCCATCTTCTGTTGTTATCCTCCTAGGGAGCCTTCCTTTGATGCTCCCTATTCTCACATCACCTTAGATACATTACACTCATACTTCTTTAGGCAACCAATGGCCAGACGTTTCCAGTCAGTCGACTTAGAGGTTCAGGACTACGCCCTATACAGGGTCTTAGTCCGATGTATTCTGCCATTATCCACCAGGGACGTCACCACTATGCGACCATTCCATACCTTTCTCCTGTACGCCCTGATTCACCAGCTAGATATTGATATAGGGCTTCATATGTTTCACACTATCCTACACGCATCCAGTGTGACCACGCAAGGGCGGGTACGCACACCCTACTGCCACATTGTCACATCCTTATTACATTACCATGGTAGGAACATTACCGAGGGAGAAATGACCGATCTGACCGACTACGATGAAATAGGCTATAGAAACTTCGCCCTAGCAGGTATAGAGGTGTCCGGTACCGGGGTCCTGTCCTGGAGACGTCGGAGAGCAGCTCCCCAGATCAATTCGGACGAGGAAGTCGAGTACGACGTCGCAGATGTAGCAGCAGAAGCCCGAGCCCATATAGACGAGCCCCCTCCACCGACACTCTACAAGAGAGTGACCCGTATGGAGACACAGATACAGAGTCTCCGAGAGGAGGTCGAGGCCTCTCACATAGAGCAGATGGACGCTCGCCGAGCTGATAGAGAAGTAGCTGATGCATGATTCTTAGAGATGATGGCACGGTTCGATGCGTGGCAGCCGGGTCCATCTGATCACCCCGGTCCTTCATCTTAGATTCACTTAGCATTGTACCTATTTGACTGCCCCTACTCAGTAGGGTTGACTTGTGCTTGACTGTTGACTATGTTGAAACTAGAGTATCTGCTTTTTATGATGACTAGTTTATGATTATTGGTTTCTTGTCAATCAGTTAGGATTGTGCTCTGTAGAATAGAGAAACTCAATTTTTTTTCTGCTCTATTTTTTGTTTCCAAAAATAGAATTTGAAAAATTGCTTTACTCAATTTTAAAATCAGTTTTCATTTTCGACTTAGTTTTATTTAAAAACTACCCCCTTTCAAAACTAGGGATTTTTTCGAAAATGGACTTAGCCTAGGCCCTAACCCTAGAACTGCATGCACCTATAGACATAGAAGCCAGCATCTCACAAGCACCTTAGGGTACTTATGATTGATAACCTAGAAAGGGTTGAGATGCTTAGGTCTTTGCCTTAATTCAAGATGCTTTAAGTCAGTGCATCTGCAGTAATTGGGGCACTAAATACAACTTATACAGCAATCAAGTTAAGTGTCAAGCTTAGAAAATCTAACTTGAACAGAAACACTTAACTTGACTAACCCTAGCAAAAACTACTGTATATAACAGTTAGTAAGTAGCTAATTGGGTTAGACAGGTCCCTACAGACAAAAACTGATTGATTGAGTGTAAATCTAAATGGTTCAGTACAGCAAATTATTATTTATTTTTTATTATTGACACATATTTATCTGTTTTGATATATGGCAAAGGGGGAAATAGAGATAGGAAAGAGAAAAATTATTTTTTTCTAAAATTTTCCTTTATTCAAAAAGGTTCAAAAATATACTTATCCTTTATTCAAAAGCTTAAACTTTTTGAAGAAGTACTTAAGTTCTTAAAGCTTTCAAAATTTTGCTAAGTACTCTAGCTTCAAAATTCTTTACTTAAAGCTTTCAAAATTTTGCTAAGTACTCTAGCTTCAAAATTCTTTACTTAAAGCTTTCAAAATTTTGTTAAGTACTCTAGCTTCAAAACTCTTTACTTAAAGCTTTCAAAATTTTGCTAAGTACTCTAGCTTCAAAACTCTTTACTTAAAGCTTTCAAAATTTTGCTAAGTACTCTAGCTTCAAAACTCTTTACTTAAAGCTTTCAAAATTTTGCTAAGTACTCTAGCTTCAAAACTCTTACTTAAGCTTGTCAAAATTATTTTTACTCTAAAGCTTAAAGTTTTTCAAAATTATTAAATACTAAAGTGTTTCAAGCTTGTTATATCCTACCAAAAACTTAAGCTAACATTTTGAGTACTTTAAAACTTAAGACTTTAAAATTTCTTAGGTACTCTAATTATGCTTTAAAAACTCTACTATGTATTTTTAAGTTACTTCTAAATACCTAAAACTTAAGCACAAGTAAAGTTTTTAAACCCCACGAATTTTTGAAAAATATAGGGGGAGATTCCTTCCAGGGGGAGGGAACAAAAGTTAAAACTTTTTCATGTCTTGCTTAAACTTAACTTTTTGAACTAAGGTTGCCATAAATCAAAAAGGGGGAGATTGTTGGTGCAGAATGCACCTAAGTCAAACCTGTGTTTTGATAATGGCAACATAGGTCAAAAGTTAAGTCTTTCTTGTTTTCTAACAAGTTAATCAAGTGTGCAGGAAAAGCCCTAGCAAAGGACAGCTAGGCAACTGGCAAAGGACTGCCAGTGGCAAAGCCCTAGCGAAGGACTTCTAGGCAACTGGCGAAGGACTGCCAGTAGAAAAGACCTAGCGAAGAACTGCTAGGCAACTGGCGAAGGACAGCCAGTATCCAAGCCCTAGCAAAGGACTGCTAGGCAACTGGCGAAGGACTGCCAGCATCAAAGCCCTAGCAAAGGAATGCTAGGCACCGGGCGATGGACAGCTCGGCATCCAAGCTATGACAAAGGACCGTCAGGCAAAAGTCCAACCAAAGGGGCGGTTGGCATCAGGTAAAACTCTCCCGAGAGGAGTAGGTGAGGACGCGTTCCCCGTCGAGGGAACAGTAGGCGTCGGTTCGACCTAGGACTCCATTTTGGAGACCAAAGTCAGAACCAAGACAGCTAAGGCTGTATAAAATAAATAATTAATTGTGTTATTGTGTTTTGGACTAACCCTGAATGCAGGACCGAAGGAACGTGTGTCTGCAACTCAGAGAGCCTCAAAGGAGTGAGGCAGCAACTGAGTAAGGTGCCCTGAGTGACCAGGGCGCCCTCAAGGTGAACCAGAACCAAGCGAAGTAAAAAGAGCTTCGACTGCTTACTGGGCAAGGCGCCCTCAGCAGCGAAGGCGCCCTCGTCAGCAAAGGCGCCCTCGTCAGATAAGGCGCCCTCGTCAGCGAAGGCGCCCTCAGCAGCCAGGGCGCCTCCAAGCCCAAGACTGCGAAGCCAGCTCTATCCACAGCCGAGAATTCTGCGCGGAAGAAGTCAGCCAAGGCGCCCTCTGCGACCAGGGCGCCCCAGAGGTCAAACCTCATCCCTATTGCGGTGGGATAACGCTTGACCGAGCGAAGCGTGGATCTGCTGACACGTGGCAGGGCGCCCCCGACGTCCAGGGCGCCCTAGGGGCTATAAATAGTACCCCTCGACCACAAGCTTGAAAATCATCTTCATACCAAAGCTTCCACGCTCTTCTGTGCTCACGCCTTGTTTCAGAAACTGCCCAACTCGAGCAATGACGTCCTGCTGCTCCAGAAAGTCAACCTACAACCGGACGTCGGTAACAGAAGAATTCTTTTTATTAAAAGTTTATAGTGCTGTACTTGTAAATCTCTTTCTGTAAACTGATTTTGCGTTCATATAGAATTGCCCAAAGTAAACGATCAACGATCGTGGGCCTTGGAGTAGGAGTCGACCCAGGCTCCGAACCAAGTAAAAAGACTGTGTTCGCGTGTTTTGTTTATTTCCGCTGTGCAAATTACTCTCTCCATAAATTCGAAAAGTTTGTCGATATTCACCCCCCCTCTATCGACTCTATCGATCCAACACATAATACCTGGCGAAGGACTACTAGGCACCTGGCGAAGGACTGCTAGGCATCGAAGACCTGGCGAAGGGCTGCTAAGCACCTGGCGAAGGGCTGCTAGGCATTGAAGACCTGGCGAAGGACTGCTAGACATCAAAGACCTGGCGAAGGGCTGCTAGGCACCTGGCGAAGGGCTATTGGGCAAAAGTCCAACCGGAGGAGCCGGTTGGCAAAAGGTAAACTCTCCTGAGAGGAGTAGGTGAGGACGCGTTCCCTGTCGAGGGAACAGTAGGCATCGGTTCGACCTAGGGTTCCATTTGGGAGACCTGAAGTTAGAACCAAGACAGCTACGGCTGTAAAAAATGATCTAATATTCTTGCCTTATTTGTTGTGGAACTAACCTTGGATGCAGGGACCAAAGGAATGTGTTTCTGCAGCTCAGAACACCCCAATGGAGAGGGGCAGGCACCTGGACTAGATGCCCGGAAGGTCCCGGGCGCCCAAGGTCAAAGCCAAACAGCAGTAAAGCAAGAAGTGCTTTGAATCAACACTGGGCTAGGCGCCCGGGAGGTCCCGGGAGCCCATGGTCAAAGCCAAAGATGAGTCGAAGCAAAATCAGCCACGGAGCCAGCGGACCCAGTCAACCTGGGCGCTCGGGAGGTCCTGGGCACCCCAGTCACCTCCAGAGCTGATTCGAAGGGGATAAGCGCTGACCAAACTTCGGATAGAGGTTTTCGATCCGAAGGCACGTGTCAGGCCCCCCGACGTCCCAGGCGCCCCCAGGAGCACTATAAAAGGGGCTCGACCCCTAAGGCTTCAAAAACACTTTTTCCAACGCCTCCAAACTTTTCGTTCAAGCGCTCTGCTCTGGCAAACTCCGTTCTCGATATTCTAGCGCCGACGACGACCCTCTGCTCTGAAAGACAATCTACACCGGGCGTCGATAACGAAAAGTGTAGTTGTTTATTTATTGCAATATTTCTGTATCATACTCTGTAAACCTTTGCACGAATATAGAATTGCCCGCAGTAAACGGTCAAGGACCGTGGGCCTTGGAGTAGGAGCCGACCGCGACTCCGAACCAAGTAAAATCACTTATGTTCTTTGCGTGTTTTAATTCCGCTGCGTTTTCTCTTTTTTAATCCGAAAAGATTTTCACGATATTCACCCCCCCTCTATCGTGTTTCTCGTTCCAACAGGGGGTTCATAACTCAACCTTCGTGTGACGGCAAAGGGAAGTCTTGGATATAAACTGATTTGATGTTGAATTTAGCATAATTTTGCTTCAAGCACTTATATTTCTTTACATTGCTCTAGCTTGTTCCAATTACACTCCAAGTCAAATTTTCAAGTATTGCCTTGCTTAGTTTAATTCCTTGCAATTAGTTTTCTTGCAATTAATTCTCTGCAATTAATTTCCTGCAATTAGTTCTTTAATTTCAATTCAGTCATTGGAATTTAAGTGCTTAGTTCTTTCACTAGGTTAAGTCTAGTTCTTGCACTTCCTTAGTTCATTACTTTGCTTAGTTAAGCCTATTTTGTCCAAGTGTTATTTCATATTGTCATTTCATTTCCTTATCACAAAAACCCCCATTTTATTAGAAAACCCAAATATCAAACGACAAATAAACTTGCAAGCTCGAGTTAAACATTCATTCAACTAGTCCTTGGAAAAATACGACCTGAGGCCCCTCTACTACATTTCTATCTTGTTAGCCAAAGGGTTTTCAGCTTTATAAATATCTAAATTTGAGTGCTCATCGTGACACATTGCTTTTGGGCATAGTATTGGGCACCATCAAGAAGCCAGGTGCTTGATAGGTATCAGGTGCCCCAGATGGCATTTCTCAGCGGGTGAGAGGTTGAGCTGGCAGGGATGCCACATCAGCATCTCAGGCACTAGTGAGCCATCAGGCCCCTCATGTATCCTAGGCGCCCAAGACCAGAGGATAGGTGTTTGGCCGAGTCTGCGGATAAACATGCGCCCGAATCGCTACACGTGGCAGGCGCCCGAGAATAATATATATAAGGGGCTTCGCCCCTTTGCTTTCCAACATCAATTTCATTCAACGCAGAAAAGCTTTCTCGCAACTCTAGCACTCCAACGCTCTTCAGACTTCTTCTATGCTCGAGTTCTTCCACGCCACAAATGATCAAGATCAATGACAAGTCGCCCAAGACGCTATTCAACCCATATTGTGTCGACGGTACAATATTAATTTAGTTGTTTCAATTCTATACTTTGAATTACATATTTGTAATTGTTATTCGACTTATAGAATTGCCCAACGAAAACGGTCAAGGACCGTGGGCCTTGGAGTTAAAGACTCTGAACCAAGTAAAAAGAAAATGCGTTAGCATTGTGATTTTATTTTTCCGTTGTGTTTCTGATTATTCCGAAAATTTTAAATAATCGTTATTCACCCCCCTCTATTAATTACAATGATCCCACAAATGGTATCAGTGCGGGTTGCTCAACCTTGGTGAAACCGCCAACTGAGCAATTTTTCGGAATTGTTTTTCGTTCGTTTTTAAAAATATTTTCTCATTTTCGAGGTTGGTACACCACCACTCAAATTAATTTTTAGTTTATTTTTTTTATACCGCACTACTAATCTAAGACAAAGTCTTGGAATGAGTTTTTTGTTTTTTTAGTTTTTAGGAATATTAAATGGTCATGCAAGAAGGCTACAGTACCACTCGCCCTCCTCTATTCTCCGGTGAGAACTTCTCCTACTAGAAGAGCAAAATGGAGGTCCACCTGAAAACTCAGGTGGAAATGTGGATCATCATCTAGTCTGGACTGGAGATCTCGAAGAACTCTCAAGGAGAAGTTCAAGGATACTTTGAGTCGGACGCTGTACTCAAGAAAATGATAGAAGCAGACGCAAGAGCCACTCAAACCCTCTAGTGTGGACTGACGAAGGAAGAACTCAACCGCGTCGGTCCGTTCAACAATGCTAATGAATTATGGAATAAGTTGATCGAGCTGAACGAGGGAACGTCGGACACAAGAATCAGTAAGCGGGATCTCCTTCTCAACAAGTTGTACATGATCAAAATGCAAGACGGTGAAATAGCTGCACAGCTACACGTGAGGATCCAAGAACTTATGAATGATATGCATACGATAGGTCACAAGGTAGAAAATCGTGATCTAATCAGGTATACCGTAAACTCGTTCCCAAGGAATTCATTGTGAGCATCAATGGTAGATGCTTACAAGGTTTCTAGGAACCTTTCAGATATTAAGTTAGATGAACTTTTTTCTAAATTAGAACTCCATGAACAGACTAACGCTTCATAGGTCGAGAAGGGGTTAGCTCTTTTTCCAGGAAAAGTCCCTGCAAACCAAAAGAAGAAAAAGGTGCAACCGATACCTGAGTCAGATTCCGACTTAGAGTCTGATGACGACGGAATTGATTATTCGGAGTTGGTCCGGATGGCCCGAAGCCACTACAAAATGATCAAGGTCTAAAGAAAGAAGAAGAAGGTGAACCAGCAAAAGGATGATCCAACCGAACCTTCTACCAGCTAGAAAACCAAAAGTGAAGTAACCTGTTAT
Source organism: Boesenbergia rotunda (assembly GCA_024364735.1). Taxonomy (NCBI): domain Eukaryota; kingdom Viridiplantae; phylum Streptophyta; class Magnoliopsida; order Zingiberales; family Zingiberaceae; genus Boesenbergia; species Boesenbergia rotunda. Next base: position 283,139 of record JAGFNQ010000068.1, on the reverse strand, counting down.
GGGTGCAACAAGAAGGGCCACTACAAATCGGAGTGCCCCAATTTGAACGAAAACAAGAAGAACCGGAGGAAGAAGGCTCTCAAAGCTACATGGGACAATCGTCTTTAGAAGAAGAAGAAGAAGTACCACACGCCAACCTCCTCGCGTTGACTGCTTCGAAAAATCTCGACACCGAATCGAAATCAGAAGAAAACGTTAGAATCGGAAGACTTTCAATTTCGGAAGGCAGGCAAATAACGGTAAGATGTTACCCCGAATCTCAGCTTTACAATTTAATATCTTATCTGTCTCGTAAGTTGGCCAAAGCCAACATTAGGGTCGAATCCCTCCGACAAGAAGTCAAAATCCTGAAAGAGGAACTCAACTCTAGCTCCTTAACTGAACCAGTTCAGGAAGGAACCTCCACTCAAGCCCAAATACTTGAGGAGGAGATTTCCTCCTTGAAAACTTAGGTGAAGGAACTTAGAGTTGCATTGGAACGATTTTCCTTGGGTTCCCAGAGTCTTGACATGATTCTTGGAAAATAAAAATCAGTTTTGAACCCATCTGGACTTGGTTTTTGAACCAACTCATGTTACAGATCTTACTACTCTATGTTGAACCCAAGTAGAACCCGAGTCCAAGCATGGGTCCCGAAATTATGCTTGACAAATCAAGCCGGACCAAACCAATATTGGATTCCCAAGGACAAGATTCACATCTTGCCTAACCCATACCGAGGCTTTAGTCCAGGGGGAGCCAATATATAAACCATTTTTATAGTTAGATAATTTTTTTTCTGTCTCTGTTTGATGCTTGTTTATTTTATTTTCTGCAAGAATATTATGCTTAGACTTAGGAACGGTTAGATAAGGATCTGACTTAATTGAAACTTGCACAACCTAGTATTATGATAGGGCGAGATGATAGTATGTTACGGAAACTTATCTAAAAAGTCAGGTAGGGTAAGACGTACTTGATAAGTACTATTTTGTTGATTATTTTAATTGCTAAAATCCATGTTTGACCTATGTTTTACTTGCTTAATTGTGAATTTACCCTAGGTTTTAGGACTTCCTCTTATTTTGGACTTAATTGTAAATTTGCACATATTTGGATTATTTGGCCACTAATTTTTTGATATATTTTTGTAGGCATGAAAGGATCCTGGACCTAGGGCATACTAGGTCAAACTTGAGTCGGAAGTGGACCCGGATCGAGTTATCAAGTTTCGGATTAATCTGGGCCGTCCGATTCAAAAGCGGCTAGATCTGAGCCATCCGGGATGATCTGAAGCAATCCGAGCTAGGGTTAGGGTTGATCAAGCACTCTGATCAAGATCTGAAGATTTCATCCCAATCAGAGCTCAATCAACCATTGGATCAAGCTCGGAGGGCTCTAGATCGTCCATTCAAAGATTAGGTTGATCTGGACCATCCGTTGCAAATATGGAGGATCCGAGCTACCACGAGGTAGATCCTGACCCTAGATAACATCTGGAAAGTTTGGGTCAGATCAGAGCAAGATCAGCCGTTGGATTCATCAAATTAATCTGGACTGTCCATTCCTATGTATTTAATCAGAAACTCCACAGCCTTCAGCCTTCGTTGCGTCTTCACCGCAAACAGTCATTCTCCTTCGTTTGTTCTTCATCTTCTTCAGCTTTTTCTTCAATCCGAGGCGCGACCCCTTGATCTTTCATTAGAACAAGTGCTAGGTCAGTGGGGAGAGTTCGCTGAGACGTTTCCAGCTTGAATTTTGCCCAAAGATAGTGTTTCGTGAGGTTTCAGTAGCTCTGTAATTTGATTTCATCAATCTCAGTTATGCACCATCTTCATTGCATCCGAGCTAACTAGAGGGGTTCCCTGGTTCCCAAGTCATCGTCGCAATCCACCACAGTGAGGTTGAAGGAATCGATTGCTGTTTTCAGTTTGAGCAGAGTTTGAATGGTTTTGATCTCAGAGACAGATTTTCCACTGATTTGCTGAGCTTACGGGTTCGAGGCTCACCCTTGCGTGACGAACAAGGAGTACTTGAGCTAGGGAAGGGTTGAGGAGTAGTTTTCTTAGCGAATTTTCAGTCATTAGTTGTAGATTTCGATTTCTGCAATTTAGTTTCAGTTTTGAATTTTCGTACCAGTTTTGTTGGATTGGTTTTGCAATTATTAGCTGTTAATTCCTACACTTGTAGTAGATAGATGCTTGTTTAGTTGACATTGAATTTGATTTAAGTTTGTTTTGAATTTAGTTTCAATTCTGCAATTTCCTTAATCTATTGCGTGCCAGTTTGTTTCTGCGTGCCATTTCTATTTCTGATTTTTGCAGTTCTTTCCGAATTCAGTTATGTTTAGTTTTGATGCCTTGAATTAGAGACAACAATTAGTGTCATAATGCATTGGATCTAAGTTTGTTTTGCATCTAGATTTCTACCCGAATTTCTGCTCAGTTTGCTTTGGTAGCAGTTTCTGAATCAATTTCAGGTTTCTTGTGTATCAGTCTTGTGTTCTTGTGTGTATCTGAGCTGTCTTTGAATTTTATCTGGACATTAGATTAGAATACTTGATTTTAGTGGCTTGATTAAGCTCTGAATCCAATTTGTTGTTTCTTGGCATTAGTTCTTGAAGCTTTGCATTCCATTTCTGAATTCCTGCACACATGCATTCGGATTCTGTTTTCTGCAACTCTCTGCTGCGTTTCTGAACTTGTTCTTCTGTCAACTGTGTCTAAAATTGCTAGCTTCATCTCTGTAATGTAGCTAGCATCGAGTTCTTACAGTCTTTGCACAGCATTTTACTTAAGCCTCATATTCCTAGCTGAATTGAACAAGTTATCACTGAATTGGCAGTTTACCATCTCTGCATTCAAGAATTTCTACACTTAGCTGAGTTCTGAATTTTTTTTCTTGTTCTGCACTCATTTGCTCCTGGATTCTGCTCCCAATTTGGTTACCTCACATCCAATTGTTTCACATAAGTATCTTGTTTGATTTGCATCTAATTTGCAGCAAATTTTCCTCCCTGCATTTCTGAAATGCTGCAGTTTTGTGTGTGTCAAATTTCTGCAACGTTTCTGCCTAGATCAGCCCACTTTCTAAATGTCAGTTAGGGTTATTTGGATTTCTTTCCCAGAATGAGTTTCTGCATTTGATATTAACTGATCTTGTGAGTCTCTAATTAAACATTGCACATGCTTTGATCAGTCTTCAATTTTTGAAATTTCTTCATAAATTTCTGCAAGTGTTTTTCCTTAATAGCCTAACCATCCAAGCTGAGTTGATCGGCTGTAATTTCTGCAGCTAGTCTCAATCCTTGGCACATAAATTGCTCTCACTTGTATCAATGAAATCTTGGCACGGTTTTTTTTGTATCAATTTGGTTTTAGATTGCTTGCATGTGGTCATGTTTTGCGTTTGATGTTGTTGCTTCATTGCTTAGCATTTGTTTTGCTTTTGAAATAAGAAATCAGTTTCCACAATTTTATAAGTGCTTTGATTAGGTTTCCCATAGGTTGAGTTATTAAGTGCCATCACTTTGCTTAGTTCATGAGTTGAGATTCTTTAATTTTCCTTGCGATTTTGTGTCTCATTGCAAACCAAACCCTCGTTTTATTCGAAACCCAAATTCACAAACGACACATAAACATGAGCTCGAATCAAACAACATCAACTAGTCCCGAGGAAAAATATGACCTGTGGCCCCTTTACTACGTTTTCATATTTTGATTGCAAAAAGGGTTTCCAGCTTTTTATAAATATCTAAATTTGAGACCCACATTCGTGACACCTAATTCGGGTCCATCAGTACCCTATTTGGTCCTATTAGTCAAGTGGAACTAACCGAAGCTACCTCGCCAAATCCTCAACTAGTTAGACCAGGGTTTCTCAATAAGTAATTTGAGAATAAACTTTCTTTAAAAGGTTTTGTCTAGGAAAGGGTTGATGATCCAATAAGGCTACGACCAAAGAAGACCTCTGTACCTCGCCAAGACCTGGAAGCCGATAATCGAAATTTATTTTCAACTTATTAATTGTTAAACCTAAATTAACACAAGTTTCAATTAAATCATAGTGTTAACATAAAACTATGATAAAATTAATACATCTTACAAAATAGCTACGTATACCTGTTTTGTCATTTAGAAATGGGTGAGATGTGTAAGACCTAATAATGTAGTACAACTCAACCAACTCAATTAATTTCACCCTTAATATACATTTAATCAAATTTAGAAATTTAACTTAATTCAATTTAACATTTTAAAAAAAAAATTCAACTTAATATTTTCAAAAATTCAATATAACATTTTTAAAATTCAACTTAATATTTTCAAAAGTTCAATTTAACATTTTTAAAAAAAATCAACTTAATATTTTCAAAAATTCAACTTAACATTTTTTCAACTTAATGTTTTCAGAAATTAAATTTAACATTTGTCAAAAATTCAACTTAATATTTTCAAAACTTAAATTTAACATTTGTCAAAAATTCAACTTAATGTTTTCAAAACTTAAATTTAACATTTTTTCAAAAATTCAACTTAAACATTTTTCCAAATTCAAAAACTTAATATTTTCAAAAGTAACCCATTTTTTAATCAAACTAAGTTTTGAATTTAACCACCTTGGAACTTAGGTCTTGATTGAAATAATTTAAACCCGATCAAAATCTGGTCAAACCGGGCGCCCGAGACCCTCATGGGTGCCCAAGTCTTTCCCAGCGTACGAGGCAGTCAAAGGCTGCCACGCCTGAGCCAAAACCGAGCTTAGGTGCCCGAATAAGATCTTTGACGCCTCACCTCTTCCACAGGCACCTTAGATCCTTCACGGGCGCTCGGGAAGGGCTATATAAGCCCTTGCCCATGACACCCTTTCCACACCAAACTCACACCACTCCCTCACTCCTAAGTGCTTTTCCAAAAGTCTTCCTCTCTTCTTCTTCTTCTACAATGCCTCCTCGGTACATTTTTTTTAATTTTGTTCTTCTTTTTTTTATAATTATTAATTATTTCAAGTGTTGATTATTATTAGAAAATGTTTTCCTGTTGAAACCGACCCCGGTACCGAACCTAGCCCTGACCTTAAGTTTCCTACATTAGCACTTTTTAATAAATTTTCTACCACTACGTACAACCCCATAAAGACCAGCTATCTGAATAGAGGATTCTTTACCCAGTCCTGTCCTACAGCTATTGATGTCATTACTTACTACCAACTAGAACGCGACTTTGTGTACTGTAATCATTCTATAAACGCTACTTTGTGTGTCGAGTTTTATAACAACTTGGTCAAAGTTGATGATTTCTGCTACACCACTAATGTTTAGACCCTTCTACTTACCATTTCTCCTTCCCTGTTTACTAGATTTCTTGGACTACGACCCTCTCAGTCCACCTTCTTTTGTTATCCTCCTAAGGATCTTCCCTTTCCCGCCCCTTACTCTCACTTTACCCTCAACCTTCTTTACTCTTATTTTTTCAGACGTGAGAGAGATCCGACGGTTCAAAATTTTCGATCCGACGATCTACGGATCCAGGACTACCCTCTCTATCGAGTCCTAGTTCGCTGCATTCTTCCCCTGACTTCACGGGATGTAGCGGTTATGCGCCCCTTTCACTCATTCTTACTTTACGCGATAATCCATCATCTAGACATAGACATCGGTCTACATATGTTCCAGATGATCATCTATGCCTCGAGCATCTCCACTCACTCTAGAGTGCGGACCCCCTACTACCACATCCTGACCTCACTTTTCCATCATTACGGTCATGATGTTTCTGTCTGAGAGATTAACATGATGACCGAGTTTGAGGAAATAGGAATTAGGTGTAGGATCGGTGCCGTCGATAGAGGGGGGGGGTGAATATCGACCGTTAAAAATCTTCGCGGTAAATCGTACGCTTTTCGGTTCGTACTTAAACAGAGCGTTAGTAGCAGCGGAATATAAAATAGTAAAGTAAAGAATGATAGACGACACATTGCACACGGGATTTTACTTGGTTCCCAACCCCCTAGGGTCAGTACATCCAAGGCTTAAGCACGGGAATGCCTGTCCACTATTGGTCTCCTTTCTGGACTTTCCGGAGGCGAAGAAACTCATCTTACAGTGCAATAATTACAATCAAAATATAGGAAATTAAATACAGAGTAATTAAAGCAAACCAAAATGAAATTGTCGAAGACTCGGCCAATCTGGACCTTCGAAGTGCCGCGCACTTCCTCCTGGAGCCTCCTGGTCGTAGAGCCTCATCTTTCACGCTTTGTCGTCAGTTAGAACGCTCGGAATGGATCTCAGAAGTTGTGTTTGAAGCTAAGGGGTCGAATCCCCTTTTATAGGCTTCATTCGGGCGCCTGTGTTGACAGGGGCGCCTACACGTGGCCTCTCCTGCGCGATCTCTTATCCGCAGGCTCGGTCAGCGCTTATTCATCTTCACTTGGACGCCTGAGCTGATGGGGGCGCCCGTATGGTCCCGGGCGCCTAAATGGAAGCCTGTTCTGCCTTCCTTCGCTAAAACCTGTTTTGCTTCTTTGACTCAGGCGCCCCTATTGATGGGGGCGCCTGGCTTCCAGGCTTTCAACAGCGGTGTGTGTTGTTCGCTTGCTTTGTCGTCCATTTTACGTACCTGTAAGATATATAAACACAAAGCAAATATACACACAATCTTAAACTTAAGGACTTGGTTCTGACTTCGGATTTCCACGAAACCCTAGGTCGAACTGACGCAAGTTCCCACCCTCGAGAATGCGCCTTTCACCTACTCCTTTCAGGAGACACTTGCCACCCAGTCCTTCGGGTGGACTTTTGCTTAGCCTCCGATACTCTCGGATCTTGAGACGTCTGAACCCCGACCCGTCTCTACTTCTGTCCTTAGTCATCGCTCAGCTAAGTTCCTCAGTCCCTTAGAACAAGACTTCGTGCCCAAACCCTAAGTCTAGGACTTCGGTGCCCAACCCTCGGCCAGGTCTTCGTGCCCAATTCCTCGAACCAGGTCTTCGGTGCCCAACCCTCGGCTAGGACTTCTTGCCCAGTCCTCGACAAGGATTTCGTGCCCAACTTTTGGTCAGGTCTTCGGTGCCCAGCCCTTTGCCAGGACTTAGTGCCCAATCCATGATCAGGACTTAATGCCCAATTCTTCGAACCAGGACTTATTGCCTAGGTTTACTAGGACTTTCTTTCACTTTGGTACTCTTCCTTTGCTCACCCTTCCCTTGTTCAATGTATCACTGACTTAAGTATATTGTCAAACATTAAAACACTTAGAGGAGGATATCACTGATGCAGCTTGCACCAACATTAGGAACTTTTGCCTAGCTTCTTAGATATCTCGGCCACTGGGGTCATATCATGGAGACGATGAGATGCTCCACCCCAGGTCGACTCGGACGATGAGGCAGATGTTGATGTAGCAGATCTCACTGCCGAGATCGAGGGGCAACTGAGACAGTCTCCACCACCACCCCCTCCGATGACTACGGACCAGCGCCTCACACGGATAGAGATGGAGGTTCATAGTCTTCGAGAGGAGATGGAGGCCCATCACGTCGAGCAGATGGATGCCCTTCAGGCCCGACATGATGAGAGGCTCGCAGCAAACCAGGCCCGACATGAGGAGATGATGTCGATGTTTCGGTCATGGTATCCTGGCCCTTCTTGGCATCCGAGCTCGTCTTCTTAGCTTGATATTGTACTAGGGAGTTGTTTTCTGACTTGCCTTGTTTGTAAAAATTAACTTGATCATCTACTTTAGATTTATGCACTTTGAGTTGATTATCATTAGGAATGTGCTTAGTAGAATAGGACTGTTTTTTTCACTGTTCTTTATTTTAAAATTTCAAAAAAAATCATATTGTTTTAAGAAAAATCATATTTTTTCGACTAAGTTTTGAATTTTAAAATACTTTTCCGACTTAGTTTTTGTTACAAAAATTTACCCCCTTCAAAACTAGGGGTTTTCTATGCAATGGGCTTAGCTTAGGACTTAACCCTAGAAGTGCATGCTCCTATAGATCTAGAAGATAGCATCTCACAAGTACATTAGGGTACTTTGATTGATAACCTAGATCGGGTTGAGATGCTTAGGTTTATGCCTTGACTCAAGATGCTTTATGTCAGTGCATTAAGAGCAGTTGGGGCAATAAATACATTTGAACAACAATTAAGTTAAGTATTCAAGCTTAGAAAGTCTAACTTGATCAGGCTACTTAACTTGAGTAACCCAAGTGAAAGCTGCTGTTATATAACAGTTAGTAAGTAGTTAACTGGGTTAGACAGGGACCGAAAGAAGTTAATTTGATCAATTTTTTATGAAAAGTTTGTTTCATGCCTTGACTCACTAGTATGTCAACTGGGTTCAAAATTTATTACATGGGTCAAACTGAGTTCAATTCAATTACTTACTGTTGGTAAGTTTCCTTCATTATTTTTATAAAGCAAATAGGCTCTGATACATAAATATTCTTTCATGCCAATCATGTTTTTTACCTTTTTTTATATATAGCAAAGGGGGAGAGAAGAAAACGTCAAATTAAAATTATTTTTCTTTGTCAAGTTAAAATTATTTTTCCCAAGTCAAGTTAAAATTATTTTTCTTTGTTTTCGAAAAAGTCAAAATCTTTGTTTTTGAAAAAGTCAAGTTTCAAAATTATTTTACCCTCAAAATCTTTGTGTTCGAAAAAGGTCAAGTTTCGAAAAAGTCAAGTTAAAATAATTTTTTTCCCTCAAAATAATTTTTTAGTTTGTTACTCAAATTTTTTTTGAAAAAGAAAATTTGATTTCCTGAAAAGTTTTTTGAGAAAATGCTACTCGTTTTAGAAAATTCTGTTGGAGAAAAACTTTAAGTTAGAAACTTTCAAAATTTGTTTTTTCTCAAAAATTTTCTTTACTCAAAAGTTTTCAAAATCTTTTTGGAAAAACTTTCAAAATAGAAAAATTACATATTTTCAAAAGCTTCAGGGGGAGATTTTCAAATTAAAAGAAGTCTTATGTAATGTTTCGAATTTTTTCTAGGTTTTTCAAAAATATTGAAAATATTTCTAAGAAAAAAGGGGAGAGAACTAATTAAGGGGGAGAGTAGAAAATCTATTTGTTCTTTCTTTCCAGTACATAACTATCATGAATTTGTTTTCTATTTTTAACATAACTTTTGAATGGTGTTGCCATAAATCAAAAAGGGGGAGATTGTTAGTGTCGGAAGCACCAGATCAAATCTAGTTTTGATAATGACAAAAGGTTCAAAGTTAAGTTTGTATTGTTATCTAATGGATTTACTAAGTGTGCAGGAAAGTCCTAGTTCACCTAGGCATAAAGTCTTGACCTGCAAGGTTGAGCAAGAAGTCCTGGTCGAGGACTGGGCAAGAAGACCTGGCCGAGGGTTGGGCAAGACGTCTTGGTCGTGGATTGGGCAACTAAGTCTTGATCCGGAAGATTGGGCAGGAGTCTTAGGCGAGCGAGGATTGCAGACAGAAGTAGAGGCGGGTCGAGGTATGGACGTCTCGAGATCCGGCAGTCTCGCAGGCCGAGCACAAGTCCAACCAGAGGAGCCGATTGGCAAAAGGTAACTTCTCTTGAGAGAAGTAGGTGAGGATGCGTTCCCTGGAAGAGGGAACAGTAGACGTCGGTTAAACCTAGGGTTTCATTTTGAAATCTAAAGTTAGAACCAAGACAACTCCGGCTGTGATTCATATGCTTATTATTTATTTTTGTACTGTTCTTGGACTAACCCTGGTTGTAGGAGTGAAAGGTGTTTACTACTACATCCCAGGTGCCTGAGAGGGCTCAAGTGCTAGAGAAGCCAGGCGCCTGATAGGTATCAGGCGCCCCAGATGACATTTCTCAGCGGGGGAGAGGCTGAGCTGGCAAGGGTGCCATGTCAGCTGTAGGGATCTATAGGTAAAAATATTTAAAATCACAGCGGAAATAAGATCCCTTGAGCGATCCATGCGAAAGAAAAACTTATACAAAGTGATCTACAATTCCTATCTTATAGGAATACCTTTGTCGAGTGCCCTTCGCTTATCCCGCTAGTCCTTTAGTTCGCCGGATCTCTTACACGTTCAAGTGTCCGTGCCTCTATGCGTATCCACACGAACACGATCTATGCCTCGGAGAGGAACCACCTTAGTTGTGCTAGCAACTTAGGATGGTTCACAAAGCACAAGAACCTCCACTAGAGAGTTATGGACAAGGAGGAAGAAAGAAGAGGAAGAGAGATGCACCCTCTAGCCTTTGACAAGGGGGGTATTTATACTCATCTAATGAATACCAAGGATCTATGCCCCTTGAGCTCCTCTCATCTTAATGCTAATAAAACTCAATGAATACCAAGCCTCTTGGTATTCCTTGAGAATCTTAATATTCTATTCATCTAATGAATAGAATGTCTCTTAGCCTTTCTCTTAAATAATATTTTATTAAACCCTTTAATGAATATTATCCATAATTAAGTGGTTGAGTCTAATCTAGATGAGTCTAACTCAAATTAGACTCAATCCCATAATCTAATTGGAATCTGTAACGACCCGGCCCCTTGGCCCCTTGGGCGGCCCAACTGGCGGCCCACTTGGTAGCCCTCGGCCCTTTGGGCGGCCAAATCACATTTGGCGGCCCCTTTGGCGACCTCTTGGGCGGTCGTTACTCACAAGTACTTCCCACCCCTAGCCAGTGGATTTTTGCCTTCCCTAGGATTCGAACTCTAGACCTCCAGGCTAAGTACTAAAGTTTATGAATCCTAGTACCAATTGATCTATAGTACTTAGCCTGGAGGTCTAGAGTTCGAATCCTGGGGAAGGCAAAAATCCGCTGGCCAGGGGTGGGAAGTACTTGTGAGTAACGACCGCCCAAGAGGTCGCCAAAGGAGACACCAAATGTGATTTGGCTGCCCAAAGGGCCGAGGGCCGCCAGTTGGGCCGCCCAAGGGGCCAAGGGGACGGGTCGTTACAATAAAAAGGCGCCTTTTTTATGTAGCGACCCCGCCTCTATGGTCCCCGCAGGCAACCCTCTAGGCCGGCAACCCTACGGTCTTCCCACCCCTGGCAGTGGGTTTTTGCCTTCCCCAGGATTCGAACTCTAGACCTCCAGGCTAAGTACTAAAGTTCCTGAATCTTGGTACCAAGTGAGCTGATACCAAAATTAAATTGGTATAAGATAAACACCGAAAAATCCACAAGTCCCCAAGGTATCCGGCAACCTGGGCTCTGATACCAAAATTAAATTGTCACACCCCGAGACCTAGGAGCCGCTGGTCCAATAGAAAATCGGACAGCATCTCCCTTGCCCGGCGGATAATTTACACATACAAACATCCCACGCAGTATATATATTTGGCCTCAGGCCTCCAAAATATATAAACACAACACAAAAGCACAAGACAACTAAGTAAATCATACCTGACTGCGGACCGGTCCGACTTACGGCGAAACCACCAATACACAAAAACCCCTTAGGGCACACGACACATATGACATATACAAATCGCTAAAAGGAATATAAAACAATGCACTACAAAGTACAAAACAAAATCCTGCGGTCGCGATGTGTAGGGACTGGCTACTGGGCTCTTCTGGCGACTCCAAGTATCTCAACCTAAAATAAAAACATATGGCAACGGTGTGAGTCCATAAACTCAGCGAATACCCAGCAGATATGCATAGTACGTTATAATAACGATAAGGATCTACGCTGATACAATCTCATATGAATAATAGACAAGGGTATATGCTAAAGACACTGAATAAAGGTACATACCAGAATCCATCTATCCTGCAGAGGGTGAAATATAATCCCTATGAAACAAGTACAACATATAATCCAAGGTAAACAAGTATCCAGTATATGCATGTCAATCAAGTGCAGAAATCAAATACAGCAAACAATGCACGATGCAAAATATGCACATGGTACAATGACATGTGTCACCCCTGACACCAGTCAGATCATCGTCCACCTGTCATAAATGGACGTCCGAAAGGGTAGAGCTATGACAACTGTACGCACCCTGCTATCACTGCTCCTGAGTGACCGTGTGGACAGGATGCTGGCGGAGGTCTCTCTCCTACCCCAAGCAATGGGGGAGTCTAGCTCTCATCTTCTCGTGTCTCAGGACGAGAAGGGATCCCTGGCTGCTACCACGCATCGGAACCACCCTCCAAATAGTAATCGTGCGGAGTAATACAGGGCAAATGCACACACCCTATGGTAGCCACTACCCCTGAGTGGATGTGTGTGCATATCCTCATGTAACTAACGATGGGCTCAGACTACATAGGAGTCGATGATCGTCAGTATGCAATAATGCAATGATGGTGCATGACCCAAACACATATACACCCACCAAGTCCTCAACTAACACCTCCGTGTGCTAGGTATAAGTCTGAATCCTATATTATGGAATACAAGTAACCTACTAGGTATACTGAAAAAATAACCAGTGATCTATCAAAAAATGCAAGAGGGAACATATCTCTACATCTATGCACATATATGTATATATATATATATACATGGCAACTATTGAGATTGTATGAAGCTAAACGGGAGATAACCTCAAGGATAAGCAACATATATCAAATGAAGGTATACTAAGGCAGATATAACATACAATCTTACTATTATCTATAACAAACCATGCATAGCAATATGACAATATCTAAAAGATAAGTCAAAGGGTACCCGCCTCCAAATAGAAGAATCCAAGTGCGAAGAGAACCCCCAGCCAATATCAGCAATAAAAATCCAAATCAAGTCCCTGTATCAAGGATATATTTAATTAGCTATTACATAAATAGTAACTAGCTAATTAATCCCTAATCCATTCTAGGGTTGACCTAATCCGTCCCTTTCCATTTAATTACCTCCACTTAAATAGAAGGTTCCTAATTACTCCATGTAATTTAAGATTAGGTTATTAGATTTAATCTCCAATTAACCCATTCAAGTTCAAATCTAATAAACATCATAAACCAAACCAACCTGTAATCGCATTCAGCTCCTCCCACAGTTCATGGCACAAGATTTTCACCTAAACAAATCTTGGTTGCAATTCTCTATATCCAAACAGACCAAATCCACAGATCTACCAAGCTAATTAGGAAATCATCTACAACATCTCTAACCTAACAGATATAACCGCCCACTGATTTACCCAATTCTCAATTCATCCAACCTTCACGGCATGGTGTTACAAATCAAACAAAATGGCAATATTCCATACTCAAAGCAGGGAGTCCTCACCTAACAGTAGACGACAACCACCTCTCTGCTCCGAATCTGGTGACACCGCATGAGGAAAGAAATCCGCTAATATCAACTCCTTTGCTTCGATCGAGATCTGATCAAATCGGTTGCAAACCAATTCCTGCTAGAGTAGCTATGACAATTCAACATTCAACCTTCAATTGGAGTCAACACAACCTAAAAACCCTAGGTATAACAACTCACCTGTTCGAGGCTAGAGGAAGAGATCGACCGTTCGGTTGCATGGCTACGGCGATTGAAGAGTCGACGCTGCAGCTAGGGTTCACGAAGGGAGAGGAAGGCGTCGACTGCGGTTTAGGGCTCGCAGACAAGGAGAAGAAAACCGAGGAGGGAGGGCGGCGTGCCTGCGCTAGGGCACGCGTGAAGGGGAGAGGGGAAATGAAGGAAAGAGGTAGCGGCGGCTGCTGGTTGCGAGCTTCGTGAGGGGAGGAGAGTCTGCGCGAGGGAGAGAGGTCGGGCGGCTGCGGCTAGGGCTCGGCCGAAGGCATTAAAACAAAAAAAAAGGGGTCGGCGAGGGAAATTTAGGGCACGGGATATTAAATGAATATCTTTTATATTAGGAAATAACTTTTCCTCAATTAATTCCTATCAAAATTATTAGATACCCAATTAATCTCGCAACCCTTTCCAAAAATCTCAGAAAATTATTCTAAATTTTCATGTGGTTCATTTCAAATTTTTATTTCCTGTTTATGATCAATATATATATATATATATATATTATTTTTATTAATTAAGCGTATTTTACAGAATCACTTGAGTCTAACTCAATTAATCCAAATCGAATCAAATCTTAGTCAAACCAAGATCAATTAATCTCCGAAGCATCGTGTCCTTAGTGTGTGACCCAATAGGTTCTCGTAACGTTGGCAATGTGCCTAAACTCTTTAGACACATAAGCAATGACCGGCATCTAGAAATGCATCATTGCTACCCAAGTAACAAGAAAAGTCGAGATCTGACTAAACCTCCGTGACTATGATAATGTATGACCTTGTCCTTCTATCCTCGATATCTAGATTGACCATTGAGGCATAGACCGTGTCATCCTCAGTTAATCTTGTGTTTCTTGATCCTCGAGTAGACTCACCCAAACAAATGAGTTTAATATCTCATATTGACTCATTTGAGCATGACCATGCGTTTTAGCAGTCCTACTCGATCAAGGGAGCCACAGATATCACTCCCGCCATATGGGAGGGATAGATCCCATCTACATCACTCACATCGCTCCGCATAATTCATTACATACCCAGTGATCACCTTTATAGTCCACCTTGTTACGGGTGACGCTTGACGATACCAAAGTACATAACTCCTTATGTAGGGAACCGTAGTGACTTCAGGTCTAAGGACTATTCATACTATTAGTCACATGAGAAAGTTTATAACACTCATATGACAATCTATGAAACTTTCTCATGGCGGGTCAATTCAGTACACATTCTCCAATGTATACCCATGTGTCAACTTGATATCACATATCCATGACTTGTGAGCTCAAGTCATCAGTTGACCTACATGCTAGTCTCCATGCATTAATATTGTCCTAGAATATTAATACTTGACTAGGAATGGTTTAGTGTAGTGTTCTCTACATTATCTCACTATCGATTCAACCAATCGATATAATGTAGATAAGAACCTACTACCCAAGGACATTATTATACTTAGTTATTTGACACAAATACAAAGTAAGTATAATAACCAAACATGCCTTTATTAATGACATAATATGATAAAAAAATTCCTAGTCAATCATCACATAATTGGCTCTAGGGCTTCTACTAATAATCTCCCACTAGCACTATAGTCAATCACTGTAATATCTAATACCCAGTGACCTGGTATGACCATCATGCTTCTTTTGTACCAAAACCTTAGTCAAAGGATCAGCGATGTTAGCATCTGTGGGTACTCTGCATATTCTCACATCTCCTCTATCGATGATCTCTCGAATGAGATGGAAGCGCCGTAGTATGTGTTTGGTCTGCTGATGTAACCGAGGTTCCTTAGCCTGTGCAATAGCCCCATTGTTGTCACAATAGAGGTCTATCGGGTCCACAATGCTAGGAATCACACCAAGCTCTGCAATGAACTTCCGGATCCAAACAACCTCTTTTGCTGCCTCAGACGCGGCAATATACTCGACCTCTATTGTAGAATCTGCGACTGTGTCCTGCTTCAAACTCTTCCAGCTCACAACACCACCATTCAGGCAAAATACATACCATGACTGCGATCTAAAATCATCCCTGTCTGTTTGGAAGCTTGCGCCACTGTAACCCTTTACAACTAGCTCCTCATTGCCTCCAAATATCAAGAAATATTCTTTCGTCCTTCGTAAGTACTTAAGAATATTCTTAACAGCTGTCCAGTGACTTTCACCTGGATTTGACTGGTACCTGCTCATCATGCTCAAAGCATACGAGACATCTGGACGAGTACAAAGCATGGCGTACATGATAGACCCTATAGCGGATGCATAAGGGATCTGATCCATACGGTCTCTCTCCTCCCTAGAAGAGGGACCTTGAGTCTTCGAAAGACTCACACCATGTGACATTGGTAGAAATCCCTTCTTCGAATTCTGCATGGCAAAACGATTAAGCACCTTGTCAATATATGTACTCTGACGTAAGCCAAGCAATCTCTTAGATCTATCTCTATAGATCTTGATGCCTAGGGTATAGGCTGCTTCACCTAAGTTTTTCATTGAGAAACAATTCCCTAGCCACGTCTTCACAGACTGTAGTGAAGGGATATCATTCCCAATGAGGAGTATGTCATCCACATACAAGATTAGGAAGATAACTGTGCTCCCACTAACCCTCGTAGACATAGGGTTCATCTTCATTCTTGATGAAACCAAACGCTTTGATTGCATTATCGAATCGAAGATTCCAGCTTCGAGAAGCTTGCTTTAGCCCATAAATGGACCTTTGCAATTTACATACCTTTCCAACATGCTCTGGATCTACAAAACCCTCAGGTTGTGTCATGTACACATCCTCGAGTAAATTCCCATTTAGGAATGCAGTTTTGACATCCATTTGCTAGATCTCGTAGTCATGGTAAGCTACAATAGCAAGCATGATCCGAATAGACTTAAGCATCGCCACTGATGAAAAGGTTTCTGTTGGTGCAAGTTGCATCAATGATGTTCTCCTCTAATTGTTTTAATGTTTGACAATTTACTTAAGTCAGTGACACATTGAACAGACAAAGGGGAGTTAAGAGAGGAGTAAACAAAGTGGAAGGAATTCCTAGTAAACCTAGGCAATAAGTCCTGGTTCAGGGAATTGGGCACTAAGTCCTGATCAAGGATTGGACACTAAGTCTTGGCAAAGGGTTGGGCACCGAAGACCTGCTCGGAAGGTGGGCACTAAGTCTTGGTCGGGGACTGGGCAAGAAGACCTGGCCGAGGGTTGGGCACCGAAGACCTGGTTCGGGGAATTGGGCACGAAGACCTGGCCGAGGGTTGGGCACCTAAGTCCTAGACCTAGGGTTTGGGCACGGAGTCTTGGTCCGAGGGACTGAGCAACTTAGCTGAGCGATGACTAAGGACAGAAGTAGAGACGGGTCAAGGTTCGGGCGTCTCGAGGTCCAGAAGTATCGGAAGCTAAGCAAAAGTCCACCCGAAAGACTGGGTGGCAACCGTCTCCTGAAAGGAGTAGGTGAAAGGCGCGTTCTCGGGGGTGGGAACTTGCGTCGGTTCGACCTAGGGTTTCGTGGAAATCCGAAGTCCGAACCAAGTCCTTAAGGCTAATATTGTATGTATATTTACTTTGTGTTTGTGTATCTTGCAAGTATCAAGAACCGGAGACAAAGTAGGTAACTGGGTTGGAAAGCTTGAGGCCAAGCGCCCCCATCAGTGGGGGTGCCCCCATGCATCCAGGGCCCCCCCATCAGTGGGGGTGCCCAAGCTAAAGAAGGAAAAGCAGTGTTTTGTGTGGTAGGCAGAATAGGCTTCAAGCGGGGCCCTGGGAGGTCCGGGGCGCCCGGGTTCAAAGCTGTTTTGCTGCTGCGAGTTCGAAGCAGGAGATTAGCGTTGACTGGGCTCAAGCTAGGTGCCCAGGAGGTCCGGGGCACCCTGGTCAAAAGCTTTATCAGCTGCGGCGAGGTCGGCGCAGGGATAAGGTTTGACCGGGTTTATCGGGGCGCCCCCAACGTCCAGGGCGCCTGTATGAAGCCTATATAAGGGGCTTCGACCCCTCTGCTTCGAACACAACTGCTGTGAGCCATTCTAAGCATTGTGACCGACGACAACGCTCTAAAGACGAGGCTCTACGACCAGGAGGCTCCAGGAGGAAGTGCGTGGCACTTCGGAGGTCCACATCGGCCGAGTTTCAGATTCTTGTTCGGTTTGCTTTTATCTGTTTAGTACTTAACTTTCCTGCACTAGCTTATGTAAATAAAGTAGACATTTTTTCTGATAAATTAGAAATATTACACAGTCAGATAGATATCTTGCATAATCATTTAGAAAAAGTAAATAATTCTAAAATATCAGAAATCAACACTTTAATCCTTAATGATAACTCGATAATTTCCAAAGTTAATTCTGAAATTAATTCTGGAATTAATCTGAATTTTAATTCGGATAATCCTGAATTAAAATTTGAAAATCCTAAAGATAATCCTGAATTAAAATTCAAAAATATTACGAATAAATCTGAATTAAAATATCTTAAGGATAATTCTAAATTTGAAAATCCTTTAGATAATTATGAATTCAAATTTGAAAATCCGTTGTACAACTCTGAATTCGAAATTGAAAACTCTAAAAATAATCCAGAAGTTAATTCTGAAGATATTATCTCTAAAGATAATTTTAAAGATAAAATTCTCCTAGATAATAACATAACTATAGATAATCTTGAAAGTTTTACAAAACTTTAACTAGTGGCCAAAACTACTCCTCCTACTTTGAGTTTGAGGATACTAAAAGATGTAATGTTGAGAGAGGAGGATATGGAACTATCTAAGATAAAGGTCATAGTTAATAAAATACACAAAGGTTCAAATAAATCCGAATTATTAGAAAAACTTGAAAAGGTAGATAAAGATGAAGAAGAAATTTTCGAAATAATGAAAATGTTAAACCTAAACCCAAAACTATTAATTAATCACTTCAACCTTAATTATCAAATTAAATCAATTAAATTCAATTAAATCTTAAGTAAATCAATTAAATTCAATTAAATCTTAAGTAAATCAATTAAATTCAATTAAATCTTAATTAAATCAATTAAATTAAATCTTAAGTAAATCAATTAAATTCAATTAAATCATAAGTAAATCAATTAAATTCAATTAAATCTTAATTAAATCAATTAAATTAAATCTTAATTAAATCAATTAAATTCAATTAAATATTAATAAATCAATTAAATTCAATTAAATTCAATTAAATCTTAATTAAATCAATTAAATTCAATTAAATCTTAATTAAATCAATTAAATTCAATTAAATCTTACTTAAATCAATTAAATTAAATTAAATCTTAATTAAATTAAATTAATTCAAATTAAAACTTAACTCAATTAAATTAAGTCAAATTAAATCTCAATTAAATTAATTCAAATTAAAACTTAACTCAATTAAATTAAATCAAATTAAATCTCAATTAAATTAATTCAAATTAAAATCTTAATTAAATCTTAATTCAATTAAATTAATTGAAATTAAATCTTAATTCAATTAAATTAATTGAAATTAAATCCTAATTAAATTGTAATTAATTCAATTTAAATTCGGATTAATTCAAATTAAATCAAAATTAAATTAAATTGTAATTAAATTCAAATTAAATCCTAATTAAATTTAAATTAAATCCTAATTAATTTCCAATTAAATCCTAATTAAATTTAAATTAAATTGTAATTAATTCAAATTAAATCATAATTAAATTTAAATTAAATTTAAATTAAATCATAATTAAATCAAATTAAATCTTAATTAAATTAAATTCAAATTTAATTAAATCTTAATTCAAATTAATTAAATCTTAATTATTCAAATTCAAATTAATTAAATCTTAATTATTCAAATTAAATCTTAAATTAATTCAAATTAATCCTAATTAATTCAGACTTAAATTAATTCAAATTAAATTAACTCAATTAAATCTCAATTAATTAATTAATTTCTAACTAAGTTAACTTCAATTAATTCTTAATCCAACCAAATATTAAATAAACCCGAACTAAACTAAAATCTTACCCAAACCGCAACAATTAATTTAATTAAATATGTCAAAGTGGGTTGACATATTTGCCGGTTCACACGACATGTATCAAATCGGGAATTTGATACATCTTTAGAAACGTAATTAAAATGCTTTGGACTTGTTTGACTTATACATAATTGCCATGTCATGTATTTGCTAATTCTTTTAAATATATGACATGTCATTCATATTTAAATTTTGTGCATAATTATGAACGGCTATAGGAAAAAAAATAATTGAAACTTGATCAACCTAGTATTGGGTGGAGGTGAGATGATAGTACATTAGGGAGGCCTTTTCTAATAAGGTCAAGTATACACTACTTGGTCTCTTTAGACTGGTGGAACTAGCCGAAGCTATCGATCCAATACCCAAACTAGTTAGACCAAAATCTTTCAAGGAGTAACTTAAAAATGGATTTTCAATAAAAGGCTTTGTCAAGGAAAGGGTTGATGATCCAATAAGGCTACGACCAAAGAAGGCCTAGTGCCTCGCCAAGACCTGGAAGCCGATTAGTGAAAACTAAATTTACTTTACTATTGTCAGATTTGAATCTAACACAAGCTTCAATTAAATCTTAGAGTTAAAATAAATTAAGAAAAATGATTCAAGCGTCTCAAAATACACCTATAAGACAACCATGCTTGCTGTATTGAGACATCTGGAATAGGTGAGATGTTAAGGACTAATAAATTGAAAAATAGTTTTCAAAATAGTTTTTAAAAATTGCTAAAATATTTTTCTAAAAATATATTTTCAAAATAGTACTTTAACATAATAATGTTTTTATGGATTTCATGCTTGCTTGATTGCCAATACAGTCTATGTTTTCAAAAATTATATCCTTTTGAAAATTGTTTGACTCACACAATTAGACACAAGCCTCTTAGGACAACACTAAAGTTCCTTAAGGCACTTAGATAGAGTCAAACGATGTTGGGTACAGGGGGAGTGTTTTCACTCTTTAATTTTTTTTAAAAGACTTTTCGGAAACTGCGCCTTAATTTCTATTACATATGTTTTCAAAAAGACTTATACTTTAAAAATTATCTTCTTTCCAAATTGAGATTTCAAAATCTATCTTCCTGAAAATTGGTGTTCATTTGATTTTGATAAACCCTAAAGACACAGAGGAAGGTCCACTTCATGATCTAAAAGGACTCCTAGGATGTGTTAGATTTAGGGGGAGTCTGAGTCAAACTTTTGACAAGCTTTACATTATTTATGTTGAAAATTATTAGATTATTCTTTTGATTTGAATCAAACCTTAAGACTCAGAGGAAGAGTACTTGTGGTCAACAAGCTTCCTAGGACTGAGTCAAGTTTAGGGGGAGGTCAAATTAAAAGAATTATTTAACAACATGTTTTCTTGAACTATATTTTCAAAATCTTGCTAAAAACATAAGTATTCTTTCGAAATATTATCATTTTTTTCTTAAAAAATACCAGTATTTTCAAAAATTCATCTGATTTTGATCAATTTGAAAAAAAAGGTGTTTATCTTGAGTTTGGAAAATCTTCCAGGACACTTAGGAAAATGTCCTTGTAGTCAACAAGGTTTCTTATAATTGTGTCAGACTGGAAGATAAACCAAATCAAGTATTATGACTTCAAAAATTTATACATTTTTCAAAATGTACTTACATCCTATTATTCTGTTTTTCAGAAGTTGTGTGACTTATGAAATTATTTTTATATTTACTTGAGTTTGAAAAATTTCCAGGACACTTAGGAAAATATCCTTGTAGTTAACAAGGTTTCCTAGGATTGTGTTAGACTGGAAAAGAAACTTAGTCAAGTAAAATATTATGTTTTCAAAATGCATAATACTTTTCAAAAATTACATATTTTTCAAAGTCTCATCTTTTTCAAAAATAGTTAGTACTTGCAAAATATGTATAATATTTTTGTTGAAAAACTTATAGTTTTCAAAATATCTTTCAAAAATGCATCATATCTGTCAAAGTACTTGCACCTTTTCAAAACTCACAGTATTCTTTCAAAAATACGGTATTTTCTCAAAAAAATGCAATATTGTTTAAGTTTTCTAAGATCAAAATACATAAATACTTAATTTTATGCTATGCCTTCAAAAATTTATACTAAGTATTTTCAAAAAGAACCAAATATTCTCATTGTTGGCGCAAGTATTTCTGGTAATTTTTTTTGATGTATGACAAAGGGGGAGAGATGCGCTTAAGTTAGAAATAATTTTTTTCTTTCCCTCTTACCAAAGGATCAATTAATCAAAATGTCTTTCAAAATGGGAGAAAGTGAAAGTTAGAAATTTTTTCTTATTTTTAGAGGATCAAAAATATATTTTCAAAACTAAGATCATTCATTGTTTGATCCCAAGGAGAGTAAGTTAGCCCCTTCAACCAATCTAACTTAAGGTATTGTCAAATTTCAAAAAGGGGGAGATTGTTGGTGCAAGTTGCATCAATGATGTTCTCCTCTAAGTGTTTTAATGTTTGACAATTTACTTAAGTCAGTGACACATTGAACAGACAAAGGGGAGTTAAGAGAGGAGTAAACAAAGTGGAAGGAAGTCATAGTAAACCTAGGCAATAAGTCCTGGTTCAGGGAATTGGGCACTAAGTCCTGATCGAGGATTGGGCACTAAGTCCTGGCAAAGGGCTGGGCACCGAATACCTGCTTGGAAGGTGGGCACTAAGTCCTAGTCGGGGACTGGGCAAGAAGACCTGGCCGAGGGTTGGACACCGAAGACCTGGTTCGGGGAATTGGGCACGAAGACCTGGCCGAGGGTTGGGCAACTAAGTCCTAGACCTAGGGTTTGGGCACGGAGTCTTGGTCTGAGGGACTGAGCAACTTAGCTGAGTGATGACTAAGGATAGAAGTAGAGACGGGTCAGGGTTCGGGCGTCTCGAGGTTCGGAAGTATCGGAAGCTAAGCAAAAGTCCACCCGAAGGACTGGGTGGCAACCGTCTCCTGAAAGGAGTAGGTGAAAGGCGCGTTCTTGGGGGTGGAAACTTACATCGGTTTGACCTAGGGTTTCATGGAAATCCGAAGTCTGAACCAAGTCCTTAAGGCTAATATTGTATGCATATTTGCTTTGTGTTTGTGTATCTTGCAGGTACCAAGAACCGGAGACAAAGCAGGTAACTGGGCTGGAAAGCTTGAGGCCAAGCGCCCCCATTAGTGGGGGCGCCCCCATGCATCCAGGGCCTCCCCATCAGTGGGGGCGCCCAAGCTAAAGAAGGAAAAACAGTGTTTTGTGTGGTAGGCAGAATAGGCTTCAAGCGGGGCGCCTGGGAGGTCCGGGGCGCTCGGGTTCAAAGCTGTTTTGCTGCTGCGAGTTCGAAGCAGGAGATTAGCGTTGACTGGGCTCAAGCTAGGTGCCCAGGAGGTCCGGGGCACCCTGGTCAAAGGCTTTATTAGCTGCGGTGAGGTCGGCGCAGGGATAAGGTTTGACCGGGTTTATCGGGGCGCCCCCAACGTCTAGGGCGCCTGTATGAAGCCTATATAAGGGGCTTCGACCCCTCTGCTTCAAACACAACTGCTGTGAGCTATTCTAAGCATTCTGACCGATGACAACGCTCTAAAGACGAGGCTCTATGACCAGGAGGCTCCAGGAGGAAGTGCGTGGCACTTCGGAGGTCCAGATCGACCGAGTTTCAGATTCTTGTTCGGTTTGCTTTTATCTGTTCAGTACTTAACTTTCAATATTGTTGCTTGTAACTATACACTGTAAGATGGGTTTTCTCCGCCTCCGAAAATTTTGGAATGGAGACCAATAGTGGACTCACGCCGAGTACATAGGCTTTGGACGTACTGACCCTGGGGGGTTGGGAACCAAGTAAATAAATCCCGCTGTGTCCTTGTGTATTGTTTTTCTGTTTCTGTTTTACTTTTCCGCTGTGCTACTAACTCTGATCTTAAAATGTTCAAAAGATTTACGAAGTTTATCGAAAGATTATTCACGGTCGATATTCACCCCCCTCTATCGACAGCACCGGTCCTACAGTTTCATCATAGTCGATACCATAAATTTGTTTGAAACCTTTAGCTACCAATCGCCCTTTATAGGTATGCATGCGTCTATCCATGTCAGTCTTTCTTCTAAAGTCCCACTTACACCCAATGAGTTTAATCCCCTCAGGTGGATCAACCAAAGTCCATACTTGGTTAGTGTACATGGATTCCATTCCGGATCTCATGGCCTCTAGCCATTTCTCATAATCTGGGCTCATCACAGCTTCTTGATAGGATGTAGGCTCATTCAACTCAATAAGCGTAACGTCATTATGGTTAGACAAGAGAAATGAGTATCTCTCAGGCTGATGACGTATCCTATCAGATCTGCAAAGAGGTTGGTCTACTTGAACAACATGTTGTTCCACAACTTCTTGTGCAACAATCTCATGATCCACAACATCTTGTGGTGCCTGTTCAATGTCCATTAAGACCTTAGTACTATTTGCATCTTGAACTTCTTCAAGATGAATTGTACTCCCACTAGTTCTTCTAGAAATAAACTCTTTTTCTAAAAAAATACCATTTCTAGCGACAAACACTTTGCCTTGTGTGAGATTGTAAAAGTAATATCCCTTCGTTTCCTTGGGATATCCTACAAAATAACACTTATCAGATTTGGGTCCTAGTTTATCTGAGACTTGACGTCGAACGTAAGCCTCACAACCCCAAATCTTCATAAAAGACATCGTGGGACTCTTCCCAGTCCATATCGTATATGGTGTCTTTGTGATGGCCTTTGATGGAACTCGGATAAGTGTGAAAAGAGCCGTCTCTAGAGCGAATCCCCAGAAGGAAGTAGGAAGGTCTATCTGACTCATCATTGATCGTACCATGTCTAATAGAGTACGATTTCTCTGCTCGGATACACCATTCCACTGTGGTGTTCCAGGTGGAGTGAGTTGGGATATGATCCCACACTCTGCTAAATGGTCACGAAACTCTTGGCTAAGGTATTCACCACCTCGATCTGATCAAAACATCTTAATACTCTTGCCAAGTTGGTTTTGTACTTCACTTTTGAATTCTTTGAACTTTTCAAAGGATTCTGACTTGTATTTCATGAGATACACATAGCCGTATCTACTGACATCATCAGTGAAAGTGATGAAGTACTGATAGCCTCCTCTAGCTGCGACATTGAAAGGTCCACATACATGAGTATGTATGAGTCCTAACAAGTCTGTCGCTCTTTCGCCGTGTCCACTAAATGGAGTCTTGGTCATTTTGCCTAGAAGACAAGATTCACATGTCTCATATTATTCAAAATCAAATGAGTCTAGTAATTCATCCTTATGGAGCTGGGATATACGACTCTCATTTATATGTCCTAAGCGACAATGCCAGAGATATGTTTGGGTCGTATCATTGGGTTTGAACCGTTTGGTATTTATGTTATAGATTGGGTTCTCAAGGTTTAGAACATAGAGTCCATTCATAAGTGGTGCATTACAATAGAACATGTCATTTAACATTATAAAACAACATTTGTCCTTTATGGTAAATGAAAAGCCTTTCTTGTCCAAACAAGATACTGAAATTATGTTCTTAGTCAATGCAGGTACATTAAAGCATTCCTCTAGTTCTAAGATAAGCCCAGTGGGCAAAGACAAGGAATAAGTTCCTACAGCTATGGCAGCGACTCTTGCTCCATTGCCTACTCGTAGGTCCACTTCGCCCTTTGTCAATGATCTAGCTCTTTGAAGACCCTGCACATTAGTACAAATGTGAGACGCGCATCTGGTATCTAATACCCAAGAAGAAGAGATAGATAGATTGACTTCTATAACAAAAATACCTGAAGCAGAAGTCTCACTTCTTTTCTTCTTTACTTCCTCCAGGTAATGCTTGCAGTTCCTCTTCCAATGTCTGGTCTCCTCACAGTGGAAGCAAGTCCCTTCCTTAGACACCTTATCTTTAGCCTTGGATGTAGTAGAGTTGACCTTGCCTTTGGCTTGGGTCTTACCCTTGCCTTTAGGCTTCCATTTGCCTTTGCCCTTTTGTACCATCAGTACATTACTGGTTTTGGTTTTCTTGAGATTAGGTTCAGCAATTCTTAACATGCTAAGCATCTCAGGCAAAGACTTGCCAATTTCATTCATGTTGTAGTTCATGACAATTGATTATACCCCTCCAGCAACGATTGTAGGATAAGGTCCGTTGCCAATTCTTGGCCCAGTGGAAATCTTAGTCTTTCAAGGTTCTCGACATACCCAATCATCTTGGGTACGTGAGTTCCTACAGGAGTTCCTTCTTGCATCTTGCATGCAAATAGGGCTTTAGACACCTCAAACCGCTCGTACCTAGCTTGCCCTTGATATAGTTGCTTTAGATGCTCAACCATCTCATGTGCATTCATGTTCTCATGTTGCTTCTGAAGCTCAGAGTTCATGGTGGTAAGCATAAGGCATGATACATCAAGTGCATCATCCTGATGCTTCTTGTAAGCATCCTTTTCGGCACGGATAGCGGCAGCGGTGAGTGCTTCTGGAAGAGATTGCTCTAGGATGTACAGTTTTCGTTCTTGTTTGAGGACTATCCTCAAGTTTCTGTACTAGTCCAGGAAATTAGCTCCGTTGAGCTTGTCCTTCTCAAGGATGGATCGCAGAGAGAGAGTATTTGACGTGTTAGATGACATGGTGATCTACAACAGTAAAATTATACAGAAATAAGTATCATATCTAATTCATTTAATTAGGCCTTTAATTAAATGATGCTCCCACTAAATCGTAGAGCTTTGGTTGGGGCTAGTCATGGATGTAGGCAAACTCAATTTACCAACACTACTAGCTCCAAACCAAATAGCAATCATTATTCATGTGGGACAAGATCCATATTATACTTCATCTTGAGTTAGCTTTGGCTAATCGCCCAAGACTTGGTATAATTAGGTAGGTAACATTTTACCAATTACATCTCATCCAACTCTTTGAAACAAAGGGTCAAGATTCATATTACACATCATCTTGAGTTAGCTTTGGCTAATCGCCCAAGACATGGAATAATTGTTCTCTTACCCAATTTCCCAACTTTTGGGATATGCCTCCAAGTTTCTCAATCTAATTGAGGGGACTTAGTTAAGTCTCACTGTAACGCCCGCCCTTATATCTACTCTCGGGGCGGGGTTACGTACATTCAATCATATAGTAATATTTTTTTTTCTATTTCTATCTCCTAGCATGACATTAAAACAACAATGCAAGGACTTAAGGACTAAGCATGCTTGTTTAACTATCAAAGTCATTCTACAACATGATAATATCACTAGTAATGTAACTCATAACATAATCAAGTATAAGAGACCTCCAAGGTAAACACTATCATGCCATGTCAATCCTAATCACTAACACTTATTGTCAAGGAGCATAACATAAGCATATGTAGATATAGAAGTCTTTTCTTCCCGAGCCACCACCCCACACATCTTCAGCCTCCTGCCTCTTCCTTCCATTTAAGTGTTATCTGCAGCATAAGACAACACATAAACTAGTAAGCATAAATGCTTAGTAAGGATCCTGTCCTACTCGCTAAAACCATACGAAAGCATAACATAACATAACATAACATAACATGTACACATAATAAATCATAAGCATGAGTTCATCAAAGCATGTTAAACATCCAAGTTTCTAACATGCAGTATCAAGTACCTCAAGCATACTCTTCACATATTACAAATATTTTCAATGAATGTTTTCAAAACATTTCCATAATGGTATTACTTAAAAATACATCCATATCATATTGGGCCCTGTTGTGTACCAACTATCGCGCGGAACTATTGCGCGTTCCCTAATGAATTGGGGTAGCGAGCCACCAAGTCATTAGAGCAGGACCCTTCCGTCCTACCGGAGCCACGTTAACATGCACCCCGGATTTGTTTAACGACCCCCTTCCGAGTCGGGTACACAACTTAAAAGTAAAATACTTATCATGCTGTTACATATATGCTAAGGAATACTCCATATTTACTCTTATGGGACACACCACTCTTCAAGGGTGCTCTTGATCCCCTAGGGACACACCACACATTCGGGTGCTCTTGATCCCATACTATTTGAGTATCCCTTTAAGCATTTTAACATATCACATGCAATTTCATAAGTGTGCCCCATGGGCTATAAGGCATGCTCATACATACATCATATTTCATGCATGTCCATACATACATCATATTTCATACTTGTTCATACATGCATCATATTTCATACATGTTTATACATACATCATATTTCATACTTGTTCATACATATATCATATTCCATACATGTTCATACATACTTCATCATGCATCATATTTCAACCACTTAACCTACCTTAGACCTGACAAGCTTTGGTCACATAGGTCATACTCATATCATAGGAAGTGGTAGCATGCTATCAATTAAGATTTCAATCAGACATCTCATTTAAACACCTCATACATAAACATATCAAAGCATGCTAACAATTAAGGTTTCCTTATCAACCATTCCATTTAACACCACATACATACACATATGATCATCCCCAACCATAAACATATATCATAGGGTAGTTTGACCTTTACAAACCCTAGTCCTAGTGGGTTGGCCGAAACATCAAGAGTAGAGAAATATCAGGACTTTTGCATTAATCATTCACACATACATTTATTCAAACACCTCATACATAAACATATCATAGCATGCTAACAATTTAAGGTTTACATATCAACCCTTCCATTTAACACCACATACATATACATATGATTATCCCCAACCATAAACATATATCATAGGATAATTAATTTTCACAAACCCTAAAGTCTATGCCTTGGCCGAAAGTCCTATGATAGGGCAAGTTCAATTTTTGGCAATGAAATATTCACACAACCATCTATACAACACCTTGTATACACTATCATACAATATACTAAGCATGGATACATTATGTGATAATTCAATCCTCACTAACCCTAATTCCTAGGTCTTGGCCGAAACCCATCTAAACCCTAACCCTAGTTTCATAGGGTAGGAGTATCAAATATTCATACAAACATATATTCAAACACTTGATCTACATTCCTAAGCATGAATCCATTATAGAAAATCATAAAATCCCCAAACCCTAATTTCTATCATGCTTGGCCGAAAGTTGTAGGGCACTAAAACCCTAATTCTTGTTATCACACATGATGGAAAAATAACATAAATTCATACCCTAAGTTCCTAGGGATATCCTCATGCATCAAGAAGCAACCAAAGCCCATAAGTGGGTGGTGGCCGAAACTTTGTAGGGTACCAAACCCTAACTTTTGTTTTTCCAAAAATTTGGAAACATCACATATGAGTATAAAGTTCCTAGGGGTACTAGCATGCATCAAAGTATGATCAAAAGCCTTCTCTTGGACCCCCTTACAAGGAGTGGCCGAAACTTCCACTAGGGAAGTTCTTGTGAATTTTCCAAAGAACAAAACAAGCAAACATTCAATAGCGATTATGCCACAGGCGAGAGGATACTTACATCCTTTCGCTTGGATTTCTCTTTCTCTTACTCCGTAGGGTACCCTAGATTTGTAGGGCAAGTGAAAATCCTTTCCGAATCTTCTCTAGGGCTCCTTAGACTTAGTAGTGGCAAGAACCTTCAAAGGTCTTCTTCCTTCCAACTTTTCTAGGGCTAGAACCCTAGACTTGATTTTCGAAAATGAGAAGGAGAGGGGGAGAGGGTCTCGGTGGGGAAGAGTGAAGAGGAAGAAGAAAAGAAGAGAAGGAAGTTACTCCAACTTCCCCTTATTTATACTTTTCTCATGAAAAGACATGTCTCTTCACTCTTACACACTTAACAAGCATGTTTCTCATCCTCTCAACAAGAAACAATGCTTGGTGTAGTGGTTAAGACATGGAGAGTGCAACTAGGAGGTTCAAGGTTCAATCCTTGCCCCCTCCTTTTTATCACCTTTTGCACTAATCCATATCAAAGCCCACTAAGCCAAGCCCATCATGAAATTTCATAATATTTCATGTTTATGAATTCATAATATTTTCTAATATTTTTCCTGAATTCATAACATTATTTACATAATATTTTATAAATATTATTCACATAATATTTCATGATAATAATATTTCATGAATTCAATAATATTGCATATTTATGAATTCATAATATTTCATAACATTTCATGATACTATTTCATGAATTCCATAATATTTCATATTTATGAATTCATAATATTTCATAATATTTCATGATACTATTTCATGAATTCCATAATATTTCATATTTATGAATTCATAATATTTCATAATATTTCATGATACTATTTCATGAATTTCACCATATTTCATATTCATGAATTTATTTATGAATTCATAATATTTCATAATATTTCATGATACCATTTCATGAATTTCACCATATTTCATATTCATGAATTTATATATTTCCTAATATTTCATATGGGAAATTTCGGGGCGTTACAATCCTCCCTACCTTATAAAAAGTTCGTCCCGAACTTTAAAATAATTCCGGATGCTTTAATCGCATTGCCTCCTCTCGTTCCCACGTGGCTTCTTCGAATCGTTCGTTCCGCCACAGAACCTTTACTAAGGGTACTTCCTTGTTCCTTAGCTTTTTAACTTCCCGGTCTAAGATCTGAACAGGTCATCTATCCGGGGTAGAGGGTACCTGTTCTTGATAGTCACATTATTCAGTGCCCGATAGTCGATACACATTCGCATCGACCCATCCTTCTTTTTCACGAACAGTACGGGAGCTCCCCAGGGGGAATGACTAGGGCGGACGAGTCCCTTGTTAAGAAGCTCTTGTAACTGCCCTTGTAATTCCTTTAATTCCGTCGGCGCCATACGGTATGGTGCCTTAGAAATGGGGTTAGTACCAGGAACTAACTCAATTGCAAATTCTAAACCCCTTTCAGGTGCTAACCCTGGTAAGTCATCGGGAAATACCTTTGGGTAATTGCATACGACTTTGACGTCTTCTAGCTTCGGGTCCTCTGTAGGACTGGTATCAACCACATGAGCTAGAAATCCCGAGCATCCCTTTTCTAACATCTTCCTTGCTTTCAGAGCCGACAAGAATTTACTTGTCCTCTTCTTCGGCTCTCTAATAAATTCGAACAGAATTTCCCGCTTCAGGTCGGAAGATAACCCTTCGTTTACGGCACTCAATAGAGGCGCCATATTTGTTCAAGAAATCCATGCCCAATATCACATCATAATCTGACATATCTAGCACTATCAGATCGCAGTAAAGTTCCCTATCTGCGATTCTGATTGGTGCGGCCCGTAGCATTTGGGTAGAGGGCATCACCTCACCCGAGGGCAGTGTTGTCAGAAATTTGCAGTCTAAATCTTGTAGTGACATATTATTTCTTTTGGCATATTGCATAGAGATAAACGAATGCGTTGCCCCAGTGTCAAATAAAGCAGTAGCATACTGACTGTAAATAAATATCTGACCTGGGACAACGGTAGAGGCAGTCGCCACCTCTTCTTTCGTAAGAGAGAAAACCCTGGCGTTTGTCGTGGCAGGCGGGGCTTCTAATCTCCCCTGGCATATATGTGTACCATCTATAGCTGCCTGCATCAGGTGTAACTGGGGAGGAGCACCTTTGTACTGATCATATTGCGGCTGAGGTGCTTTGGCTGCAGCAGGACACTCTCTGGCCATGTGTCCTTCCTTTCCGCAAGTATAGCATCTCCTAGCGCCTAAAAGGCATGTCCCTTGGTGCATCTTCCCACAATTGGCACATTGGGGATATTTAGGCTTCTTGCCTAAATAACCACTGGCAGATTTATCCCCTGGCTTTCTCTTTCCATTTTGGTTCTCCTTCCAGTGGGGGTTGCTATTTGGAGGTTTCTGACCTCCCGACTGATCCTGACACTTGCTGGCGGTCAGTGGTTGGCTCTGCGGGTTCATCTTCTTTAGATAATGCTCAGTAATAAGGGCGCTGCTGAACAGCTCCTCTGCGGTCTGGGGCCTATTAACGCCACCAGCCACATTCAGAGCTATCTCGGGCCTGAGCATCTTGAGCATTAATCTGACCCTTTCTTTCTCTGTACTGACCAACTCCGGACATAATCGTGCCAGTCTGTTAAATTGCTTAACGGCATCGTTGACTGAGAGATTTCCCTGCCGGAATTCAGTGAACTCATCAAAGTGCCTGTTCGTGACTCGCATATTAAAGAATTCCTCTAGAAATTCGGACTCAAAGTCCTTCCACTTCATTTGGTCCACTGACCTTCTAGCCTTTACCCGTTCCCACCACATCCTGGCGTCGCCAGTGAAGCAGAACGAGACACATTTAATTTTCTCATGCTCAGGCCAGTCTAATAATTCCACTGTGCTCTCAACTGTCTTGAGCCAGGCCTGAGCATCCCAGGGCTCGCAGGTGCCCGAGAACTTTTCCGGCTTCAGTCTCTGCCACTGAATCAAATAGGCCTCCTGTCGGGCTCCCCGGGCCGGAGTGTCCGGGGGTGCTGTGCAGTTGGAGGCTCAGTAGGCATTACATTCTGACTTCCCTGCGGGGTTGTAGTGTTCCCCTGCTGGGTCATCAGAGTGTTTATTATCTGCTGTTGTTCAGTGACCTGACGTTGCAGATCTGTGATCACTTGCATCACATCAGGTGGGGGTACTGTCTCATTACCCCGGTTGCTACGTCTTCTAGCCATTATCTATCATACAGATGATAAATAAGTTAACATGAGAATTACTGCTACTTTTCTTGTTATGCAAGCATAAATCATCTCTATATTATGCAAGCATAAACCATCTCTATATTATGCAAGCATAAACCATCTCTATTCTATCATTACTGTACATGGATAAAATAAAGCGAGATTAGGATCTCTTACTTGGAAGCGGCAGGATGAAGCTTGATGTGTGTGTGGTGGAGGGGAAACCTGCTCTGATACCAACTGTAACGCCCGCCCTTATATCTACTCTCGGGGCGGGGTTACGTACATTCAATCATATAGTAATATTTTTTTTTCTATTTCTATTCCTAGCATGACATTAAAAAAACAATGCAAGGACTTAAGGACTAAGCATGCTTGTTTAACTATCAAAGTCATTCTACAACATGATAATATCACTAGTAATGTAACTCATAACATATCAGTATAAGACTCCAGGTAACACTATCATGCCATGTCAATCCTAATCACTAAACTTATTGTCAAGGAGCATAACATAACATATGTAGATATAGAAGTCTTTCTTCCCGAGCCACCACCCACACATCTTCAGCCTCCTGCCTCTTCCTTCCATTTAAGTGTTATCTGCAGCATAAGACAACACATAAACTAGTAAGCATAAATGCTTAGTAAGGATCCTGTCCTACTCGCTAAAACCATACGAAAGCATAACAATAACATAACATGTACACATAATAAATCATAAGCATGAGTTCATCAAAGCATGTTAAACATCCAGTTTCTAACATGCAGTATCAAGTACCTCAAGCATACTCTTCACATATTACAAATATTTTCAATGAATGTTTTCAAAACATTTCCATAATGGTATTACTTAAAAATACATCCAATTATATTGGGCCCTGTTGTGTACCAACTATCGCGCGGAACTATTGCGCGTTCCCTAATGATTGGGGTAGCGAGCCACCAAGTCATTAGAGCAGGACCCTTCCGTCCTACCGGAGCCACGTTAACATGCACCCCGGATTTGTTTAACGACCCCCTTCCGAGTCGGGTACACAACTTAAAAGTAAAATACTTATCATGCTGTTACATATATGCTAAGGAATACTCCATATTTACTCTTATGGGACACACCACTCTTCAAGGGTGCTCTTGATCCCCTAGGGACACACCACACATTCGGGTGCTCTTGATCCCATACTATTTGAGTATCCCTTCAAGCATTTTAACATATCACATGCAATTTCATAAGTGTGCCCCATGGGCTATAAGGCATGCTCATACATACATCATATTTCATGCATGTCCATACATACATCATATTTCATACTTGTTCATACATGCATCATATTTCATACATGTTTATACATACATCATATTTCATACTTGTTCATACATATATCATATTCCATACATGTTCATACATACTTCATCATGCATCATATTTCAACCACTTAACCTACCTTAGACCTGACAAGCTTTGGTCACATAGGTCATACTCATATCGTAGGAAGTGGTAGCATGCTATCAATTAAGATTTCAATCAGACATCTCATTTAAACACCTCATACATAAACATATCAAAGCATGCTAACAATTAAGGTTTCCTTATCAACCATTCCATTTAACACCACATACATACACATATGATCATCCCCAACCATAAACATATATCATAGGGTAGTTTGACCTTTACAAACCCTAGTCCTAGGGTTGGCGAAACATCAA
>JAGFNQ010000068.1:135911-248715 GCA_024364735.1 Boesenbergia rotunda | reverse complement strand
TAGGAGGTTCAAGGTTCAATCCTTGCCCCCTCCTTTTTATCACCTTTTGCACTAATCCATATCAAAGCCCACTAAGCCAAGCCCATCATGAAATTCATAATATTCATGTTTATGAATTCATAATATTTCTAATATTTTTCCTGAATTCATAACATTATTTACATAATATTTTATAAATATTATTCACATAATATTCATGATAATAATATTTCATGAATTCAATAATATTGCATATTTATGAATTCATAATATTCATAACATTTCATGATACTATTCATGAATTCCATAATATTTCATATTTATGAATTCATAATATTTCATATATTTCATGATACTATTTCATGAATTCCATAATATTTCATATTTATGAATTCATAATATTTCATAATATTTCATGATACTATTTCATGAATTTCACCATATTTCATATTCATGAATTTATTTATGAATTCATAATATTTCATAATATTTCATGATACCATTTCATGAATTTCACCATATTTCATATTCATGAATTTATATATTTCCTAATATTTCATATGGGAAATTTCGGGGCGTTACAATCCTCCCTACCTTATAAAAAGTTCGTCCCGAACTTTAAAATAATTCCGGATGCTTTAATCGCATTGCCTCCTCTCGTTCCCACGTGGCTTCTTCGAATCGTTCGTTCCGCCACAGAACCTTTACTAAGGGTACTTCCTTGTTCCTTAGCTTTTTAACTTCCCGGTCTAAGATCTGAACAGGTCATCTATCCGGGGTAGAGGGTACCTGTTCTTGATAGTCACATTATTCAGTGCCCGATAGTCGATACACATTCGCATCGACCCATCCTTCTTTTTCACGAACAGTACGGGAGCTCCCCAGGGGGAATGACTAGGGCGGACGAGTCCCTTGTTAAGAAGCTCTTGTAACTGCCCTTGTAATTCCTTTAATTCCGTCGGCGCCATACGGTATGGTGCCTTAGAAATGGGGTTAGTACCAGGAACTAACTCAATTGCAAATTCTAAACCCCTTTCAGGTGCTAACCCTGGTAAGTCATCGGGAAATACCTTTGGGTAATTGCATACGACTTTGACGTCTTCTAGCTTCGGGTCCTCTGTAGGACTGGTATCAACCACATGAGCTAGAAATCCCGAGCATCCCTTTTCTAACATCTTCCTTGCTTTCAGAGCCGACAAGAATTTACTTGTCCTCTTCTTCGGCTCTCTGATAAATTCGAACAGAATTTCCCGCTTCAGGTCGGAAGATAACCCTTCGTTTACGGCACTCAATAGAGGCGCCATATTTGTTCAAGAAATCCATGCCCAATATCACATCATAATCTGACATATCTAGCACTATCAGATCGCAGTAAAGTTCCCTATCTGCGATTCTGATTGGTGCGGCCCGTAGCATTTGGGTAGAGGGCATCACCTCACCCGAGGGCAGTGTTGTCAGAAATTTGCAGTCTAAATCTTGTAGTGACATATTATTTCTTTTGGCATATTGCATAGAGATAAACGAATGCGTTGCCCCAGTGTCAAATAAAGCAGTAGCATACTGACTGTAAATAAATATCTGACCTGGGACAACGGTAGAGGCAGTCGCCACCTCTTCTTTCGTAAGAGAGAAAACCCTGGCGTTTGTCGTGGCAGGCGGGGCTTCTAATCTCCCCTGGCATATATGTGTACCATCTATAGCTGCCTGCATCAGGTGTAACTGGGGAGGAGCACCTTTGTACTGATCATATTGCGGCTGAGGTGCTTTGGCTGCAGCAGGACACTCTCTGGCCATGTGTCCTTCCTTTCCGCAAGTATAGCATCTCCTAGCGCCTAAAAGGCATGTCCCTTGGTGCATCTTCCCACAATTGGCACATTGGGGATATTTAGGCTTCTTGCCTAAATAACCACTGGCAGATTTATCCCCTGGCTTTCTCTTTCCATTTTGGTTCTCCTTCCAGTGGGGGTTGCTATTTGGAGGTTTCTGACCTCCCGACTGATCCTGACACTTGCTGGCGGTCAGTGGTTGGCTCTGCGGGTTCATCTTCTTTAGATAATGCTCAGTAATAAGGGCGCTGCTGAACAGCTCCTCTGCGGTCTGGGGCCTATTAACGCCACCAGCCACATTCAGAGCTATCTCGGGCCTGAGCATCTTGAGCATTAATCTGACCCTTTCTTTCTCTGTACTGACCAACTCCGGACATAATCGTGCCAGTCTGTTAAATTGCTTAACGGCATCGTTGACTGAGAGATTTCCCTGCCGGAATTCAGTGAACTCATCAAAGTGCCTGTTCGTGACTCGCATATTAAAGAATTCCTCTAGAAATTCGGACTCAAAGTCCTTCCACTTCATTTGGTCCACTGACCTTCTAGCCTTTACCCGTTCCCACCACATCCTGGCGTCGCCAGTGAAGCAGAACGAGACACATTTAATTTTCTCATGCTCAGGCCAGTCTAATAATTCCACTGTGCTCTCAACTGTCTTGAGCCAGGCCTGAGCATCCCAGGGCTCGCAGGTGCCCGAGAACTTTTCCGGCTTCAGTCTCTGCCACTGAATCAAATAGGCCTCCTGTCGGGCTCCCCGGGCCGGAGTGTCCGGGGGTGCTTGTGCAGTTGGAGGCTCAGTAGGCATTACATTCTGACTTCCCTGCGGGGTTGTAGTGTTCCCCTGCTGGGTCATCAGAGTGTTTATTATCTGCTGTTGTTCAGTGACCTGACGTTGCAGATCTGTGATCACTTGCATCACATCAGGTGGGGGTACTGTCTCATTACCCCGGTTGCTACGTCTTCTAGCCATATATCTATCATACAGATGATAAATAAGTTAACATGAGAATTACTGCTACTTTTTCTTGTTATGCAAGCATAAATCATCTCTATATTATGCAAGCATAAACCATCTCTATATTATGCAAGCATAAACCATCTCTATTTCTATCATTACTGTACATGGACTAAAATAAAGCGAGATTAGGATCTCTTACTTGGAAGCGGCAGGATGAAGCTTGATGTGTGTGTGGTGGAGGGGAAACCTGCTCTGATACCAACCTGTAACGCCCGCCCTTATATCTACTCTCGGGGCGGGGTTACGTACATTCAATCATATAGTAATATTTTTTTTTTCTATCTTCTAGCATGACATTAAAACAATAAAGCAAGGGTTAAGGACTAAGCATGCTTGTTTAACTATCAAAGTCATTCTACAACATGATAAATTCACCAGTAATGTAACTCATAACATAATCAAATATAAAAGACTTCTAAAGGTAAACATTGTCATGCTAGGTCAATCTTAATCACCAACACTTATTGTCAGGGAACATAAACATAGACACATTAAGTAGATATAGGATCATTCTTTCCCGAGCCACCACCCCACACATCTTCAGCCTCCTGCCTCTTCCTTCCATTTAAGTGTTATCTGCAGCATAAGACAACACATAAACTAGTAAGCATAAATGCTTAGTAAGGATCCTGTCCTACTCGCTAAAACCATACGAAAGCATAACATGTACACCTAATAAATCATAAGCATAAGTTCATCAAAGCATATTAAACATTCAAGTTTCTAACATGCAATATCAAGTACCTTAAGCATACTCTTCACATATTACAAATATTTTCAATGAATGTTTTCAAAACATTTCCATAATGGTATTACTTAAAAATACATCCATATCATATTGGGCCCTGTTGTGTACCAACTATCGCGCGGAACTATTGCGCGTTCCCTAATGAATTGGGGTAGCGAGCCACCAAGTCATTAGAGCAGGACCCTTCCGTCCTACCGGAGCCACGTTAACATGCACCCCGGATTTGTTTAACGACCCCCTTCCGAGTCGGGTACACAACTTAAAAGTAAAATACTTATCATGCTGTTACATATATGCTAAGGAATACTCCATATTTACTCTTATGGGACACACCACTCTTCAAGGGTGCTCTTGATCCCCTAGGGACACACCACACATTCGGGTGCTCTTGATCCCATACTATTTGAGTATCCCTTCAAGCATTTTAACATATCACATGCAATTTCATAAGTGTGCCCCATGGGCTATAAGGCATGCTCATACATACATCATATTTCATGCATGTCCATACATACATCATATTTGCATACTTGTTCATACATGCATCATATTTCATACATGTTTATACATACATCATATTTCATACTTGTTCATACATATATCATATTCCATACATGTTCATACATACTTCATCATGCATCATATTTCAACCACTTAACCTACCTTAGACCTGACAAGCTTTGGTCACATAGGTCATACTCATATCGTAGGAAGTGGTAGCATGCTATCAATTAAGATTTCAATCAGACATCTCATTTAAACACCTCATACATAAACATATCAAAGCATGCTAACAATTAAGGTTTCCTTATCAACCATTCCATTTAACACCACATACATACACATATGATCATCCCCAACCATAAACATATATCATAGGGTAGTTTGACCTTTACAAACCCTAGTCCTAGTGGGTTGGCCGAAACATCAAGAGTAGAGAAATATCAGGACTTTTGCATTAATCATTCACACATACATTTATTCAAACACCTCATACATAAACATATCATAGCATGCTAACAATTTAAGGTTTACATATCAACCCTTCCATTTAACACCACATACATATACATATGATTATCCCCAACCATAAACATATATCATAGGATAATTAATTTTCACAAACCCTAAAGTCTATGCCTTGGCCGAAAGTCCTATGATAGGGCAAGTTCAATTTTTGGCAATGAAATATTCACACAACCATCTATACAACACCTTGTATACACTATCATACAATATACTAAGCATGGATACATTATGTGATAATTCAATCCTCACTAACCCTAATTCCTAGGTCTTGGCCGAAACCCATCTAAACCCTAACCCTAGTTTCATAGGGTAGGAGTATCAAATATTCATACAAACATATATTCAAACACTTGATCTACATTCCTAAGCATGAATCCATTATAGAAAATCATAAAATCCCCAAACCCTAATTTCTATCATGCTTGGCCGAAAGTTGTAGGGCACTAAAACCCTAATTCTTGTTATCACACATGATGGAAAAATAACATAAATTCATACCCTAAGTTCCTAGGGATATCCTCATGCATCAAGAAGCAACCAAAGCCCATAAGTGGGTGGTGGCCGAAACTTTGTAGGGTACCAAACCCTAACTTTTGTTTTTCCAAAACTTTGGAAACATCACATATGAGTATAAAGTTCCTAGGGGTACTAGCATGCATCAAAGTATGATCAAAAGCCTTCTCTTGGACCCCCTTACAAGGAGTGGCCGAAACTTCCACTAGGGAAGTTCTTGTGAATTTTCCAAAGAACAAAAC
This sequence comes from Boesenbergia rotunda, assembly GCA_024364735.1. Lineage (NCBI taxonomy): Eukaryota > Viridiplantae > Streptophyta > Magnoliopsida > Zingiberales > Zingiberaceae > Boesenbergia > Boesenbergia rotunda. Next base: position 243,360 of record JAGFNQ010000068.1, on the reverse strand, counting down.
AAGCAAACATTCAATAGCGATTATGCCACAGGCGAGAGGATACTTACATCCTTTCGCGTGGATTTCTCTTTCTCTTACTCCGTAGGGTACCCTAGATTTGTAGGGCAAGTGAAAATCCTTTCCGAATCTTCTCTAGGGCTCCTTAGACTTAGTAGTGGCAAGAACCTTCAAAGGTCTTCTTCCTTCCAACTTTTCTAGGGCTAGAACCCTAGACTTGATTTTCGAAAATGAGAAGGAGAGGGGGAGAGGGTCTCGGTGGGGAAGAGTGAAGAGGAAGAAGAAAAGAAGAGAAGGAAGTTACTCCAACTTCCCCTTATTTATACTTTTCTCATGAAAAGACATGTCTCTTCACTCTTACACACTTAACAAGCATGTTTCTCATCCTCTCAACAAGAAACAATGCTTGGTGTAGTGGTTAAGACATGGAGAGTGCAACTAGGAGGTTCAAGGTTCAATCCTTGCCCCCTCCTTTTTATCACCTTTTGCACTAATCCATATCAAAGCCCACTAAGCCAAGCCCATCATGAAATTTCATAATATTTCATGTTTATGAATTCATAATATTTTCTAATATTTTTCCTGAATTCATAACATTATTTACATAATATTTTATAAATATTATTCACATAATATTTCATGATAATAATATTTCATGAATTCAATAATATTGCATATTTATGAATTCATAATATTTCATAACATTTCATGATACTATTTCATGAATTCCATAATATTTCATATTTATGAATTCATAATATTTCATAATATTTCATGATACTATTTCATGAATTCCATAATATTTCATATTTATGAATTCATAATATTTCATAATATTTCATGATACTATTTCATGAATTTCACCATATTTCATATTCATGAATTTATTTATGAATTCATAATATTTCATAATATTTCATGATACCATTTCATGAATTTCACCATATTTCATATTCATGAATTTATATATTTCCTAATATTTCATATGGGAAATTTCGGGGCGTTACATAGGACACTTTTCTCATATCACTAACAACCCTTTCCTTGACAAAGTCATTTAATGAAAATTCATCTTCAAGTTACTCCTTGAAAGATTTTGGTCTAACTAGTTTGGGTCTTGGATCGGTAGCTTCGGCTAGTTCCGCCAAAAATGGCTTCCCTAACGTACTATCATCTCACCTCCACCCAATACTATATTGTTCAAATTTCAGTTAAATTGTCTCAGTCCTTAGTCTAACCAGTCCTAGGTCTAAACATAATAATTTACAGAAATAAATAAACAATCAAGCATGCAATTAAAATTAAGGAATTATGCAAAAAATTTATCTAATTACGAAAATTGTTTTTAAATTGGCTCCCCCTAGACTAAAGCCACGATAATGATTAGGCAAGATGAGAATCATGTCCTTGGGGATCCAATATTGGTTTGGTCCAGCTTGGTTGTTTAAGCAATGTTTGGGTACCCATGCTTGAACCTTTGCTCTAGATTGGTTCAATAAAGCATAATATGATCGTTGTCTCGACTTGGTTCGATACCCTAACCCAGATCGATTTAGAACGGACTTCTGTTCTCCAAGGATCATGTCAAGACCCTTGAAACCCGAAGTAAATCATTCTAAAGCTACTCTGAGCTCCTTGACTTGTTTCAAGGAGGAGTTCTCTTTCTCAAGTTTTTCAACTTGAGTAGAGGTTCCTTCTTGAACCTTCTCGGTCAAAGATATAGAGTCAGCTTCCTCTTTCAGGAGTTTTACTTCCTGTCGGAGGGATTCGACTCGGATTTTGGCTTTCGCCAAGTTACGAGATAAGTAAGCTATTAACTTAGATAATTCGACTTCGGAATAACCTCTTACCGTTATTTTGCTGTTCTCCGAAATTGTGAGCCTTCCGTCGTCGGGCTCCGATTCCGATCCGGTGTCGATGTCTTCCGAAGCGGTTAAGGCGAGATGATTTGACTGTGGGGTCTCTTCTTCGGAGGAGGAGGAGGATTCATCCCACGTGGCTTGAAGAGTCTTCTTCCTTCGAGTCTTCTTGGCTTCCTTTAGATTGGGGCACTCCGATTTGCAATGTCCCTTCTTGTTGGATTCGTAACAGGTAACATTCGGTTTGGTGTTTGAAGTTGAAGGTTCAGCTGGATCTTCCTTTCGTCGGTTTGCTTTCCTTCTGTTGGTCTGATGCTTCAGCTCCTTGTAGTAGTCCCGAGCTAGCCGCACCAACTTGGGTCGATCCCCTTCACTATCTTCTGAGTCTGAGTCTGAGTCTGAGTCTGAGTCAGACTCGGGTGCAGGTTGAGGCTTCTTCTTGGCTATCTTTCCTTAGGGTTTACCTGCAAGAAAAGCAATACCTTTCTCGACCAAAGTGCAGTTGGTCTGTTCATGTAATTCTAATTCAGAAAACAATTCATCTAATTTAATTTTTGAAAAATCCCTAGAAACCTTGTAAGCATCTACCATAGATGCCCACAGAGTATTTCATGGGAAAGCATTTAAGGTATACCTAATTAGGCCATGGTTCTCTACCTTGTGACCGATTGTGTGTAGGTCGTTCATCAGCTCTTGGATTATGGCGTGGAGCTATGCTGCTGATTCGCCCTCATTCATCTTTATTGTGTAGATTCTGTTCAGCAACAGATCCCTTTTGCCGATTCTGGTGTTGGAGGTACCTTCATGCAGCTCAATCAGTTTGCTCCAAAGTTCTTTGGCGCTGCTGAAAGGACCCACCCGGTTCAGTTCTTCATTGGTTAATCCGCACTACAACGTCTGAGTTGCCTTAGCATCAACCTCGATCTTTTTCTTTAGAGAGGCGTCCCATTCCAAGTAGTATTGTGCCACTCCTTCTGCCTTCTTGGGGATTTCTAGGCCAAATTGGATTATTATCCACATATCCACCTGTGTTTTCAGGTGGACTTCCATCCTGCTTTTCCAATAGGAGAAATCTTCTCCATTGAAGAGCGGTGGTCTGGCTGTGCTGAAACCCTCTTGCATGGCCATAATAATTTTTGAAAAACACAAAAAATAGAGAAATCTTGTCCTAAGACTTGGTCTTGGATTAGTAGTGCTGACGAAAATTAATCGAAAAAAAACGATCGAGTCGTGTTGCACCAACCTCGATTAACAAGAAAAATTTGAAAACAAATTTAAAATTATTTCATAAAATCTGAAAAACACTCTCAAATTGGTTGTTGCACAAAATTTGAGCCACCCGGTCTGATACCACTTGTTGGATCGAAGAAAACGATAGAGGGGGGGTGAATATCGTTATAAAATTTTTCAGAGTAGAAGAGTAAATGCGCAGCGGAAAATGACAAAATACATGAGAACACAAGTCGTTTATTACTTGGTTAGGAGTCGCGGTCGGCTCCTCTTCCAAGGCCCATGGTTCTTGACCGTTTACTTTGGGCAATTCTATATTCGATAAAGTTTTTACAAGATGATAGTACAGATATAGAATTGAAAATTTAAAATCACAACACTTTCCTAAATTGAAATTTTACCGATGCCCGAGGTGGATCGAATTTCGGAGAGTTGAGAGCAATTGATGTAGAAGCCTTGGGGGTGAACCCCCTTTTATAGTGCTCATACGGGCGCCTAACACGTGGCCTTCCCTGCGCGAATCCTTATCCGCAGGCTCGGTTAGTGCTTATCCACCTCCACTTGGGCACCTGAGTTGATGGGGGTGCCCGTGACCTCAGGGGTGCCTAAACTGCTTTGGTCCAGAGGCTTCGCGACTGTGTTTTGGATTTTGCCTTGACACTTGGGCGCCCGTATCCATACGGGCGCCTGAGTCCATCCGGGCGCCTAGGCCCAGTGAGGCTCCTCACTTGCAGACGACCAGTCATTCGATCCTGCAACTCAGGTTAGTTCCAAAACATGCCAAGCATTAGTTACAGCCGTAGCTGTCTTGGTTCTAACTTCGGGTCTCCCAAATGGAACCGTAGATCGAATCGACGTCTACTGTGTTGGTGCAGAAAGCACCATATCGAACCTTGTTTTGATATTGGCAAAGGATTCAAAGTTAAGTACGATTTGTGATCTAACGTTGTTCACTGAGTGTGCAGAAAAAGCCATAGCGAAGGACTCTTAGGCACCTGGCGAAGGAATGCCAGGATGCAAAGCCCTAGCGAAGGGCTGCTAGGCAACTAGCGAAGGGCTGCTAGTCACCAAGCCCTAGCGAAGGACTGCTAGGCAACTAGCGAAGGGTTGCTAGTCATCAAAGACCTGGCGAAGGGCTGCTGGGCACCTAGCGAAGGGCTGCTAGGATACAAAGCCCTAGCGAAGGACTGCTAGGCGCCAGGCGAAGGACAGCTTGGGACTAAAGCCCTAGCGAAGGAATGCTAGGCACCGAGCGAAGGACAACCCGGTATCCAAGACCTGGCGAAGGACCGCGAGGCAAAGTCCAACCAGAGGAACGGTTGGCATCAAGTAAATTCTCCCGAGAGGAGTAGGTGAGGACGCGTTCCCCGTCGAGGGAACAGTAGGCGTCGGTTCGACCTAGGGCTCCATTTTGGAGGCCCAAAGTCAGAACCAAGACAGCTAAGGCTATATAAAACAACAAATTAATGCGTTATATTATTTTCGGACTAACCCTGGATGCAGGACCAAAGGAACGTGTGTCTGCAGCTCAGAGAGCCTCAAATGAGTGAGGCAGCAGCTGAACAGGGCGCCCTGAGTGTCCAAGGCGCCCCCAAGGTGAACAAGAAACAAGTGAAGCAAAAAGGAGCTTCAGCTGACTACTGGCCGGGGCGCCCTCAGCAGCGAGGGCGCCCTCAGCAGCCAGGGCGCCCTCAGCAGCCAGGGCGCCCTCAGCAGCAAAGACGCCCCGCGCCTATGTCAGCAGAGTCAATCACCCTTATCCAGCCGAGAAGCCAGCGCGGAAAAAGTCAAGCAAGGCGCCCTTAGCATCCAGGGTGCCCCCAGGGTCAAACCTCATCCCTATTCGGGTGGGATAAAGCTTGACCGAGAGGATTAGGGATCGCTTGACACGTGGCAGGGCGCCCCCGACGTCTAGGGCGCCCCGAGGTGCTATAAATAGCCCCCAACGCCCAAGCTTCCACGTACAACTTCTGAATCAAATCTTCTACGCTCTTCTGCACTCGCGCTTCGCCTCGGAATCCTTCCAACTCGTGCCGATGACGTCCCGCTGCTCAGAAAAAGTCAATCTACCCCGGACGTCGGTAAAAAAGTTATTTTAAAGTTTACTGTACTTAATTCTAATTCTGTAATCTTTTGTAAACGAATTTGCGCCTGATATAGAATTGCCCAAAGTAAACGGTCAACGACCATGGGCCTTGGAGTAGGAGTCGACCCATGCTCCGAACCAAGTAAAAACGACTGCGTCTCTGTGTTATTATTTTTCTTATTTTCCGCTGTGCACCTGCTCTTAATTTTCCGAAAAATGAATACCGATATTCACCCCCCCTCTATCGGTTCTATCGATCCAACATACTGTTCCCTCAACGGGGAACGCGTCCTCACCTACTCCTCTCAGGAGAGTTTACCTTTTGCCAACCGGCTCCTCCGGTTGGACTTTTGCCCAATCCTCCTGACCAGGTCTTCGTGCCCAACTTCCGGTTAGGTCTTCTTGCCCAACTTCTGGTCAGGTCTTCGGTGCCCAGCCCCTTTCCAGGGCTTCTTGCCCAGTCCTCGACTAGGACTTCTTTGCCCGACTTCCGGTCAGGTCTTCTTGCCCAGTCCTTGACCAGGACTTCTTTGCCCAGCCCTTTGCCAGGACTTCTTGCCTAGTGTACCTATGCCTTTTCCTACACACTAAGTAAACATGTTAGATCACAATAACACCTTAACTTCTGAACCCTTTGCCATTATCAAAACCCAGGTATGACTTAGGTGCTGTCTACACCAACACATATGACGAGACACTCCAAGGTAAAGATGCAGTATCTTGGCAAAGGGTGATGAATTCTTAGATAGAATCAATAGATTCTAATCATGTCTGGGAGCTAGTAGAACCACCCAATGGTGTAAAAGCCATTGAATGCAAGTGGATCTACAAGAGAAAGAGAGGATCAGATGGGAAGGTAGAGACCTTCAAAGCAAAACTTGATGCGAAAGGGTATACTCAGAAATAGAGTATCGATTATGAGGAAACCTTTTCACCGGTAGCCATGCTTAAGTCGATCTGGATTCTCTTATCTATTGCTGCTCATATGGATTATGAGGTTTGGCAGATGGATGTTAAGACATCATTCCTTAACGGAAGTCTTGAGGAAAACATTTATATGAAACAACCAGAGGGATTCATTGCAAAGGGCAATGAGCATCTTGTGTGTAAGCTTAATCGGGCCATTCATGGATTAAAGCAAGCTTCATGATCTTGGAACATCCGCTTTGATGAGGTAATCCAGTCATATGGATTTATTTAAAGTCCGAATAAGTCTTGTGTATACAAGAGATGTGACGGAAACGTAGTGGTATTTCTTGTACTATACGTAGATAATATTTTGCTCATTGGCAACAATGTCAATGTATTATCAGACGTAAGAGTATAGTTGTCCATACAGTTTGATATGAAGGACTAGGGAGAAGTAGGACACATTAAGGGATCGAAAGAAAAGGATGTTGTGCTTATCTCAAGCATCATACATAGACACTATCCTAGCTCGGTCTAGCATGGAAAACTCTAAGAAAGGTTTTCTACCATTTCGGCATGGAATTCCTCTATCTAAGGAGATAGAGGAAATGAAGGCGGTTCCTTATGCTTCGGCTGTGGGAAGCCTCATGTATGCTATGCTATGTACGAGACTGGATATCTGCTTTGTCATGGGCATGGTTAGCAAATATCAGAGTAATCCAGGACATGGACATTAGACTGCGGTAAAACATATATTGAAGTACCTGAGAAGGACTAGGGATTATATGCTAGTTTACCAGGCAGATCAATTACTCCCTGTAGGTTATACAAATTTTAACTTTCAATCAGATAGGGATTAAAGTAAGTCTACCTCGGGGTATGTGTTTACTTTAGGAGGTGGAGCCATAGTATGGAGGAGTGTCAAGCAGAAATGCATGGTGGACTCCACCATGGAAGCTGAGTATGTGGCAGCCTCTGAGGCAGCCAAAGAAGTTGTATGGCTTAGGAACTTCTTGATAGACTTGAATGTGATTCCTGGTTTGCCCAGAGCTATCACAATTTATTGTGATAACAGTGGTGTAGTTGTAAACTCGAAGCAACCATGAGCCCATAAGGCGAGTAAACACATAGAGCGCAAGTACCACCTAATATGAGAGATCGTAAAGCGAGGAGAAGTTGTTGTTGCCAAGATTGCATCAGAGGACAACCTGACGGATCCTTTCACTAAGGCCCTTCCAGCGAGAGCTTTTGATAGGCATGTGGAGGATATGGGAGTCAGATGTATGACATTGTGTGGACATCATAGTCTTTTAGTATAAGTGGGAGATTGTTAGGATGTATACTAAAAGCCTAGCTTTTTGTGTGGACATATACATTTTGAAAGAGAATCACATGATCACTGTTTGCATATTTATATTGGTTATTTATGTGCATATTGTCTAATATTTTACATTGTAGATAACATGGTGTGTGGTGTCACACAGAAGATCATATTATCAGTCCCTTATATAGTATAAGAAGAGGCTCACAACCTAGATTGTTTTGGACAAACCATTGGCATGGTTGTTGTGTACTTTGGTATTGGTTTATCTTGACCATAGAATTACACTAGTACACTTTATGTGTATTGAGCAGGAACGATATAGAGGTGATTCTATTTATACTAACTATATAATTGAATCAGATCTCAGATATTATGGATTACATACTCTTAATCCCGATATAATAACGGGCATATGTACTTAATATTTATTTCATTTATTTACCAATGGGAGAGATTTATTTGTTAAATCGATAGGCCCGGTAAGTTGGGAAATAATATTATTTACATGGTATGCCGTTGTTTATAGAAGGAAACCGTGTTCTGGTGAGTTAGGTTGATGATGTCCCCTTGAGGAGCTAATAAAGATCATCATGATAAATCCTGCAGGTGGACTTAGTCAGACATGATGATAAGGTAGAGTCGTACTACTTATGGAGTTAGATGTTGATTAATTCAATTGTCAGTAATTTAATTAATTAACGGACATTCGATATCTTAAACATGGGGAGAATTTTATACTCATAATATGTGGAGCCCATATTTAAATATGGAGGTTGGTGAGGTAGATCAATGGTGATCCTCTAGTGGAATGAATCATCATTAATGGATCGGGCCTTGATCCATTAGGTGTCCAAGACCCAACTCCTCCTCATGGTCCCTATTGTAGCCCTATAAATACCTCATGTGTCATGAGACCAAGGCATCCAATAAGTCATTAGACAAAACCTTACTCTCTCCCTCTCTCCCTTCTCTAGCCTAGGGTTGCGGTGCCTCCCTTCTTGGCCGGCGACAACAAGGAGGTGTAGGAGAAGGGTGAGTCTTCTTCTACCTTATATTCTTCTTCTTTTCTTCCCTCCTTTGGCTAGAGCACCCACTGAGGTATCTAGATCCGGCGGAACAAAGGAGGAAGAAGAGTTCTTGTGGTGTTTAGGCGCTGTAAGTTAGAAGAAGGAAGAAGGGTGGTTAGGTTTCGGTTCTTCTTCATCTTCTTCCTCTTTCTTTGCATCTTCTCTTGTGGCCCCCACTTCCTTGGAGCAAGGTGAAGAGTCGGCAGCACAAGGTGGAGGTGGCTTGGTCGGTGGTGCAAGCTTGAAGAAGGTTTCTTCTTCCCTTATGGCCGGCACAAGCTTGAAGAGGGCTCCTAGGGTTTCGGCCAAGCTATGGATTAGAAGAAGGCGCCTTGGTGACTTCGATTCTTGGTAGATCGTCGCCCACACAATGTCTAAGAAGAGGTTGGTGTTAGTAGGAGCCCTAGAGCTAATTATGTGATGATTGACTAGGGACTCTTTGTATCATATTCTATCATTAATAAATGCATGTTTGGTTATTATACTTACTTTATACTTGTGCCAAATAACTAAGTATAATAATGTCCTTGGGTAGTAGGTTCTTATCTACAACATATCGATTGGTTGAATAGATAGTGAGATAATGTATAGAACACTACACTAAACCATTCCTAGTCAAGCATTAATATTCAAGGTCAATATTAATGCATGGAGACTAGCATGTAGGTCAATAGATGACTTGAGCTCACAAGTCATAGATATGTGATATCAAGTTGACACATATTATACATTAGCGAATGTGTACTGAATTGACCCACCATGAGAATGTTTCATAGATTGTCATATGAGTGTCATAAACTTTCTCATGTGACTATTAGTATGAATAGTCCTTATACCTGAAGTCACTACGGTTCCTACATAAAAAGTTATGTGCTTTGGTATCGTCAAACGTCACCCATAACAGGAGGGACTATAAAGGCGATCACTGGGTATATAATGAATTATGCGGAGGGATGTGAGTGATGTAGATGGGATCTATCCCTCCCATATGACTGGAGTGATATCTGTGAGCTCTTTGATCCTATAAGACTGCTAAAACGCTTGGTCATGTGCAAATGAGTCAATATGAGATATTGAGCTCATTTGTTTGAGTGAGTCTACTTGGGGATTAAGAAACACAAAGATTGATCGAGGATGACACCGTCTATACCTTATTGGTCAATCTAGATATCAAGGATAGAAAGACAAGGTCATACATTATCCTAGTCACGTAGGTTAAGTCGGATCTCGACTTTCTTGTTACTTGGGTAACAATGATGCATTGCAAGATGTCGCTCATTGCTAATGTGTCTAAAGCGATTTAGACACATTGCCAATGTTACAAGAACCTATTGGGTCACACACTAACGACACGATGCTTCGGAGATTAATTGATCTTAGTTTGACTAAGATTTGATCCGAATTGGATTCATTGAGTTAGACTCAAGTGAATCCAATTGAATTATGGGATTGAGGTCTAATTTGAGTTAGACTTATTTAGATTAGACTCAACCACATTTGGATGAGATATTAATTAATTAAAATGTTTAATAAATTAATAATATAGGAGGATGATAAGATGCTCTTCAATGAATGGAGAGAAGTTGAAGAGCCACATGAGAAGATGTGCTCTTTATTGGCTTTAATGAAGAGAAGCTAAAGGGACAAAAAACTCTTCATATTCATGGGATGAGTATAAAAGAGTTTTCTTGTCATTTGGATGAAGTTAAGTCATCTTTCCTTCCTCTCTTCCTCCTCTTCTCCCTCTTGGCCGAAACCCTTTCTTTGGGGTTCTTGGTGGTTTTGTGAACTACCTCAAGTTGCTAGCACAACTAAGGTAGTTCTTCTCCGAAGTTGAGAGATCGTGTTCATGTGGATACGCATAGAGGCACAGACACTTGAACATGCAAGAGATCCGGTGTAGCTTAGATGAGCGGGATAAACGCAAGGGCACGCTTCAAAGGTATACACATAGATAGCTCTATTAGCAAGATGAATTTCGTACGAGTTTTTCTTTCGCATGGATCACTCGAGGGATCTTGTTTCTGCTGCATTTTTGTGTCTATGTCATCGGGAGATCCCATCAGTTGGGTCATACAGTAGAAGATCGCGAGGTAAACAAGAGATATATCTTCTCTTTTGGTTCCTTTGATCTTACATTATTTCATGTGTTTAATTAATTGCATGTTTATTATTGCTTAATTAATTATGTCAATTAATTATTATCATGGACCCCAATGATAAATACAAAATCGGTGATCCACTCATCGTCTATTCTGTGGCTAATCGGTTGGACGAGTGTGATTGCTAGAACAATATGTTTGTTCAAGCGGTTGCTCAAATCGGTTAGCACAATGATGAGTGGGTCATGTGGGAAATAGTTCTCCATTCGGATTGAAAATTTTTAATCCGGGGACATGGAGAGGTTTCCCATGTGCGACTAGGAATCCCAACACCTCCTTGGTCGTAGAGCTTCGCCTTGAGCACTTTTGTTTTAGACAGAATGAAAGAGTAGATGGAAATATTGATATCTTGAAGTGTGGGGTAGAACCCCTTTTTATACTAGCTTCTTGGGTGCCTGATAAACTTTTGGGCACCACATAAGTAGTCAAATGTTGATCTGTAGCAACGAACTCGGTGTAGTGGATAAGTCCCCTTCCCAGGTGCCTGGGATGAATCAGGCGCCTGGGATGTTGGGCGCCTGACCAATACAGGGCGCTTGATACCATTCAGGCGCCTAGGAAGTTTTTCCTAGCAACCTGTTTTATTGCGTTTGCTCTCCTATCTTGCCTCCAACTCCAGGTACCAGCAAGACAACAGAACATACAACTAGCAGACAATAAATCCTAGGTTTTGACTTTGGATTTCAAATAAAATCCTAGGTCGAACTTACGCCTACTATTCTCTTTCTCAGGGAACGTGTCCTAACCTACTCCACCTTCGAGAAGTTACCTTTTGCCAACCGGGACCTCCGGTTGGACTTTTGCTTAGACTCCGAGATACTGGATCTTGAGACGTCTGACCTCGACCCGTCTCTACTTCTGTCTGCGATCCCCGATCGGCTATGTCTTTTGCTCGGTCCCCCGAACCAAGACTTCGTGCTCAGCCTTCGAGACTCCCGGATCTCAAGACGTCCGATCCTCAATCTGTCTCTACTTCTATCCGTAGTCCTCACTTGGCATAGACTCTGTTGCTCGATCCCTGACCAGGACTTTGTGCTCAATCCCCCGGACCAAGACTTCTTGCCCAGCTTCACTCACCAGGACTTCGTCCACCTAGCTTCACTCACTAGGACCCAGCTTCACTCACCTAGCTAGCTTCACTCACTAGGACCCATGTTCACTCACCAGGATTTCTTCCACCTAGCATCACTCACTTGGATTCCTTTCACCTAGCTTCACTCACTAGGATTTCTTTCACCTAGCTTCACTCACTAGGACCTAGCTTCACTCACCTGGATTACTTCCACCAAGCTTCTCTTACTAGGATTTCGTTCCTTCATAATGACTTCTTTGCTAGTCATCTTAATCCTGACTAGACTTTCTCTCTACCAAACATCAAGTCCTGTTTGGCTCAGTCCTTTGGTCTATTTGACCAGATATTAGTATAGTCTCTCTGCCAAACATCAAGTCTTGTTTGGCTTATCCCATGGTCAAAATGACAAACTCTGGGTTCTATTCACTCTACCAAACATCAGATCCTGTTTAGCTTAACCTTTTGTCAAACTGATCAAACCTGGGTTTACACTATCAAACATCAGGTCCTGTTTGGTTTAGCCCTTAATCACTTTGACTAGACCTTCGTATATTATTTCTGCCAAACATCAGGTCTTGTTTGGCTAGCCCTTTGTCAAATTGATCAAACCTGGGTTTACCCTTCCAATCATCAGGTCATGTTTGGCTTAACCCTTGATCACTTTGACTAGACCTTAGTATATTGTTAAACATCAAAACAGTAGAGTTTGACTGCTCATAACTGATGCTCTTTGCACCAACAGAGATTGTTGGCACCGGAACACCTGATTGAAACTTGTTTTGATGTTGACAAAGTGTTCAAAGTTAAGTATGTTTTGTGATCTAACGTGTTACTTTGAGTGTGCAGGAAAGTCCTAGCGTACCTAGCCACTAAGTCCTGATATGTAAGATTTGGCACTAGTCCTGGCCGAGAGCTGGGCACCAACGTCTTTATGAGTGAAGTTGGGCACAAAGACCTGACCGAGGATTGAGTACTGAAGTCTTAATTTGGAGGATTGGGCAAAAGACTTGGTCGAGTGAGAATAGCAGATAGGAGACAGGACGGGTCGAGGATCGTACATCGCGAGTTTTGGAGTCATCGGAGGCTAAGTAAAAGTCTAACCGAGGGTTTCAATAGTGATGTCCCCTGAGAGGAGTAGGTGAGGGTTTCATTCCTTGAAGATTTTCGGTATAACTATTTCATATTTTCTATACAGGACTGTAAGCCTTGGAGTAGGAGCCATCACAGACTCGGAACCATGTAAAGAAAATATGTTAGCATTGTGTTCTTGTGTACTTGTTTTATTCCACTGTATACTCGTTCATTAAATTGAAAATTTCGAGAGCGCTATCCACTCCCCTATCGCTCTACTCAATCCTACAGTTAGCAATGTTGCAAGAGTTGCTGCTATAGTTGTATGATCCATTTTTTTTTATCTTTGCCTATTGGGCTTGTTTTGGAACTAGAAACATTATTTCTATTTCTTGTTTGGATAAGAAAGGTTTTTTATTTTCAATAAAGAACAAATATTTTTATATTTATTTAAATGATATATTCTATTATAGTGCATAATTAATAAATGGGTTATATGTTCTAGATCTTGAAAGCTTAGTTTATAACATAAATACAAAACAGTTATAATCCAATGATTTAAACCAAACATATCTCTAACACTGTCACGTGGGTCATATAAATGAGCAACACATCTAATCTCCATAAGGATAGACTTTTGAACTCATTTAATTTTAAATTATATAAGGTATGTGAATCTTGTCTATTTGGCAAGATAACTAAAAATCTTTTTAGTGGACAAAGCAAACAAGCCAATGAATTATTATGACTTATACATAATGATGTATGTGACCCTTTCAATACAACAACTAGAGGAGGTTACTAGTATTTGATTATTTTTACTGACGAATTCTATAGATATGACTATGTATTTAATGAAACATAAGTCAGAATCCATTGAAAAGTTTAAAATTAAACCAACACCATGTTAATCTTTGTTGGTTTAATTTTATATCAGACGTTGGTGATAAGTAGAATGCGAAAATTTTCTAATGAAGGTCTTCAACATATAGACAAATGGATTAGTCTCATGAATGAAATGTTGTCTATAATGGGCATTGTGAAGCAAGCTTTGGTTGGATAACAATTTTATGTAATCTATTATTGTGGATAATCATTTCTTAATCATTTGGTGTGTCGCAGATGCCATGCATGGGAGCAGAGTTTCCAGTCAAATGGGTTAGTCTCATTTATGCTTGTTACAAATTTTTGTTCTAGTATAACTCTTTCGGGTTTAATGATTGAAAATTACATCATTCTATAAAAGCAATTTTATTGTGCTTCAATTAACTACTGTTCAATTTTTTTTATTAAACAATTTGTTGTGTATATATACTTTTTCTAGTGAATGTAGTTAATGTTGTAGCTTTATTGATTCATGATTTTGACTCCTCACCTGGTTAGCATAAGGAAAGTTGCAGACAAACAATTTAAACTAGTCACCTCACTTTCATGGTTAAATAAACTCAGAATAGTTATGGTCAATAATGCAACAAACAATAGAAGGAATCCTTTCCAAGGTACCGTTCACATAAAATTTTGAACCCTAAGATAAACTTGCAACTTCTAAATCTACATCCGGTTTACATCCTCACAATTATCGTATGCCTCCTTGCTTCTCTCTTTGACAATGCTATAAACTTTTTTCAATACAAGCTACTTGTATCCATTGCACATGTCCAAGAATAATTCTTCATTCTTGAACATACATAGCACATATTTTTTGAGTAGCAAAAGAAATATTCCTCCTCATATGATAATCCATGGCTACTTTAAATCAAATAAGGTATTGTATTTTTGATGAATTTATAATCTAGTTTGGTTTCTTGAGCCAATGTAAAATTAAAGTAATTCACTACTGCATATGCATATATCAGCATATGCCCTTTGCTCATTGCATATGCATATACTACCATATCATCTTCTTCCTTTTGTATGGCAGATTAAGGCTGAAACCCTATATTTTTGTCATGGAATTCTTTAAGATAAAAAAAATTATTGTGAATTAAGAAAATGATAGCTAAAATAAATTAGAATTAGCTAAAGCAGAACTTGCCTTGTTCAGAGCACTACAATGTAGCTTTGAGTTGTCAAGTTTGGTGCAAAGTGAATGAGCAACTAAATCATGTTGTTGACTGGATTATGTTTTCTTTGCTATGTTTTTTTTTTCTTTTGTAAGAAGGTGCCCAGGAAGATGTTAACCTTAGCTTATAAAACATTTTTGTTACATTAGTAGTTTCATTTTCACCATTACTATTTTCATAACTAGAAAAAGATCATTAAGAATCGTTTAATTTTATCTTCCTTTCCTTTCTCTTTTTATGATATACTGATGTCTTGTTTTAATTGTGACTAGGTCTTCCCCACACCAACAGACAGAGAAAAAGTGAAATCTTTCTTAGCTGAGCTTAGCGACATAAGCACTTGATTTAAGCAAATTATATATGACAACCGTCTCACCTCGAATCTGAACCATTTTGGACATTACAACTATTTTGGTTAGGTGTTGTAATCTATAAGTGTTTTTGTTATGAACGTAGTACTGAGTCTAATGTGTAGTTGTTTTGCTACAAGTTTTGTATATGCTTATTAGAAGTGATCATGGGATGATATGTTTGTAGAAAAATGGTTTATTGTAATAATAAATATGTTTTTTTATAATTTGGATTATTATTTTATAATTACCGTGTTGAGAAATAACAATGGTTAAACTATATTGTCTTTACAATTGAAATACAATAGTTTTTTAACTGTTGTAAAATATTGTTGTAAATCGATGTATTATGAAAGACAAGGACACTCAAAGACAACGATTATTTTCTGTTGTCATTGAAATTAAAATACAATAATTTTTAAACCATTGTAAAAAACTATTATAAATCATTGCATTGAGAAAGATAGGGCACTCAAAGACAACGGTCAAAAATCGTTGTCTTTTTTTATTAAAACATAATGGTGAAAAACCATTGTCATTTCTATGAACAATCATTCTCTTTAAAATCAAAAGACAACTATTCAAATTTATTTACAATGGTGAAAACCCATTGTAATTTACCTAAAAAGACAATGGTTTTAAAACCGTTGTCTTTGACCGCAGAGGGCTTTCTCAATAGGCTGATTAGCAATGGTTCTTTTGGGGGTTTTACAATGGTTTTCCACCATTTTTAGAGCTATTTTTTGGTGAAGTGCCGGATTGCGTCGTCTCCTCCCTTTCCCTAGTACCAAAGGTGGATGTGGCTTGTGACTTATATAAGTCATCTTGAAGGTATCTCAATTTGGATACTAATAGAGGCTAATCTTGTGAGGCTAGCTAAATGCTCTTTTCAACGTTCTATTATGAACTCGATGGTATAACTCCTAAACATAGATTTAATTCTATAATTATGTCTACCATGTTTGCGTGATCCATGTGTTATAAAAATTTAGGAAATTATTATGCTTCCGGGGCATGTTTTACGAAAATAAATTTTAAAACACGTATAGAGACACCTAACAAATTATACTATAGAGACTCAGTATATTGCTGCTCCTTATGCAACAAAAGATGTTGTTTGGATCAAAAAGTTCATTACAGAAATTGGTATAGTTCCTAGCATAGCTAACCCAATAGACCTCTATTGTGATAATAACGGGGCTATTGCACTAGCTAAGGAACCTAAGTCTCATCATCAATTCAAACATATATTTCAATTGTTTCATCTTATTCGAGAGATTATCAATAGAGGAGATGTGAAAATATGCAGAGTGCCAATAGATGATAATATTATGGACCCACTAACTAAGGCATTAGCACAGAGAAAGCATGATGAGCATACTATGTCATTAAGTATTTGTTGGTGCTGGAAGCACCAGATCGAACATGGTTTTGATAATGGAAAAGGGTTCAAAGTTAAGTTTATATTATGATCTGATGAGTTTACTAAATGTGCAGGAAAATCCTAGTTGAGCTAGGCACAAAGTCTTAACCTGTAGGGTTGAGCATGAAGTCCTAGTCAAGGACTGGGTATGAAGTCCTGATGAGGACTGGGCACCGAAGACCTGACCAAGGGTTGGGCACGAATACCTAGTTCAAGGAATTGGGCAAGAAGACCTGGTCGGGGACTGGGCACCGAAGACCTGGTCGGGGACTAGGCACCGAAGACCTGATCTGGAAGATCGGGCATGAGACTTTGCCGAGCGAGGATTGCGGACAGAAGTAGAGACGGGTCGAGGTATGGACGTCTTGAGATTCAAGAGTCTTGGAGGCCGGGAAAACGTCCAACCAAAGGCGTCGGTTGGCAAAAGGTAACTTCTCTTGAGAGGAGTAGGGGATACATTTTCCGGAAGAGGAAACAGTAGGCGTCGGTTCGACCTAGGATTTTAGTTCGAAATCCAAAGTTAGAACCAAGACAGCTTTGACTGTTATTCATGCATATTTATCATATTATATTGTGTTCTTAGACTAACCCTAGTTGTAGGCTAAAAGGAGTTGGTTGCTACAATCCCAGCCGTCTAAAAGGATTCAGGCACCCGAGAACCCAAGCACCTGAAAGGTATCAGGCGCCCTAGATGGGGTTCTTCCAACAGTTGCGCCACGTCAGCTTCCAGGCACCCGTGGGCTCCCAGGCGCCTTAGTAGTCCCAAGCACCCAAGAATGGAGATAAAAGTTGGCCAAGTCTACGAATAAGGATGCCGCTAAATCGGGTGACGTGGAGGGTGCCCAAGAGCCATCAGGTGCCCGAGAAGCTACTATGAAAGGGGCTTCACCCCTTTTCTTCGATACAAAAACTCAAGCACTCAAACGTGCTATGACAAGCTTCCATGATCAAGCCTTCTGACAATGTTCAAGATCGATGACATACCGCTTCAACAAGCTCAGGATTTCTACTTAAGTATCGTCAGTATAAACGTTTTAATTTTTGTTCTGTACTTAAATTAATATATTTTTAAAGCATTTTCTGAATTATAGAATTGTCCAATGTAAACGGTCAAGGACCGTGGGCTTGGAGTATGAGCTATTACAGACTCTGAATCAAGTAAAAAGAAACCGTGTTACCCGTGTTTAATTTATTTCTGCTATGTTTAACTCTGTATTTTTGAAAAATTACATTATCGATATTCACCCCACCTCTATCGATTACAACGATCCCACGGTATTAAATACTACAATGATTGGTCTATGGTGAGTGGGAGATTATTATTATTATTAATAAGAGACAATCATATATAAGATGATTGATATGAGATTATTGTATCATATTTTAATAAAAGATAACTTTTATGTTTATTATATTATTTTATTAGATACATATAATAAAATCCTGGAGTGGTAGGTTCAGTTCTATAGCATATCAATTAATTAAATTGATTATGAGAGAGACTATTGATATATAGAACAATACATTCAATTATTCCTAGGCAATTATTTATATACAAGGATAATATTAATACATTGAGACTGACATGTAAGTTAATGGATGACTTAATCTCACAAGTAAAATATAAGTTATTAAGTTACACATAGGTATATATTAGAGAATATGTACTGAATTAACCCGCTATGAGAATATTTCATGGATTATTAATTTTAAATATTCTCATAGTAACTATTAGAATAAATAGCCTTTTACTTGAAGTTACTATAATTCCCTATATAAAGAGTTATATACTTTAGTATTGACAAATGCTACCTATAACAAAGTCAATTATAAAGTCGTTCATTAGGTATGTAATGAGTTATGAGGAGAAATGTGAGTAACGCATATGGAATTTGTCCTTTCCATAAAATAGAAGTGATATAAGTAAGTCCTTTGATTAAGTAGGACTACTAAAATACATGCCCATGCTTAAATATGTATAAGATATTGAACTTATTTGGTTAAGAAAGTTTACATAGAGATTAAGAAGCACATAAATTGATAAAAGGATGACAATATCTATGCCACATAAATCTGTTAAATACTGAAAGTTTGGGGGCTAAAAGCTTAAAAAGATAAAATTAGGGGTTTTATTTAGATAAACCAAACTAAGGGGGGTTTTCTACAAAATGTCAAAAACCATAAAAAAAAGCCTTAAAATTTCTACCTTTAATCCTCTTCCTTCGTTTCTTCCCCACCCCCCGCCCCTGACGCCAACACCCCACACACACGGGTAGTTCGCGACGGCGCTTCCTCCCCCTCGTCGAGTGCCACCGGAGATTCTTCCTCTTTCGTTGAGCGCCGACGCCATCCTCTTCACCGCATCCCTAACTTCTCATCTTCTTCACATGGATCGCAAGCCTTAGGCGCGATTCCTCCTCCATGCGAGACCCTAGACACGACGCCTTTCACTTGGGTTCTGTTCCACCGCCGACCATCTTCCATTAGGCAAGGTGATTACATTGGCTTTCCTTTGAAAGAAAGGCTAGGATTTATGTTGATAAGTGAGATTGTTGTTTTGGAATTGAGTTTTGATTTGTGGGTTGATCTGTTTTGATTGAAATTTGTCGGCATTTGATAGGTTTTGGATTTGGATCTTGAGGAGAGGTGCACTCTTTAGAGGTAGATGGTTTGTGGTGTACGATCCCCGGATTTGAGCAGGGTACATGACCATTCGGGGTTACATTTGTTTTGGGTTGATTTTGATGAATGTGATATTAGATTATGTAGATCAGTGGCCAATGGATCCCTTGTTAGGTTGTTTAGGATTTCAGTAGGGAACCTATTGATATTGGTACAGTTTTGCTCACATAGTCTTGGGCTACTACTTTGTGGTTGTTTGAGTGTTCTATTATCAGGTGGAGTTGGTTCTGCTATGATAAGGTTGCGTGAACTCATGGTCTGGTTTTGTTTGTTTTGGAGTGTTGTCATGAGCTTATGGATACGGTGTTGTGGAGATGGAATTTATTGTAACTTGTATGGTAATTGGTGATAATTGGAATGGTTGTCTGGTTATGTTTCTATAATCCTAGGTTTTGTGCCATGTGATACATAGTGTAATTGGGTGTTGGTTGAGAGTTCTGGTTGGATAAAAAAAATTGGTTATGTGCTTATGAGTTTTAGCTAAGCTACCCTTGTAACACATTGGTTTAAGTTTTGCTAGGGTTTGATTCTTGTTATGTTTAGTGCATAGTTTAGTTTTATTTTATTAATCTTATAAATAGCTTAACATTCACATTGACACAGGACCTTGATTCAGAATCGTTCGATTCATTGTGAGGGGTTCTTTTTGACACATTCTACAATAAAGACGGGTACTTCTCCTTTGTATTCTTATAGATCATTGATCTTAAATACATGATTGTTTAGTTTTTGAGTAGGACTACTTGATCTTATTCTTTGTTTTGTTGATATCCTTCATTGATACTTTCTTTGTTTGATCTTCATGGTAATCGTATTTTATATCCGTACTGTCTCCTTGTTGATTATCTATTATGTAAAGTACCGCTTGTACGCGAGTACTTAGATATTATCATTAAACGTAGCTAGGGTTGGTTGACATTAGATGTACCCTACCTAGTAGTTTAGTTGCATGTTTAGTGATTTTGATTTTTATTTATTGTATGGTTGCATCGTTGGTATTTTAGTTGATTGTGCATTTAGTATCATGCACCATATTTGCACAATTGCATGCTGACGAGTATTGACTTCCATATGATTAAGCCGTCGTCAATCATTTAGTTGCTTTGACACTCAACCACTCATATCATGGTAGTTGCTAGAGTGCGAGCAACTATCCTGTTATGCCACACTCTACCACTCATATGTAGTGGATGTTAGAGTTGTAGGCAAGTAGTTGACACCTTCACCGTTATTTCCGAGGGATATCAAAGCTGTTAGTGGCTCCCCCTTTTTCCTAGTGTTTTTGGAGGTGTGGGCTCCCCAACATCCTATCCACTCAACCACATATAGTAGTGGTATTCGTTGGAGTGCGTACAATTGTCACAACCCTACCCACTCGACCACACAGATGTGATATATTGGTGGCTTGACTGGCGTCAAGGGTGACAAATGTCATTGCATCATATGCACTTATTGCATTATGTATTTTCTTGTATTTGCTGCATTTATATGAGCTATCATTGCTGCATTTGGTTGACATGCATGTATGTTATGATATTATGTTATCACTCTATTTCATGCATGTCTAGTTATTCTTCTGTTTCCTTGAGACTATACACTATTGTTTCTTTTGCTTGTTATATCTTTTACGATGCCATGTGTTTATCTACTCTTATACCCGCAAGTCCACTCGGACTCACCACCTCCACCATTTACTTTTGTTTTAGGTAGCAGATAGATGCATTACATGGAGCCAAGAGAGGATCCAGTTGCCAGTCCCATAGTGTTGAGTTGGTTTGGAGTTTGTTTCAGTATCTAGTTTATTTACACTTTTATTTCCTAGACTGGAATTTACTTCATTTATCTGATATTGTCTTAGCAGATTTTGTTTATACCGTATTGGGCTGGTATGTTCGTTTTTGGACTTACATTGAAGTTTTCTTTTGTATATGGACTCTCTACTATTTTTATTTTTCTTAAAGATATTAACTGTATGGTTGTGAATTTACTCTATTATCGTGATGCCAGCAGTGTGAGGCTGGGCTATATTTGTTTGTGGAGTGTTATGTATACATGTCTCAACTTGTCCACCGTACAAGAGAGATGCTGGCCGATTTTCGAGCAAGCATGGGCCTCTGAGGGCGTGATAATTTTTGGTATCAGAACCACGTTTTGCAATGTAATTTGGTGTCTATGGGTTTATGAAGTTGTTTTATGAGGTCTATCTATATTTTATAGATTTTTATGTTTTTTGTGGAGTCATTTTCTTAATATGGTTGTGTTTTAAGATTTGGCAGCGATGAGATCTCCCCTGACAATCAAAAAATTTATGTTGGTTTAATTTTTTATAGATATATCTAAATAATGCGTGTTGGTTTTGTTAACAGGTATGTCTCATCATATTGAGTTGCCTCCGCCCCGTGCACGTGGTCGTGGATGACGGTCACGGGGGAGGCCAGTGGAGTCAGAGAGAGACTTGAGTTAGGAGGTTAAGAGGCCCACCAGGGTGGAGCCGACTGGTCGAGGAGCAGCTCACCAGTACCTTTTGGGTGAGATGAGACCTCGACCATTGAGAGTACCTCCTTTGTTTTTGACAGCAGTTCTAGTGGTACAATCAGTGGCAGGTGCATCAGTACCACCAGTGACAGTCCCTGTAGTGCCACTAGTGGTAGCCCTTGCCCAAGCTGGTTGGATTTTGTACAGAGCTCAGATTCCTTTATTTGCAGCGTCTGTAAAGGGGTCGGTTCACACTGTTCCATGGAGAACCATCATATGCTACTCGTGCCTGTTAGAGACATTGGAGGGCACCTTCAGCTATATGACTCTCACAGATATAGAGAAGGTATAGTTGGCTACTTACCACCTTCGGGATCAGGCTGTCACTTGGTGGAACATGCAGAAGACTATTATTGGTGGATAGCCAATTACTTGGATTTCTTTTCGCGAAGCTTTTGAGGGGAAATATTATCCTGCTACGTTTCATATGACCCGATGGTAGGAGTTTCTTAGTTTTCACCAGGGAGATCACTCAGTTTTGGAGTATGAGGTAGAATTCAATCACTCGGCAGAGTTTTGTCCTCAGTTGGTGGCTACTAAAGATGTGTGGATGACACAGTTCACGCAGGGCCTCGCTGGATATATTCAGTTAGGGATGTCTGGATGGGCTTCGACTTCTTATCGAGAGGCTTTGGACCGGGATCTACACATAGAGCTGACCCAGTATCGATTGTTTGGTGATAAGAAGAAAGGAAAGCAGCCAACTCAGGATTAAGCAGTGACTCAAAAACAGCAGACCATCGGACAGAAGCGCAGTAGAAGGAGTCTGAGTATGCAAGAGATTTCTAGGCCTCGGCCTAGACCCTATAAGTCTATGTAAGATCGTTGACGTTGCTAGAGGGGGGGTTGAATAACACTTTTTGTTGAATTCTCTCTACAAGAGGGTTAGCACAATACAAAAATATAATGAAGAACAATAAGAACAATGCTAACAAGAAGATTTACTTGGTATCCACCCCGAAAGGTGACTAATCCAAGGATCCGCACGAGTACACCACCTCCACTATGAAAAGTCTCCTTCAAGGTGGAGAAAACCTTTACAAGGTTGTCTTCTTCCTCTTTACAAGATGGAAATAAACGCTAGAGGAAGAGATGATCAATTGGGGCACTAGCAGCACTTTGGTACAGTAAAAAATTGTATCTTGCTCGTGCCAAAAAGTCCCCTTTATATAAGAGTAAAGAACAGCTTCGCAAGCTGTCCAACCCCTAAATGCCAGCCAACAGTTAGTTTTTGGGGGTGACCAGTCGACTGCCCCAGGGGCAGTCGACTGGTCGAAGGCTGAAAACCTTCTGTGAGTTTTGGCAGTCGACTGCCTTTGGGCCAGTCGACTGCCCAACTTCTACACTCACTCACTCTCACTCTCCTTCACGTGTACCTTCAAGTATACTCCCCTGGCTTGCCCCTTGAAGTCTTCTTCCACCAGCTATCGTCCCTCAGATGCGCACACAAGCCTTCCCTTGGCTTGCCTCCATGCCACCCTTCACGTGTGTCCTTTGAAGTCCACTTCCTGACTTGCCCTTGGCGTCCTCCTCCCTCGGCTCTTGTCCCTCGGATTATCCTCCATGTGTGATTCTCCAAGTCCTGCAAACTCAATCACACATATCAAATAACAACACAAAACCCTAACCTTAAACATATTGGTACACACGCATCAAAACCATGATCTTCCCGATCATCCTTGGGCCAATTGCCTCAACAATCTCTCCCTTTTTCATGTGTGGCAATATGTTTAAGTTAGGGAATAAATAATAACCAATCAATAGTAATTGAAACAACAAGTCATAGTAAAAACAAAGAGATAACCTCCCCCTTAACCTATGCCTTCTCCCCATTTTTAATTTTCATCATAATCCAAGATTAAACCATAAGTTAAGTTGCAAACCTAACTTAACAACACACAACAGCAATTGAAAATACAAGACATAGCAAAATCCAAGAGGTAACCTCCCCCTTAACCTATGCCTTCTTCCCATTTTCAATTTTCATCATGATCCAAGATTAAGTCAAAATTTTAGCTAAAATCTAACTTAAACCACCCATTCTCCCCCTTTGACACCATCAAAATGATTGCCCACAGCAATACTAACCCATGGCATCAAATGAGAGAAAAACTCATTTCTGAAATTTCACAGTTTGCTAAAAACAGGCGTGCCAGTCGACTGCCCCAAGGGGTAGTCGACTGATACTCTGTCAATCAGACTTTCATGTTTCTGAGCCGAAATTCAGAAACCCCCCAAAAATTTCAAAAAATTCCAAAAATTATAAAAATTTGCAAGCATGTTTCTTATGATATACTTTATCAGGAAAAAAAAATATAGTTTCATGAAAATTTTAAACATGCTTGACTTTTTGATAAAATCTCAAAATCCTTGAAAAACACGAAGTTTGTATCAAATTTCCAATCCATTTTTGCAATCATACATCTCCCAAGCCTATGACAAAACTGTTGGATTGAGAAAACGATAGAGGGGGAGTGAATATCGTTAAAACTTTTTCGGATAGAGAAAAGAGAAAATACGCAGTGGAAATAATTGAATGCATGCAAGAACACAAGGATTTTTACATGGTTCGGAGTCGCGGTCGGTTCCTACTCCAAGGCCCATGGTCCTTGACCGTTTACTTTGGGCAATACTATAATCGCGCAAAACAGGTTTACAATTTGAGTACAGAAATATTGCAGTAAATGAAACTAGTTACACTTTTCATTACCGACGTCCGATGTGGATCGTATTTCAGAGCAGAAGGACGTCGTCGGTGCTGGAATCTCGAAGTCAGAGTTTGCTGGGGTGTAGCACTTGAATGAAAAGCTTTGGAGCGTTAGAAAACTGTGTTGTTGAAGCCTTGTGGTCGAGCCCCTTTTAAAGTACTCTATCCGGCGCATGATGGGTTGGGGGCGCCTGACACATGCCCTTCGATCCGGGAATCCTTATCCGCGGGCTCGGTCAGCGCTTATCCTCCCCTCTTGGGTGCCTGAGCTGATGGGGGCGCCCGTGAGCTCACGGGCGCCTGATCCTCCTTGGCAGTGGCTTCGCAGCTATGTTATTGGTTTTGCCTTCACCCTTGGGCGCCCATATCCTTACGGGTGCCTGAGCCCACTCGGGCGCCTGACACCATTCGGGCACCTAGGCCCAGTGAGGAACCTTCACTTGCAGACCATCAGTCCTTCAATCCTGCAACTAAGGTTAGTCCCAAAAACATAGTAAGTAATAATTACAGTAGTAGCTGCCTTGGTTCTGACTTCGGGTCTCCCAAATGGAACCCTAGGTCGAACCGACGCCTACTGTTCCCTCGACGGGGAACGCGTCCTCACCTACACCTCTTAGGAGAGTTTTCCTATAGCCAACCGGCTCCTCCGGTTGGACTTTTGTCTGATCCACTTGACCAGGTCTTCGTGCCCAACTTCCGGTCAGGTCTTCGGTGCCCAGCCCCTTGCCAGGACTTCGTGCCCAGTCCTCGACCACGACTTCTTTGCCCGACTTCCGGTCAGGTCTTCTTGCCTAGTCTTTGACCAGGACTTCTTTGCCCAGCCCTTTGACAGGACTTCTTGCCTAGTGTATCTAGGGCTTCTTCCTGCACACTTAGTAAACAAATTAGAACATAATAACATCTTAACTCTTGAACCCTTTGCCATTATCAAAACCCAGGTTTGACTTAGGTGCTGCCTGCACCAACAATCTCCCCATTTTTGATTTATGGCAACCCGGTTCAAAAAGTTAAGTTAACCAAAAGGTAAATTACCAGTTTTAAATTCCTCCCCTTGGAAGAAATCTCCCCCTGAGTTTTTCAAACATTCGTGGGGTTTTTGAAAAAGTTTCTAAGTCTTTGTTAAAAGGTTTTTTAGGTTTTCAATACTTAGAAAACTTTTCAAAATGGGATTTTTAAGTTAGAAAAATTTTCCAAAATATTTTGAGTTGGCCACTTAGAAAATTTTCAACATATTTAGCACTTAGAAAATTTTCAACATATTTAGCTCTTAGAAAATTTTCCACTAGAAAAATTTTTAGAGTAAGTACTTAAAAATAATTTTGAAAACACTTTTGAGTTAAGGAATAATTTTCAAAACACATAGTTTTTATACTTTAGAAAAATTTTCTAAATTGATTTTGAGGTTTTAACACTTAGAAAATTTTCCAGCAGTTTTAATACATAAAAAAAATTTTTAAGCACAATTTTGAATTTATAACTTAGAAAAATTTTCAGAAAATTTTTATAGTAAGTACTTAGAATATTTTTTAAAACAGAAAAAATTAACCTTCAAAAAGAACTTAAGTACTTAGAGAACTTTACTTTTTGAAAAAGGAGATAAAAGTTTTTGAAAAAAGATTTAATTTGAAAAACAAATTTAAAACCTTCTTTTCTCTCCTTTCCAATCTCTCCCCCTTTGCCATATATCAAAAAATATAGCAAGAAAAATGAGTAATCAAAGTAAGGTGTTGTATTGAACCAATTCTAAGTTTAAACTGGACCAAATCAATTTGAATTTCCTCTTTCGGGTCCTATCTAACCCAGTTAGCTACTTACTAACTGTTATAAACAGTATCATTCGCTAGGGTTAATCAAGTTAAGTGATCTGATCAAGTTAGATTTTCTAAGCTTGACACTTAACCTGATTACTGTTTAATTGGTATTTATCGCCCCAATTACTACAGATGCACTGACTTAAAGCATCTTGAATCAAGGCATAGACCTATGCATCTCAACCCAGTCTAGGTTATCAATCAAAAGTACCCTAAGGTGCTTGTGAGATGCTGGCTGCTAGATCTATAGGTGCATGCAGTTCTAGGGTTAGGGCCTAGGCTAAGTCCATTTGCGAAAAAGCCCTAGTTTTGAAGGGGGGTAAGTTTAAAAAAATTAAGTCAGAAAATCATTTTAAATAAATATAGAAAATGATTTTTCAAATTAGATAAGAAATAAAACAGTTTTTGAATAGAAGCATAAATAGAGCATTCCTATTCTACCAAGTATAACCCTACAATTGACTTAGCATACTAATTGAAATGGGAAGTATTTACTGAGATAAATGCATAGACCAAAGAAATCAAAATAAAGTCAAGTGCCAGTCAAGTACGAGTCAAATACAAGTCAAATATATGTCAACCCTACTTAGTAAGGGTAGCAAAATAGTCAAGGGTACAGCTGAAAGTATCAATATGAACTAGGAAGATGGGCCAGGATGATCAGATAAGCTAGGCTGCCAATATCGGAATAATGACATCATTTCATTATATCGCGCGTCGTTAGTCTCTCGATCGGCTCTGAGGGTGTTCATATACTCCATGTAATGTGCCTCATTTGCCTCCATATACTCTGTATGATAGGCCTCCATTTCCTCCCTAAGGCTGTGCACCTCCATTTACAACAGTGTGATGCGCTGATCGGTGGTTAGTGGTGGAGGCTCCTGTAGGTGCTCATTGATCTCGGCTGCGAGATCAGCTACGTCTACCTCCACCTCCTCGTCGGAGTCATCCTGTCGTCTAGCTCTCTCTCTCGTCTCCACGCTAGTACTCCCGTGGACGATACATCTATCCTCGCTAAAGAAAAGTTTCTAATCCCTATCTCGTAAAATTCAGTCCTCGAAATAATCTCTCCGACAGTGATGTCGCGACCGTGGTGGTGAAGAAGGCCGATGATGACATGGCAGTAAGGCGTACGAACTCGATCGAGTGTGGATACGCTTGAGGCGTAAATGATGGTACGGAATATGTGGAGACCCATGTCGATGTCAAGCTGATGAATCATGGCATAGAGTAAGAAGGTGTGAAATGGTCGCATAGTCGTGACATCTCGATGTGGGGACCGGATGCATGTTGACATGGATGCGGGTTCGTAATTTTAAAATTAATTACCTGCAGCGAAAAGTTTAGCATAAATAATTTCTCTAAATCATTTAACCACACATCTAAGCATGCAATTTTATCTTGTGTAGACATGATCATATATTTGAAATTTTGTAGAAACATAAACTAATTTGTGTATTACCTCGCGTAACTCGAAGGAAGGGACGAGATCCAACCGTAAGCATCCCTTGGAAGCTCTGCCTCTATTCGCGTCCACGCCGAGTATCTTCGGGATGACTTCGCAAAGTCACGAGTTTCGTGTTCTCGAGAACTACTAGATTCTCCAAGAACGCGACGAGAAAAAAACCAAGAGAGAAGTCGGAAGACTAACCACAAAAGGATGACCGGCTGGTGCTCCTTCTTGGGGCTGGTTGGCGCACGGCAAGAAGGGGAGAAGAGAAGGAGAGAAAGAGAGGGAGAGAGCCTATGCCTTAGTCTCTTTTGATTATCACCCAAGCCTTGCCTTGGGTCCTTTATATAGTGGCCTCTCAACCATCAAGCCTCGATCTAAAATATGGAATAACTTATTCCATCATGCCAAGTTTGATTTTATATCATGGTTAAAATCATATTTTAATTCATGACAAAAATCAATCAAGTCTCTTCTCTCTTATGGAATAAATTTCCTTATCATGGTAAATCAATCCATGATTGATTTTATAAAATAAACCAATCCATGGTTCATTTTAATTTCCATGAAAAATAAACCAAACCTTGGTTTAAAAATTTATATCATCCATAATTTTATAAAACAAACCACACTTAGTTTATTTTATAAATTGAACCAAAAACTTGGTTCTCTCCCTTTGTTGTGGCCGGCCAAGCAAAGAGGATGGAGGCCCTCTTTGGCTGGCCCATCCAAGCCAACCCCAATGAATTAAACTTATTTAATTCATCTATTAAGTCTTCAAAAGACTTAGTCATTTTACGCTTCCGATGCATCTCTGAAAAATTCAGATTCGACATATCATTTGGCTTTACCAAACCTAATCTCTCTTGATTGGAAAATCCAATTTTCAACTCATTTTAAATCCCTCGGATTACTCGTAGTTCGTGTGACTAAATAGGCTTTCGATTTATGTTGGTCGTTGATAAGCACCATTTTATTGATTATTTTAAGTGCTAAAATCCATGTTTGATCCATGTTTTTATTGTTTAATTGTGATTTTACCCTAGGTTTTAGGATTTTCTATTATTTTGGACTTAATTGCAAAATTACATATTTTTGGATTATTTGGCCACTAATTTTCTGATATATTTTTGTAGGCATGAAAGGATCCTGGACCTAGGGCATACTGGGTCAAACCTGAGTCGGATGTGAACCGGATTGAATTATCAAGCCTACGATTAATCCGGGCCGTCCGATTCAAGAGCGGCTAGATCTGAGCCATCCGGGACGATCTGAAGCAATCCGAGCTAGGGTTAGGGTTGATCAAGCACCCTGATCAAGATCTGAAGGTTTCACCTCAATCAGAGCTCAATCAGCCGTTGGATCAAGCTTGGAGGGCTCTAGAGCGTCCAATCACAGATAGAGTTGATCTGGACCGTCCGTTGCATATCTGGAGGATCCGAGCTACCATGAGGTAGATCCTGACCTCAGATCACCATCATCAAAGTTTGGCTCAAATCAGATGAAAATCAGCCGTTGGATTGAAGCAAACAAATCTGAGCCGTCCACTGGTTATTATTTAAGGAAATTTTCCTGCGCAGCAAGCTTTGTCGCGTCCTCGCCGTAGCTTCCGCAGTTCTTCGCGTTCTTCATCAGTTTTTCAATTCTATTGCAATTTTCTTCAACAGAGGGCGTGACCACATCGATTTCGATCCTTGATCCAGTTCTAGATCATTGGAAAGGGTTCTCAGTGAGGATTCCAGCTCAATTTCGGCCAAAAACAGAGATGATTGAGGGTCTCGTCAGATTTGTGAGTTGATTGGCTTGGTCTCGTTTTCTGCCATTTCACATCCATCCGAGCTAGCTTGAGGGTCCTCGGCTGAGCTCAGAACATCCCCAAATCATCATCGCCATACCACATTGCGAGATTTAGTTAATCGATTGCTGTTTTCAGCTTTGAGCCAAGTTGGGTTAAATCGATTCATAGAGGCTGTTTTCCATTGGTTTGTTGAGCTTGCGGGTTCGATGCTCACCCTTGCGTGACGAACAAGGAGTTCTGGAGCTCGGGAAGAGATCGATGTTTAGATTTTTTTAGTTAATTTCGTTTATTAGCTGTAATTTTCGTTTACTGCTGTTTCTGTAATTTCTGTTCTTGGTTTCAGATTTGTTAGTTTCGCTTACTTGAATATTTTGTTTAAATTAGTTTCGATTCTGCAAAGTAAGTAGATTTATTGGTTTGTTAGTGAACAATTGAGTTAATTTTCGTTTACTTCGCATAGTTAAATTTCTGCAGTTTTCTAAACCTGTTGCGTGCCGTTTCTGAAATTGCGTATCAGATTTGAGCTGCGTTTCAGTTTTTGGTTTGCATTTCGACTTTACTTCTGAATTTCTGAATTCAATTTGTCTAGAACTGATCTGAAATTGGAAATCGATTTGTGTAGAACTGATTATTGTCTCTGCATCAGAATTTCTGCATTCAACCCTTCTTTGAATTTCTGCTCAGTTGCTCTTGTAGAAGTTTCGGCATCAGAAACATTTCTGAACTGATCAGTCCATTCTTGATTGCGGCAGTGTTTCATTTATCTGAATGGTCAGCATTAGATTGGCATCCCGTATCTAAATTTGGCACCTAAGCTTCATCCACTTGGGTAGCAAGTCTAAATTAAATTCTGCACAATGTTTCAAGTGGAATTTCAGTATTAGATTGTGCTAAGTTTGTGTCAAGTTGGAATCAGTTTCTTTGCATCCATTGTATTTCTGAATTGTAACTTCTTTCCGGAAATTTCAATTTGTCTCCCTGTTGTTGGTATCAAGCAAAAATCAGCACTGTTTAGTACCAAGTTAAACACACTTGTGGGTGAATTTCAGCACTTGATTGCTTAACATTCGGTTGGTGTTGAATGGTAATATCTGAAGTTGAACACGACTTGGTTGAATGACTACATTTGTTATCAGTGAAGCTTTCAAATTTCGTGAGTCTGCTTTAGTTATTAAAGCCCCTCATTGGTAGGGTTCATTAATTGCAATCATCTAGCTTAAGTCCATCGAGTTGAGTCCTTTCCATTTTAGCTGCTATTTTCATTTCTATTTGCAATCCAAACCCATGATTTAATTGAAACCCAAAAACACAAACGACACCTAAATACAAGTGCGAATCAAACAACGTCAACTAGCCCCGAGAAAAATACGACCTGTGGCCCCTATATTACATTTTCATATTTTTGATTGTAAAAGGGTTTCCAGCATTTCATTTTATTCATATCTAAATTTGATGAGCCCATACATTTCGTGACAAAAGTAATTAGTATATTTTGGTCCGTCAAATTTTTGGCGCCGTTGCCGGGGAAGCAACTAGTTGATTTGTTTGATTTTTGCTTGTATGATTCTTTAGACATATCATTGGGTTCTATTTTTTGTTGCTTATTCTTTTGTATACGGGTACTGCTATTTTTTCTTGTTTGTTTTGTGACAGGGCTGCAAGATTAAAATGTGGTCATCAGAGTTTCAGCCTTTCAACCAATTTCAACAACCTTGCAACCAAACTTTTCAGCAACCCAATCAATTTTTTCAGCCACCATTACAACAATACGAGCAACCACAGCAAGATTTCCAACAATTCCAGCCAAATTCCAGCAATTTCCAGAATTTACAGAATTTTCAGCCCAGTTTTCAGCAATTTCAGCCTAATTTTCAGCCCCTTTATCAACAAGATCAGTCACAATTTCAACAATATCAGCAAGGGCAACCTTTCCAGAATTTTCAGCCATGGCAACAAGAATTTCAGCCCACTCAACTTCAGTGTTCACCACCACAATATCAACTTCAGATCCAAGAATTCCAGGGCTACAATTTTCAGCAAGTTCCACCAAGTGGTGAACCAACTTTTCAGCAGTTTAATCAGTCTGTGCAACCATTTTATCACATGTGTCAACAAGAGCTTCAAAACCTCGAAAGGCAATTGAAACAAGTGGCTAATGATTTAAATCAAATAAAAGCCCAAAGAGCAGAACAATTAGCTTCTCAAGCTATTTTTAATTCTGAGAGCCCCGGAGTTGGTTTTATCTCAGTTCAAGGTGACCCTAGTGCATGGCAAAGTCCTTCTTCAATTAATCCTGCAAATTTAGTAGAAGAAGAAGAAGAAGAATACATTAAAATCTGGGCACCTACAGCATGCATCCCTCCGGAGACTCCTATTCAAAATCCAATTTTAAATGTTTCAGCTCAAGAAGAAGAAACTGAAGCTCCACAGGACCATTCTAGACTTTTATTTTCTGATGATAGCATTATTGATGGTCCTAATTTTTCTGACACTGTTGTTGCAGATATTACAGGAGAAGCATGCAGAGGAGATGATTCCACAGGTGTAGGGGATTGCACTAAGCCCCAGGGACCACCGCAAGATTTAGAGAATGAACCAGAAAGTGTAGGGACTTGCTTGGTGGAAGCAAGCACCCAAGGATCACCAGTTGATTGTCCACCAGAGCCTGAGGCTGAAGAGGAGCTTGAACATAACCAGGAGGAGACCACAGATACATCTACTATTATAGACCCTTCAGGTATTCTCCAGCATGCTCAGGTAAGTATTTCTCCTCCTTCTTCAGAAAAAGTCAGTGAGGTACCTAGGGATGATTCTATTGACTCTGATGAATTTATTGATATACCTTGTGTAGAGATTGTTTGTGAAAATCCAATAGAGGTACCAAACATTGATTTTATTGATCATCATGCATTACTTGACACATCCATTGTAAATATGAATAGTGAAATAATTTTAGAGGCACCCATAATTGATGTTGTTTTCTATGATGAATCTTTTGATACATCTTTTGTGGATATGACTAGTGAGAATTTTTTAGAAATGCCTGAATTTGATGTCATTTATTTTGATGAATCTCTTGCTATGTCATATGCTGAGAATGAATGTGAAAGACTTTTGGAGATACCTGAGATTGATTTCATTGGCTGTGACACATTGCATGATACACCCTGGATGGAAAATAATTGTGAACTTTCTATTGATAAGCCAGAAATTGATTTCTTTATTTGTGATGAGCTCCTGGATGCAAATTTTGTAGAAAATGATTTTGAAAATTTTATTGAGGCACCACAAATTGATTTAATTGGACATGATGCAGATTTGGATTTATTTTATGCAGAGACTGAACTTATATCATTTCTTTCTGACCCTGAACGCTTGAGAGAGGTATTACATGTTTTTGCAGGGTCCAGAAGACTCCAGGAGTGGGTGCTCCAACTGAACAGACTCCAGCCTCCTGGAAGGACTTCTGAAGGGCATCAAGAAGGAGGAGATGATCTGACTTTAATTAAAAGCACTCCATCCCTTGAATGGCTCTTGAACCTGAATCGCCTGCGGCCACCTGAACATATTTCTGCAAAATTCAAGTGTGGGGGAGTTTCAACATTTCCAGCCACTCAGACTCCTCCACTACCAAGATGGAGGCTACTTCTGGATAGACTCCGTCCACCAGAATAAAGGGGAGTTTGTTTCTTTTTGTATTTTCTTTTATTTCATTTTTTTTCATTTTCATGCTTCCTAGAATTAGAATTTTCCTTTGAACTGAGTCCTTGTAAATAAATGCATGCTATTTCTTTTGTCACTCTTTCTTGCATGAGTAGAAATAAATGTATCCCTTTAGGTTATCTTCATAGCATTTTAGAGCCTTTTGAAAATAAATTAAATTTGGTTGTCAAAACTTAGGGTTTGAGCTAATGGATGAATTCTTGGATGCTTGAGTACTACTTGGTTTTAGATTCTTAATTGAGGACTTGGGATGAATAATTTGCACCTAGTGAGAATTAGCCTTATATTTGTGACACACATGTTATTAAACTCTAGAACTTGCTTAGGTTCTTTCAAAATCATATTTCAATGATTGGATCACATCTATAGAGACTAATCCATTTGCTTTCCTTTCCACATCAATTTTTAGCAATAATCATGTTTATTCCATTTTTCTCTACTTATTTCTTACTCTTACCCTCACTTTTCTTTGGACTTGTTGTTTGGATTGTTTCTTAATGTTATTTTGCCCGAGACGGACAAAGTTTTAAGTGTGGGGGAGTGATTAGTGATTTGGAAGCAATTTCATTTCGGAAAAAAAAATTTTGCAATGGAAGGATGGAAACAAATCACATTTTGAGTGAATTGGAATGCCAAGAATGCGCAAGAGAGATGGAAGAAATTGGAGATCTTGTTTCCTTATCATATTTTGAAGATCCAAGTGGCATGGTGTGACAATGAAAATTTTTCTGCAGAAGAAACAAAGGCACGCAAAAGCAAAAAGAAAGAAAAAGTTGTGCCAAGGTGAAGAAAGAAGACAATTCGGCTAGCTTGGATCGAGATTGGCTTGGATCAAAAACTGAAAAGCTGGTATTTTGGGAAGCCAAGATCAGTAAAATCTTGTAGAGAGTGAACTGAGCTGGAATTAATCTGCTTCATGGCAGAAAAACTTGTGCCAAACAGCGAAAGAGGAAAATGCAGTGAAGTTGGAACATTGCTAGAATTCAGCTGTGCAGGAATTGGAATTAAATGCAAGGTTTGCTAACAATTGAAGAAATCTGAGTTGTATTTGTTGCTGCCGAGTAGCTGTTGAAATCAGAGAAGGAAAATAAAAAAAAAAAATCTGGAACAAATGCAGCAAAGAAGAAGCAAAACAGAAAATGCAGTGAAGGAATTTTCGAAATGCAGGGAAGTAAGCAAAAACTCTGAGCTGATCAAGAAAAAGAAGATGAAAACAATGATCTGCAGCTAAAAATCTGAATGGCATTGCAAATCTGAATCTGCCGAGTGCTGAATTTTAGGGCTGAACACAAAGAAAAAAATCAGCACAAGCAGTTTTGTGCAGTTGTGTCAACTTGAATCTGAATGAAATTTTCTTGACTGTAAGTTCAGAAACTCTTTGAGAAAAACTGGAATGCAGTTGTGTAGATCTGAATTAGTGCAAAGTTTGATAGCAATTGAAGAAAACAGCTTTGATACAAAGTTCCTGATAAGATTGAAGCTGAATCCAACTTGATGCTGAAAATTCTGAGCAAATTGAATGGCTGTGGAGCAATGTCCTGTTCGGAATTGTTATGGACTGCAACCTTGCCAAATCCGTAATTCTGAGTTGTAGCTGCACAGATCAGTAACTACTGAATGATACAAACCAAATTCAAATGAAGCTGAGGAAAAGCTAGATGCTGAAGTAGGGAAATGCAGGAGATGTTTGACACAATTGCAGCTGTATATTGGCTGTAATTTCAGAAAATTGCAGCTGTAGAGTGCTAGAATCTGAATAGCAGCTGAAACAAGCTAAATTCCAGCTGAAAACAAGTTGAATTGGAGCTACATTGAGGCTGATTAGAAGCTGAACCCAGCTGGAAAAAGCAGTTTTTCTTTTGTGCAGATTGGTGCCAAGTTGAAGCTGAAATTGGATTTTCCAAGGCTTTGAATCACGAAATGAAGGGGATGAATGTATTATAGATTGAAGCACATCACAGCCTATCAGAACAAGAAAGGAATTGGGATGCTAGGAGTTTCGAAACAAGGAAGAAAATGGGAAGAAGTTGGTTAAAATTCAACTTGATTGAGCAGAATTTTTCGAGAGAAAGCAGTTTAAATGCTCCACTAATCCTAAATACCAATTGAATTGAAGAAATCAGAGTTTTGCAAGATCTAAATATGCTCCATTAGAAGAATTAAGCAGCAAAGAAAAAAAAAGAAAAACAGTTTGAAGAGGAAAAGAGAAGAGAGAAACAAGATGGAAATTTTGGGCACCATGAATTCGATGGAATTTTTCTCATCCAAATTTAAGCCCTGTCCATTACATATTTTGACCCCACTAGAGAAGGAGAAAGGAAAGAAAAAAAATCTGAGAAAAGAGTGAAAGAAACAAAAATGGCACGAAAATGAAAAATTGGCACATTTGAAACCAAGGAAGGGATTTTTCATCCAAACCAAAGGAATTACTCAAGATTTACTTCACCCATACTTTTGATATCATTAGAGGACTGTCAAGATGGGGCAAAGCACATTGGAAACATTTTTGAGCACTCAAGTCTTCTACTTTTCACATTTTTTCCATTTTCTTAGTCTTTTACTCCATTTCTTATCATTTTCCTTGTTTTTACTTGTTTTTATAGTTGTTGATCCTAATCATGATTAATGGTGGAGATTAGACAATAAGCAAGCCTATGGTAGTGCAAGAAGCATGTGTGTATGAGTGAGCTCCACTTCCATCACCAAATTAGAACTTAAAAGAGAGCCACCAAAACTTCCCTTGAATGGCTAGTGATTTAAATTCATCTCAATGACTCATGATGGATGAAAAGGCTATGTTGTTGATTTAAGGACAAGATACTAATCCATAGAGCTTAGATTTATGAGAATTGACAATCTTAGGTAATATCTTTTCATTTGCTTCTAATTATGCTTAAGAGAGCCTAAGGGATACTTATTTAGTTGTTTCGCGAGACGCTCAAGGTTAAGTGTGGGGGAGTTGATAAGCACCATTTTATTGATTATTTTAAGTGCTAAAATCCATGTTTGATCCATGTTTTTATTGTTTAATTGTGATTTTACCCTAGGTTTTAGGATTTTCTATTATTTTGGACTTAATTGCAAAATTACATATTTTTGGATTATTTGGCCACTAATTTTCTGATATATTTTTGTAGGCATGAAAGGATCCTGGACCTAGGGCATACTGGGTCAAACCTGAGTCGGATGTGAACCGGATCGAATTATCAAGCCTACGATTAATCCGGGCCGTCCGATTCAAGAGCGGCTAGATCTGAGCCATCCGGGACGATCTGAAGCAATCCGAGCTAGGGTTAGGGTTGATCAAGCACCCTGATCAAGATCTGAAGGTTTCACCTCAATCAGAGCTCAATCAGCCGTTGGATCAAGCTTGGAGGGCTCTAGAGCGTCCAATC
The DNA here is from genome assembly GCA_024364735.1 of Boesenbergia rotunda. Classification (NCBI taxonomy): domain Eukaryota; kingdom Viridiplantae; phylum Streptophyta; class Magnoliopsida; order Zingiberales; family Zingiberaceae; genus Boesenbergia; species Boesenbergia rotunda. The sequence continues at coordinate 206,646 of JAGFNQ010000068.1, read as the reverse complement.
ACAGATAGAGTTGATCTGGACCGTCCGTTGCATATCTGGAGGATCCGAGCTACCACGAGGTAGATCCTGACCTCAGATCACCATCATCAAAGTTTGGCTCAAATCAGATGAAAATCAGCCGTTGGATTGAAGCAAACAAATCTGAGCCGTCCACTGGTTATTATTTAAGGAAATTTTCCTGCGCAGCAAGCTTTGTCGCGTCCTCGCCGTAGCTTCCGCAGTTCTTCGCGTTCTTCATCAGTTTTTCAATTCTATTGCAATTTTCTTCAACAGAGGGCGTGACCACATCGATTTCGATCCTTGATCCAGTTCTAGATCATTGGAAAGGGTTCTCAGTGAGGATTCCAGCTCAATTTCGGCCAAAAACAGAGATGATTGAGGGTCTCGTCAGATTTGTGAGTTGATTGGCTTGGTCTCGTTTTCTGCCATTTCACATCCATCCGAGCTAGCTTGAGGGTCCTCGGCTGAGCTCAGAACATCCCCAAATCATCATCGCCATACCACATTGCGAGATTTAGTTAATCGATTGCTGTTTTCAGCTTTGAGCCAAGTTGGGTAAATCGATTCATAGAGGCTGTTTTCCATTGGTTTGTTGAGCTTGCGGGTTCGATGCTCACCCTTGCGTGACGAACAAGGAGTTCTGGAGCTCGGGAAGAGATCGATGTTTAGATTTTTTTAGTTAATTTCGTTTATTAGCTGTAATTTTCGTTTACTGCTGTTTCTGTAATTTCTGTTCTTGGTTTCAGATTTGTTAGTTTCGCTTACTTGAATATTTCTGTTTAAATTAGTTTCGATTCTGCAAAGTAAGTAGATTTATTGGTTTGTTAGTGAACAATTGAGTTAATTTTTGTTTACTTCGCATAGTTAAATTTCTGCAGTTTTCTAAACCTGTTGCGTGCCGTTTCTGAAATTGCGTATCAGATTTGAGCTGCGTTTCAGTTTTTGGTTTGCATTTCGACTTTACTTCTGAATTTCTGAATTCAATTTGTCTAGAACTGATCTGAAATTGGAAATCGATTTATGTAGAACTGATTATTGTCTCTGCTTCAGAATTTCTGCATTCAACCCTTCTTTGAATTTCTGCTCAGTAGCTCCTGTAGCAGTTTCGGCATCAGAAACATTTCTGAACTGATCAGTCCATTCTTGATTGCGGCAGTGTTTCATTTATCTGAATGGTCAGCATTAGATTGGCATCCCGTATCTAAATTTGGCACCTAAGCTTCATCCACTTGGGTAGCAAGTCTAAATTAAATTCTGCACAATGTTTCAAGTGGAATTTCAGTATTAGATTGTGCCAAGTTTGTGTCAAGTTGGAATCAGTTTCTTTGCATCCATTGTATTTCTGAATTGTAACTTCTTTCCGGAAATTTCAATTTGTCTCCCTGTTGTTGGTATCAAGCAAAAATCAGCACTGTTTAGTACCAAGTTAAACACACTTGTGGGTGAATTTCAGCACTTGATTGCTTAACATTCGGTTGGTGTTGAATGGTAATATCTGAAGTTGAACACGACTTGGTTGAATGACTACATTTGTTATCAGTGAAGCTTTCAAATTTCGTGAGTCTGCTTTAGTTATTAAAGCCCCTCATTGGTAGGGTTCATTAATTGCAATCATCTAGCTTAAGTCCATCGAGTTGAGTCCTTTCCATTTTAGCTGCTATTTTCATTTCTATTTGCAATCCAAACCCATGATTTAATTGAAACCCAAAAACACAAACGACACCTAAATACAAGTGCGAATCAAACAACGTCAACTAGCCCCGAGAAAAATACGACCTGTGGCCCCTATATTACATTTTCATATTTTTGATTGTAAAAGGGTTTCCAGCATTTCATTTTATTCATATCTAAATTTGATGAGCCCATACATTTCGTGACAAAAGTAATTAGTATATTTCGGTCCGTCAGTCATCTATAATTAATCAATTATAGAACGATCATGAGTGACACCTAGTAGTATATCATGATCCCCAATTAATCGAAAGATCAATGGTTGACCTCAGAAAAAATTCTGAAACCCTTCAGCAGCTATAATGAATCGTGCCCCATTCCCTTCACCATCTTATACCCACTTGGTTTAGGACATGGTCTATGTGTGTCAGTCCCCACTAGGCTGACTACGTCACACCTAGCCCAAGTAACGTTTTCTCGTCCTACGGATTCTAATTACTCTAATGTATTTAAGAGATTCATACTCTGAACATGTCAAGCTCTGGCCAGAGGCTTCGAGTAACAATCCGATGATAGGCCTCGGGTATACATCTCCTCGCAAGGAGTGGTGAATCCTTTGTGGGCTGTTCAAACATCTTCGGGCACTTCGGCTTATACCCAATCATCCTGGGTCCACACCTCCTTGGAGATGCTTGCTTAAGATGTCAAAGTATAAGTCTCCATGACCAAGATGACTTGAACACCGCATGTCAAAGTAACATCGCACTTAAGCTGCAGTAAGAACTTCATTGACATATCTATATGTAGACTACCATATAAAGTTTTACAGCCAGTCACTCCAATGAACTTGTTCCCTTAACTAGCATTCATGTTTATCTTCGACATCTCAATGTCACCAACCAGTGAGAATCAGCTGATTAGAGAATATCCCATGCTAGTCTCAACAGAATTGATAGTGTCCGTATTTATCAATTCATCGACTAGGGACAATTTCAATACTTCACAATTGCACATATAGAGATAATCACTAGTTGTGAATTCATCACAAATTCTCTCATGCTGTGAATTGTATTGCGGACATTCAGTAAATGAGTTTAAGATCTCAATCAAATACACAAACATGTATACTCAAATAGTGAATATTCATTTATTAGAATAAATGATTATAATCATAAGGCGATTGCTTAGGACACTTCTCTCATATCACTAACAAACTCCCACTTGGCCTAATGCCAATCGCTACGGTACCTAATACCACAGGCTCTAACATGACCCTCAAAATTACTTTGAGGCAAGGCCTTAGTTAAGGGATCCGGTAAATTCCTTTTAGTGGGAATTTTCTCAATTTATATATCATTCCTACTTATAATCTCTCTGATCAGATGATAGCGACGAAGCACATGTTTGGATCGCTGATGAGACCTTGGTTCCTTTGCTTGTGCAATAGCTCTATTGTTGTCGCAGTAAACCGGTATTGCTTCATCAATGGTTGGAACCACACCAAGTTCTGAGACAAACTTTATGATCCAGACTGCTTCCTTTGCTGCTTCCGAAGCTGCAATATATTCCGCTTCCGTGGTAGAATCCGCTACGGTGTCTTGCTTGGAACTCTTCTAACTTATTGCACCTCCATTCAAAATAAATACGTATCCGGACTGAGATTTGGAGTCATCCTTATCTGTCTGGAAATTGGCATCTGTATACCCACGTATTACCATATCACCTTCTCCATATATTAGGAACACATCCTTAGTGCTTCTTAAGTACTTGAGGATTGTCTTGACAGCCGCCCAATGATCCATTCCTGGATCAGACTGGTATCTGCTTGTGACGCTCAGAGCATACGATACATCGGGCCTAGTACATAACATAACATACATGATAGATCCTATCGCAGATGCATAAGGAATCTTATTCATGCAAATCCTCTCGTTTTCTGTGCGCGGACACATAGACTTCGAAAGGTTGATCCCATGCCTGATGGGAAGGTAACCTTTCTTGGATTCCGACATGCTAAACCTTTCTAGCACTCGGTCTATATATGTAGACTGCGAAAAACCAAGCAACCGTTTTGATCTATCTCTATAGATTCTAATCCCAAGGATATAGGTTGCTTCTCCCAGGCCTTTCATGGAGAAAGTTTTGGACAACCAAATTTTAACTGACTGTAAGACTGATATATTGTTTCCTATAAGTAATATGTCATCGACATATAACACTAGGAATACGACTGCACTCCCACTAACCTTCTTGTACAGACAAGGTTCATCATCGTTAATGAGTAATACGCCGTTCGATTTACTTATGAGAAATCCGTATCTCTCTGGAATATTGCGTGTCCTATCAGACCTACGAAGAAGTGGTGTTGTTTTAGGTTCAACTGATAGCTCATCATTATGGGTTATTGGTTGTGGGTCTAGACTAGGTGTCTCTGTAATGTCTATTGGAGTTTCTTGAACTTCTTCAAGTTCAATGCTACTCCCACTGTTTTCTTGTAAAAGAAATTCTTTTTCTAGAAATACAGCATGCCTTGAAACAAACACCTTGTTGGATCGAGAGAAACGATAGAGGGGGGGTGAATATCGTAAAACGTTCGGATTAAGAAATAGAGAATGAACAGCGGAAATTAACACAAACACATGCAAACACCAAGTTTTTTACATGGTTCGGAGTCACGGTCGGCTCCTACTCCAAAGCCCACGGTCGTTGACCGTTTTCTACGGGCAATTCTATATGTGCGCAAAAATAGTTTACAAGATGTATTACAAGACTAGTGCAATAAACTTAAAAGAAGCTCTTCGTTAACGACGTCCGTTGTAGATTGTATTTTTGGAGCAGAGGTACGTCGTCGGCGCTTGTATCTCGAGTCGGGAGGTTTCCGAAGCAGAGCGCGAGCGTAGAAGAGCGTGAATGCATTGGAAGAATTGATTGTTGGAAGCCTTGGGGTCGAGGGCCCTTTTATAGCCCCTGGGGGCGCCCGGAACGTCGGGGGCGCCCCCCCCTCACGTGTCAGCTGATCCGAGTTCCTCTCGGTCAGCTCTGATCCCTTCAAACTCGGGATCAGGCTTTGACGGGGGCACCCGGGACGCTGGGGGCGCCCAGGTTGACTGGGTCGTCTCTTATCCGTTGGCTTCGCTGGCTTCTGCTTCGTTGGCTTGCACTGGGGGCGCCCGGACCATCCGGGGCGCCCAGGAGCATGGGGGACGCCCGGGAGCACGGGGGCGCCCCACCCATGAGCTGTCGAAGCATTCACTTGCTCTACTTCTTTTGTATTGACCTTGGGGGCGCCCGGGACACTCCGGGCGCCCTACTCAGCTTCTGCCTCACTCCTTTGAGGCTCTCTGAGCTGCAGACACTCGTTCCTTCGGTCCTGCATCCAGGGTTAGTCCAAAATAACATAGAGCAAAATAAATTAGTTTTATACAGCCTTAGCTGTCTTGGTTCTGACTTTTGGTCTCTAAAATGGAACCCTAGGTCGAACCGACGCCTACTGTTCCCTTGACGGGGAACGTGTTGGTGCAGAAAGCACCCAAGTCGAACCTGAGTTTTGATAATGGCAAAAGGGTTCAAAAGTCAAGTCTTATGTGTTATCTAACATGCTACTCAAGTGTGCAGGAAATGTCCTAGCGAAGGATTGCTAGGCACTGGCGAAGGAATGCCAGGGTACAAAGTCCTAGCGAAGGACTGCTAGGCACTGGCGAAGGAATGCCAGGGTATTAAATCCCTAGCGAAGGACTGCTAGGCTCCTGGCGAAGGAATGCCAGGATACAAAGTCCTAGCGAAGGACTGCTAGGCACCTGGCGAAGGAATGCCAGGATACAAAGCCCTAGCGAAGGACTGCTAGGCACCAGGCGAAGGACAGCTTGGGACTGAAGTCCTGGCGAAGGAATGCTAGGCACCGGGCGAAGGACAACTTGGTATCCAAGACCTGGCAAAGGACCGCTAGGCAAAAGTCCAACCGGAGGAGTCGGTTGGCATCAGGTACATTCTCCCGAGAGGAGTAGGTGAGGACGTGTTCCCCGTCGAGGGAACAGTAGGCGTCGGTTCGACCTAGGGCTCCATTTTGGAGACCCAATGACAGAACCAAGACAGCTAAGGCTGTATAAAACTAACATATTACTTCTTTATGTGGTTTTGGACTAACCCTGGATGCAGGACCGAAGGAACGAGTGACTGCAGCTTAGAGAGCCTCAAAGGAGTGAGGCAACAGCTGAGTAGGGCGCCCTGAGTGTCCTGGGCGCCCCCAAGGTGAACACAAAATAGATGAAGCAAAAGGAGTCGTAGGCAGCTCATGGCCTGGGCGCCCCCAGCTTCCTGGGCGCCCTCAGCTTCCTGGGTACCCTCAGCCTCCTGGGCGCCCCCAACCACCTGGGCGCCCCGCGCTTGAAGCCAGCAAAGAGATAAGCCTTATCCAGCTGAGACGCCCACTGAAAAGGTCAGCCAGGGCGCCTTCTGCTTCCTGGGCGCCCCCGTTAAGGGTTTATCCCGATTTTGAAGGGATAAACCGCTGACCGCAAAGTTGGCGGATCAAAGGCCACGTGGAGGGCGCCCCCGTGCTCCAGGGCGCCCTCAGAACCCTATAAAAGGCCCTCGACCCCCCAAGCTTCAGAACAACTTCTTCCAACACTGTTACGTTCTTCTGCTCCTGCGCTGTGCTCCAGAAACCTCCCAACTCGACACACAAGCGCCAATGACGTCCCTCTGCTCCGAGAAATATTCCATAACGGACGTCGGTAACGAAGAATTGTCATTTCATTTCTGTTATACTATTACTGTAATCTTGTTGTAAGAATTATTGCGCGATTATAGTATTGCCCGCAGTAAACGGTCAACGACCGTGGGCCTTGGAGTAGGAGTCGACCTAGGCTCCGAACCAAGTAAAAACTACCTGTGTTCGCGATTGTCTTTATTCCGCTGCGTACTTGCTCTAGTTTTCTTCCGAAAAACGTTTTACGATATTCACCCCCCCCCTCTATCGCATCTCTCGATCCAACAAGTGGTATCAGAGCGGGGAAGCTCAAATTTGGTGCAACCACCAATTTGAGAATTTTTTTTCGGTTTTTTTTTTGAAATTTTTATATCTTTTTTTCTCGTTCGAAATTCTTCTCGTTAATCGAGGTTGGTGCAACACCCCTCGACAAATATTTTTTATCCCGCACTACTAATCCAAGACCAAGTCTTGGGACATTTTTTTAATTTACATTTCAGATAAAATGGCCATGCAAGAAGGATTCTGCACAGCCAGACCTCCACTTTTCAGTGGAGAAGACTTTTCCTAGTGGAAAAGTCGAATGAAGGTCTACCTGAAAACTCAGGTGGACATGTGGATAATCATCCAGTCCGGACTGGAGATTCCGAGAAATGCTGAAGGAGTACCTCAAAGCTACACAGATGGGACACCACTCTGAAACGGAAAATTGAAGCGGATGCAAAGGCGACCCAGACCCTTCAATGCGGCTTAACAAAAGAAGAGCTGAACCGGGTGGGCCCTTTCAACAGTGCCAAGGAGCTGTGGGGAAAACTGATCGAGCTGCATGAAGGAACATCAGACACTCGGATCAGCAAGAGAAATCTACTCCTGAACAAGCTGTATACCATCAAAATGGCCGACAACGAAACAGCAGCTCAGTTTCTCGCCCAAATTCAAGAACTAATGAACGGTCTACACACTATTGGTCATAAGGTCGAAAACCGTGACCTAATAAAGTACGCTTTAAATGTTTTCCCAAGAAACACCTTGTGGGCATCTATGGTAGATGCATACAAGGTTTCAAGGGATCTCTCTAAAATTAAGTTAGATGAATTGTTCTCTGAATTAGAATTACACGAACAGACTAATTGCAATCTGGCCGAGAAAGGTATTGCCTTTATTGCAGGAAAAACTAGAAAGACAACGAAGAAGAAGCCTCAACTTGAACCCGAGTCTAACTCAGACTCAGACTCAGAAGACGAAGAAGGAGATCGACCTAAGCTGGTCCGACTGACCCGAAGCTACTACAAAGAATTGAAGAACCAAACCAACAGACGGAAAACAAGCCGAAGAAAGGACGAACCAGCTGAACCCGCAAATGAAAAGAACAAGCCCAACGTGACCTACTACGAGTGCATGAAGAAAGGTCACTACAAGACGGAGTGTCCGAACATAAAGGAGACTAAGAAGAATAGAAGGAAAAAGGCACTTTAAGCAACGTGGGACGAGTCCTCCTCCGAAGAAGAAGAAGAGGTCCCACAATCGAACCTACTCGCACTAACCGCCTCAGAAGAAGTCGAGACCGAGTCAGAATCAGAACAGGACGACGGTAGACTGACCTTTTCAGAAGATGGCGAAATCAAGGTAAGTGGATTTACTAGAAGTCAATTAAACGAGTTAATATCTTATCTTTCTCGAGATTTGGCGAAAGCTAAACTCCGAGTCGAATCCCTCCGACAGGAAGTAAAACTCCTGAAAGAGGGAGCTGACTCTAGACCCTTAACCGAGAAGGTTCAAGAAGGAACCTCTACTCAAGTTGAAAAACTTGAGAAAGAGAACTCCTCCCTGAAAACTCAGGTTAAGGATCTTAGATCAACTTTAGAACGATTCACTTCTGGTTCCAAGGGTCTTGACATGATTCTTGGAAAACAAAAATCAGTTCTAAATCGATCCGGACTAGGCTACAGAACCAAGTCTCGACAAAGATCCTACTTTGCTGTACTGAACCAGTCCAAACCTAAAGTTCAGGCATGGGTACCAAAACTATGTCTGAACAAACAAACTGGATCAAACCAATATTGGATCCCCAAGGACAAGATTCACATCTTGCCAAACCATTATCGTGGCTATAGTCCAGGGGGAGCCAAATTGAAAACAATAGTTATTATTAGATAAAATTCAATTCTTGCTTGCAATTTGCTTGGTTGCTTGTTTATTTAATTTCTGCAATTTATCATGCTTAGATTTAGGAATGATTAGTTTAAGGACCAAACCAACTTAACTGAAAATTACAACATAGTATTGGGAGGAGGTGAGATGATAGTACGTTAGGGAAACCAATTCTAATAAGGTCAAGTACACTTGGCCTCTTTAGACTGGTGAAACTAGCCGAAGCTACCGATCCAAGACCCAAACTAGTTAGACCAGAATTTTTTCAAAGAATAATTTTGAAAATGAAATTTCATTGAAAGGCTTTGTCAAGGAAAGGGTTGATGATCCAATAAGGCTACGACCAATGAAGGCCTAGTGCTTCGCCAAGACCTGGAAGCCAATCTCTGAAATTCAAATTCAAATTAGTCTTTGTAAAATTTAAATCTAACACAAATTTTCAGTTACTTGTAGACTTAAATATTTTCAACAACTTTCAAAATTATTTAAGACTTTCAAAATAAATTATGTTTTCAAAAAGTCTTTTATCANGGATAGCGGTGCTCCAGACACATGACTGGAGATAAATTGAAATTCACCAAACTCAAGTTCAAGAACCTAGGCTCAGTGGCATTTGGCAACAATGCTATACTAAAGGTAATTGGGTCAGGTAATATTGAACTTAAGTCTGACTTTATTATTAAGAAAGTCCTTTTGGTTGAAAATTTCAATTTTAACTTGCTTAGCATAAGTCAGTTGTGTGATTCTGGTTATATAGTTATCTTTAACAATTCTACCTGCCTGATTAGAAACCTACAAGACTCTGAAATCATGCTTAAAGGTACTAGAAAAAATAATGTTTACACTATAAACCTACCCTTAGTACCCAAATGTATGTTAACTCAGTTAGAACAATCAAACCTCTGGCATAGGAGATTAGGTCATACTAATCTGAGAACTATCTCAAAAATCACCCAACTTGGCTTAATCAAAGGAATCCCCAAAATTAAAAATAATAAAAACCTAATATGTGAATCATGTAATCAAGGTAAACAAACCAGATCTAATCACAAACTAATTCAATCTGATCTAACTCAAACCACACTTGAGCTCCTGCACCTTGACCTATTTGATTCACATGGAGCCAAGTCACTAAGAGGGAACCGATACTGCTTAGTAATAGTTGATGATTACTCTAGGTTTACCTGGGTTAGGTTTCTAAAAATCAAAGATGAAACCCTAAACCTATTTAATGAATTCTGTAAGTTAATTGAAAATCAAAACGATACTAAAATTAAAAAACTTAGGAGTGACCACGGGAGAGAATTTGAAAATCAACGGTTCGAGGAATTCTGTAAGGTAAATGGGTATCTACATGAATTTTCGTGTCCTAGAACCCCCCAACAAAATGGGATAGTCGAAAGGAGAAATAGAACACTATAGGAAGCCGCTAGGGCTATGCTCAACGAATTCAACTTAGTTAACCAATACTGGGCAGAAGCAGTTAGTACGGCTTGCTACATCCAAAATAGGGTCCTGATTAACAAGCGACACAACAAAACACCCTATGAACTATACTACCATAGACTTCTAAATCTACACTACCTAAGGGTCTTTAGATGCAAAGTCCATATCTTAAATACCAAAGTCTATTTAGGAAAATTCCAGTCTAAGTCAACCCCAGGCATCTTCCTAGGATATTCAACCACAAGTAGAGCCTATAGGGTTTACAACAAACAAACGAAGAAAATTGAAGAAACAACAAACTTAATATTTGATGAAGAAATCAACCCAACATCTGATAATCCAGACCTTACGTCATCAAATTCTGATCAAGAAATTAATGAACAAACTGTTGAACCTTTAATTGAATCCTTAAACGAACTAACTATTGAACCAACTACTGAGTCAAATCAACCAACTGTTGACCCAATAATTGAACCAGCTCAAAGAGTTGAATCAAATAGTGAACCAAACCGACCAGCCGGACCTGAGGCTGAGCCAAGTTCTAGAAAAATCAAAAAACCCAGACTCAATCATCCAACCGATCAAATTGTGGGTGATCCAACTCTAGGAGTCAGAACTAGGTCTTCCTATAGAAACCTTAGTCAGATAGCAATGATCTCAAAAATTGAACCCAAGACTATAGAGGAAGCCCTACCTGATCCTGATTGGATCATAGCTATGCAGGAAGAGCTAGCCCAATTCGAAAGAAACCAAGTCTGGAAATTAGTGCCTAAACCTAAGGGCAAATCCGTCATTGACACTAAGTGGGTTTTCAGGAATAAGTAAATGATCAAGGAGAAATAGTCAGAAATAAAGCCCGCTTAGTAGCAAAAGGATTCAGCCAAGTAGAAGGGTTAGATTATGACGAAACCTATGCCCCAGTAGCTAGACTTGAGTCCATTAGGATGTTATTAGCCTTTGCATCCCATAAAGGATTCAAACTATACCAGATGGATGTAAAGTCAACCTTTCTAAATGGATTCATTAAGGAAGAAGTCTATGTAGGGCAACCCCCTGGGTTTGAGGACTTAGAAAGACCTGACCACGTTTACAAACTTACTAAAGCACTATATGGACTAAAACAAGCACCTAGGGCCTGGTATGAACGATTATCAACTTACTTAATTTCTAAAGAATTTAAACAAGGACAAATTGACTCAACCTTATTTATTAAAACCCTAGGAAAAGATATATTCATTGCCCAAATCTACGTAGATGACATAATCTTTAGGTCCACCAACTCAAACTTTCTAAAAGAATTTGTCAAAATAATGGAAAATGAATTTGAAATGAGCTTAGTAGGTGAGCTCAACTTTTTCCTAGGCTTACAAATCAAACAAACTAGAGATGGAAACTATGTCCATCAATCCAAATATGCTAAAGAATTAATAAAGAAATTTAAAATGGATAACTCTAAAAGCATAAGTACCCCCATGGCCACTAATACAAAAATAGATAGTGACCCTGATGGTAAACCAGCAGACCTTAGACTCTATAGAAGTATGATTGGAAGTCTACTGTACCTTACAGCAAGCAGACCTGACATCCTTTTTGCAGTAGGAATGTGTGCTAGATACCAAACCTGTGCTAAGGAAACGCACTTAGCAGCCCTAAAAAGAATACTAAGATATGTTAAGGGCACCCTAAATGTAGGGATTTGGTATCCTAGGACTTCAACTTTTGATTTGTCAGGATATTCGGATTTTGACTACGCTGGTTGTAAATTAGATAGAAAGAGCACAAGTGGAAGCTGTCAACTGTTAGGAAATAGTCTAGTAAGTTGGTGCAGCAGAAAACAACACTGTGTAGCTCTATCCACAACTGAAGCTGAGTATGTAGCCTTAGGGGAGTGTGTAACACAACTTTTATGGATGATACACACTCTTAAGGACTTCCAGCTCAACTACACCCAAACTCAGGTCTACATTGACAATATTAGCTCAATCAACCTGACTAAGAACCCAATCCAACATTCCAGAACTAAACACATAGAAGTTAAACACCACTTTGTAAGAGATCATGTAGCCAGGGGTGAGATAGTCCTTAAGCATGTAGACTCTAAATCCAACTTAGCTGACATATTCACCAAACCCCTACCTGAGTCTGAGTTCAGCTCACTAAGAAGGCAGTTAGGATTATGCTTGGTAGAATAGGATGAGTCTACTTTGTGGTTTTCTTACTACGTTGTCCATTTCAAAATCAGTTTTAAAATAGTTTTTAAATGCTTTCAAAATCAGCTTTTACTTAGTTTTGAAAAGGTTTTCGACTTAGTTTTATTTTAAAACACCCCCTTTCAAAACTAGGGCTTTTTCGCAAATGGACTTAGCCTAGTCCCTAACCCTAGAACTGCATGCACCTATAGATTTAGAAGCCAGCATCTCACAAGCACCTTATGTTGGTGCAGGAAGCACCAGATCGAACCTTGTTTTGATATTGGCAAAGGATTCAAAGTTAAGGGTTATTTGTTGTCTAACAATGCTGCTTGAGAGTGCAGGAAACAAAGTCCTAGCGAAGGGCTGCTAGGCACCTGACGATGGGCTGTCAGGAAACCAAGTCCTGGCGAAGGGTTGCTGGGCGAAAACCAAGTCCTAGCGAAGGGATGCTAGGCACCTGACGATGGGCTGTCAGGAACTCAAGACCTGGCGAAGGGCTGCTGGGCAAAAACCAAGTCCTGGCGAAGGGCTGTTGGGCGAAACTCAAGACCTGGCGAAGGGCTGCCGGGCAAAAGTCCAACTGGAGGATCCGGTTGGCACCAGGTAAATTCTCCCGAGAGGAGTAGGTGAGGACGCGTTCCCCTTGAGGGAACATTAGGCGTCGGTTCGACCTAGGGCTCCATTTTGGAGACCAAAGTCAGAACCAAGACAGCTGAGGCTGTATAAATTAAATTAAATATTTGTTTTATTGTGCTTTGGACTAACCCTGGAAGCAGGACCAAAGGAACGTGTGTCTGCAGCTCAGAATGCCTCAAAGGAAAGAGACAACTGCTGACCAGGGCGCCCGGAGTGTAGCGACCCGCCTTCTCTGCCTTAGACGGAACGTTACTTTTGTCTACTTCTCGACTCTAATGCACGACTAATAGAAATGCGGAAATCTTTTTTTTTCTTTTAATCTATCTAAGAATGATATTCTAACTTATGTAGTCATGCATGATACCATGTCACACTTTCTTTCTCAAAAACTCGTAAATTGATACTTATTGAAACCTGCCTCACCCAACTCATCTTTCGGGTATCAGTCGACTGATACTGTATCAGTCGACTGATACGCCTGAAAGCTGAATTTTCAGGTTTCGGCACTTGCTTCAAGACTCCACCAAACCTATACTTTCGAGTCATATAGAATTATGACACCATTTCTATACTCTATGTCAACTTCCTAAACAATTTAGCCAACCAAAACGAATCCATAAACTTAAAATTAGGACTTTTGCGGAAAGAAATAAGCTATTCAAGTTATATGAACTTTAACATTAGAGTTTGTACCAATCTTGACTCCTATGCACTCATAACACCAAATACATGTTCTATAACCTTGCTAAAGCATTATGAAATGTGAATGCAACTTTTCTAAACATATTTAAGCAATAAAAACTTGAATCAAAGAGAAATTAATACTATCTTGGCACATGCATCTATTTCTCTAACAAAGTATCAATATTTCCAACTACTCACACTTCTACTCATCCAATGCAATCATAAGGATATGTATGCTAAATGAAATGACATGAAATCTTTACTCTAAGAAATTGAGCATGTAAAACTATCCAAAGCTTAAATGTTCGCTAAACTCCATAAAGCAAGAACTTGAAATTTGAATAAACTAAAACATTGTAATTCAAATAACTAAATTGTCTCGTCTCAAGGATCTCTCCAAAATCAGCCACCACACACACTTTACTCAGCACTGCCTCGTCGCCTTCCTTCAGAATTGCTTGCCTTTACCTTTATCTGCAGTAAGAGGAAATGCAACTAGTAAGCAAAAAGCTTAGTAAGTACTATCTAGCTCACAAAATCTCGAAATGTGCAAACATGCTTCTTGAACAATATGAAAATCATATGAGATACTTATATGCTTGCAAGAAAACTAAGAACATGTATAACTCAAAACATGCATACTCAAGCATTAATAAATCTCAATTTATTTTTCTTGGCTCAACTTGAAACTTTAGCTATTCTTTAACTTTTGAAAACTTTCTTAAACTTTCGAAAACTTTGCTAAAGCATATACTTGAAAATACTAATCACTTGGATCCACTGAAGACGTAAGTACCATCTCATGCGCGTTCCCTAAAAGGTTGGGGTAGCGAGCCACCAATCCTAATAGAGCAGACCTTGGTCTACCAGGGCCAAGACCTTGGAATTGGACACCTGGATTTCTTTAACGACGCCCTTGGACGCCGGGTACTGGCCTTAGAAAATAAAATAGCTTTTCTTTCTTTTCTTTCTTATCTGTAAATGCCTTGGCATTTTCTCGAGCACCTTGCGTGCTAAAATCCCTAAGTCTTGACTTTTGGGGATTTCTTAAGGCCTTGGCCTTTTCTTTTCTTATCTTTATCTTCTCTTTTCTTTTCTCATAACTTCCTTAGCCCCTAATCTCACATAGGGTGCTTAATCAACTTATACAAGCATATAATGAACTAAGATCATATGCAAAAACTTAAATAAAAAGGAAATATCTCTTTTAAAAACTTTTAAGGAAAATTCTTGCTGAAAAACCGCCTCTTACTGCAGGTGAGCAGTACTTACATTGATATCTTGGACTTACAACCAAGATTGACGTCTAGGGCTCGGGAGAAACTTGAGATCTCGGAGAATTCTTCTCGCCTACGCGTTCCTCTCGTCGCGGGGATTCCGAATATTGGAAGATCTCTTGGAGGAGAGCCTTGGCCGGCCCCCTAGAGCTTGGTGTTGTTTCGCCCAAGAGAGGAGAGGTCGGCGTGAGGGTTTGGAGAGGGGAGAAATAAAACTTCTCTCTTTAATTACCTATTTATACTTATGGGGCGGATTAACCTAACTACACCTTAAATAAATTTCTCTCTATCTTTTGCTGTGCTTGATACCCTAGCCCAGCTGGTCGCGCGCGCTCCTGGTCTCCTGGTGGTCGCGGGTTCGAACTCCCGGCTGCCCTTAAATGTTTTTCTTTTTTTTTATATACTAAACGGACTCGGAAAATTTCATAAAAATATTCTAAAAATCCCTAAAAATATCTAGAATATTTCTAAACCATTTTTAAATAATTCTAAGGACTTTAAGGACTAAAAATGAGAATTTTGGGGCGTTACACGGAGTGTCCCGGGCGCCCCCAAGGTGAACACAAAACACAAAGAAAGCAAATGAACCTCGACAGTACATTCTGAGGGCGCCCCCGCTGTCCCGGACGCCCCCATGGCAAACCAACTGAAGAGTTAAACTGCTGCCACGTCTGCACTGCGCACCCAGGGCGCCCCCGCTGTCCCGGGCGCCCCCAGCGCACAGGGCGCCCCCAGCCTTACCGAGGAGAGCTCAGCGCTGCAGATAAGGTTTGACCGGGTCAACCAGGGCGCCCCCAGCGTCCAGGGCACCCCAGTCAAGGCCTTATCCCGAGGATTAAGGGATAAGTCGACGACCGCGCCTCTTGTGGATCTGCTGCCACATGGGGGGGCGCCCCCGTCGACCAGGGCGCCCCCAGGCACTATAAAAAGGGCCTTGACCCTCCTCTTCAGAACACAGCTTTCATTCAACACATCCAAACTCTCTGACGACCGCGCTCTGCTCCAGGAACTTCCCGACTCAAGTCCGAAGCGCCGTCGACCTCCCGCTGCACCGAAACTCGAGCCTACCCCGAGAGTTGGTAAATACAGAAGTGTAATCTTTCTTATTGCAATTTGTATTTCTCTTCTGTACTCATTCTACGCATTATAGAATTGCCCAAAGTAAACGGTCAACGACCGTGGGCCTTGGAGTAGGAGTCGACCCAGGCTCCGAACCAAGTAAAACAACCTTGTTAGCGTTGTGTTGCTTTGTCTCTATTTCCACCGCGCACTTACTCTTTTTAGTTAATCCGAACGATTTGCGACATTCACCCCCCCTCTATCGCATCTCTCGATCCAACAAGTGGTATCAGAGCGGGGAAGTTCAAACCTGGTGCAACCACCAGTTTGAAATTTTTTTTCGGATTTACAAAACTTTTAATATTATTTCTTTTCTTAATCAATACCACTCGATATTTTTCGCCTTTTATTTTTCTTACGCCTTTTTCACTTTTGAATTTTCATTTTTTTACCATAAGTTAGAATTTATAAAACGAATAATTTTTGAAAATTTGTCATAAACTTTTTTTTTATTATTATTTTAATATTTTTCTCGAAATTCATGCTACTTTAATTCGAGCAAATTTTTTTTCAACCATTAAATTCTTACTTTTTAGTATTAATCAAAATTGAGAAAATCAACATTTTCAAAAATTTGTCATAAATTATTTTCATTTTTTTATTATTATTCTACCTCGAAATTCGTGCAATATTTATTTTGGGCTATTTTTCCCTTCTCCCGCACTACTAATCCAAGACTAAGTCTTGGTATATTTCTGTTATTTCTTTTGTGTGCAAGGATCATTTTTAATGGCCAATCAAGAATGGAATAGCATTCGTCCACCGCTCTTCTCTGGCGAAAATTTCAACTCCTGGAGAAGTCAAATGGAATCTCACCTGAAGGCTAATCTAGATCTATGGTCGATAATCCAAACGGGGTTCAGATTCCCCACGGAAGATGGAACATCGATCGGTTGGGACAAATTGGACGAACCAACTCTAAGAAAGATCGAGACAGATGCTAAGGCAACAGTAATCATACAATGCGGTCTAACCAACGAACAACTCAAGCTAGTCGGTTCATTTGGATGCGCTAAGGAGATGTGGGAAAAGCTAATCAATCTACACGAAGAGAGCCCCGATGTTGAGATCTTAGAAGCTCAAGAACAAGTAGCTGAGATAGACTCGACACCCGACGTCGAAATCAAACCAGAGTCAAACAACGAGTTTTCTGAGACAAAATCGGTAATTAATTTTGAATCATTTTTTGAATTAAGATTAAATAATCAAGCTGATATTGCAATGGTCGAGGAAGGTATAGTTTTTATTGCAGAAAAAACTCCAAGAGAATTGCAAAAGAGGCCTCAACCAATACCTGAGTCCAACTCAAACTCAGAATTTGACAACGAAGAAGGGGATGATCGGAAGCTGGCTCGGATGACTTGCGACCACTACAAGTTGCTAAAGACGGCAAGTATCAAGGGGGAGATTCCCAACCGGGAATCAAAAGGTAAATTTACAGTTTTCGAAAATCCATTATTTACCCTGAATAATATGATTAATTCATACAAATTAGTTAAGGTTAATTGGTTAGATAATTTAATTCATAATATTGCTGTTTTTGATAATCCAGAATATTATTATGATTATGATGTAACGTAGATCATTTTTTTTGGCTTTAATTGTAGGTTCCTTTTTATTTTATTTTTATTTTTTTTGCTTAAAATTAGGATTGATTAGTTTAAGGACTCAACTAATTAATTGAAATTTGACAACATAGTATTGGGAGGAGGTGAGATGATAGTAGGTTGGGGAAACCAACTCTAATAAGATCAAGTCTACTTGGTCTCTTTAGACTGGTGAAACCAGCCGAAGCTACCGATCCAAGACCCAAGCTAGTTAGACCAGAAAATGACCTAATTTAATTTGAAAATGAAATTTCATTAAAAGGCTTTGTCAAGGAAAGGGTGGATGATCCCATAAGGCTACGGCCAAAGAAGGCCTAGTGCCTCGCCAAGACCTGGAAGCCAATTTCTGAAATTCAAATTCAAATTATCTTTTGTCAAATTCGAATCTAACACAAATTTCAAATAATTATAGATTCTAATCTGTTTTCAAAATTTCTATTTTTCAAACTTATTCTGTTTCAAAAATCACTTAATCAGTGTTCAAAATTTCTGCTTTCTAAACTTATTTTTTTTATCAAATCTGTTTTCAAAATTAAATAACTTTTTTCAAAATAAATGAAAATTCCTTTTCAAAATTAATTTTTACCTTCAAACCTGTCTTACAAAGAACTTTTAAGGTTAACTGTTTGAAAATCCTAGATTGGGTGAGACAGGAAAATTAAGTTCAATTAAAATTTCTTTTATGTTGTGTTTTAATTCAGAGGATAATTCCAACATAGTCAAACCATGATTAACATAGTCAAAACTTAGTCAACTGAGTCAAACATGGTCAAACCTAGTCAACACTAAGGTCTTAGATAAAGTCAGTCTATGTCGGATACAGGGGGAGTTCTTCTTAATGTTTTTTAGATTTCTCAAAATCCTTATGCTTTAAAACTTATTTTCATCTCAAAATAAGACTTTCAAAAGTTGATTCAAAAACCTTAATATATTACTATCGCTTTGGAAAAATTATTATCATTTCAAATTTTTTAAACTGTGTTATTATTCCAAATTGAGTTTTCAAAAATTTATCTCCTTGAAAGTTATCATACTCAGAAGATTGTTCAAAAGTGCTTCTTTTTATCTTGACAAACCCTAAAGACACAGAGGAAAGGTCCACTTCATGATCTTCAAGGACTCCTAGGATGTGTCAAATTAAGGGGGAGTCTAAGTCAAAAGAAAAACTTCAGAAAAAGTTTCTTTTTACTTATGTCTTTGTTAAACAGTTCTTTCTAATCTGACTCAAACCTTAAGACTCAAAGGAAGAGTACTTGTGGTCAACAAGCTTCCCAGGACTGAGTCAAGTTTAAGGGGAGGTCAAAATTAAAGGAATTATTTAATAACATGCTTTATTTCAAACTCCTGCAAAAATCTAAGTTTTTCAAAATACTATTTGTTAGAATTTGTGTGACTTATGAAATTGTTTTCGAAATAACATTTACTTAGGTTGGAAAATTTCCAGGACACTTAGGAAATGTCCTTGTAGTCAACAAGGTTTCCTAGGATGGTGTCAGACTGGAAAATGAACCAAGTTAAGTAAAACATTGAACCTTCAAAAGTTCACACACTTTTTTAGCATATATTTTTAAGTACTATCATTTTTTTTAAAAATTTACTTGAGAGTGAAAATTTCCAGGACACTTAGGGAAATGTCCTTGTAGTTAACAAGGTTTCCTAGGATTGTGTCAGACTGGAAAAGAAACCTAGTCAAGTGAAATATTTTGTTTTCAAAAAAAAATCTAATACTTTTCTAAAAGTACGTATGTATTTCAAATCATAATTTATCTCAAAAGTACTTGAAAATTTTTTTCAAAACTCATAAGCTCTGATACACAATTTCTTCTCAAAACTTCTTTCAAAACATATTCCGTTATTGCTATATATCCAAGGGGAGAGATTGGAAAGAAGAGTGGGAATCAAAATTTTCAAATTTAAATTTTTGTTGTCTCTCTTCAAAAAGTATTAACTTCTTTTTCAAAATGTTTTAAGTACTTACTTAACTCTTTCAAAAACATATTAAGCACTTAATTCTTTTTCAAAAACATATTCTCCCAAGAACATTTTCCGACGCCTAATTTAACATGATTAAGTTAAATACTTAACTTTATCATGTTAAGTATTGAATAATATTTCTAAGTACTTAACAATTCTTTTCAAAAATCATTCTTTTCAAAAATCATTTCTAAGTACTTAAGTATTTAACGGGTATTTTTTTACTTAATTTTCTCAATCAAGTACTTGACACTTAATTTTCAAATTCTTCTAAAAAGTACTTGCTCCAAAGTTTAAAAACTTGTTACGCCTGAAAAATCCTTTTCTTGAAAATTTTCTAAGCGTGAAAAATTTCTTGAAAAATTTTCTAAGTAAAGTTTCCTTTTCTAAAAGTTAAAATTTTTTGTGGAAACTTGGAAATTTTGCCTAAGTAAAATTTTTTTTGCCTTATAAAAAGTTGTAAATTTTTTTTTAAGCCTGAAATTTTTTTCATAATGGTAAATTATCTAAGTGTAAAAAGTTTTGAAAATACTTTTACTCGATTCTTGAAAAATACTTTGTCAAAAACATAAAGCACTTAGAAAAACTCATAAATCCCTGTTAGATACCTTGTTCACCCATGCTTGTTTTTGATATATGTCAAAGGGAGAGGAAAGGTCAAAGTTAAGAGTTAAGTTAATTATTCAGGGGGAGAATGAGCATGAGAAATTTTTTTTTCTCTCTCTCTTTTCACCGTTCAAATTACATTTGGGTTTAGACTGTTACAAATTGATATGTTTTATTAGTCTTAACCTTTATGCTTAAACTGCTATCTTTTCCCTTAACTTTGAATTGTGTTGCCATAATCAAAAAGGGGGAGATTGTTGGTGCAGGAAGCACCAGATCGAACCTTGTTTTGATATTGGCAAAGGATTCAAAGTTAAGGGTTATTTGTTGTCTAACAATGTTGCTTGAGAGTGCAGGAAACAAAGTCCTAGCGAAGGGCTGCTAGGCACCTGACGATGGGCTGTCAGGAAACCAAGTCCTGGCGAAGGGTTGCTGGGCGAAAACCAAGTCCTAGCGAAGGGATGCTAGGCACCTGACGATGGGCTGTCAGGAACTCAAGACCTGGCGAAGGGCTGCTGGGCAAAAACCAAGTCCTGGCAAAGGGCTGCTGGGCGAAACTCAAGACCTGGCGAAGGGCTGCTGGGCAAAAACCAAGTCCTGGCGAAGGGCTGCTGGGCGAAACTCAAGACCTGGCGAAGGGCTGCCGGGCAAAAGTCCAACTGGAGGATCCGGTTGGCACCAGGTAAATTCTCCCGAGAGGAGTAGGTGAGGACGCGTTCCCCTTGAGGGAACATTAGGCGTCGGTTCGACCTAGGGCTCCATTTTGGAGACCAAAGTCAGAACCAAGACAGCTGAGGCTGTATAAATTAAATTAAATATTTGTTTTATTGTGTTTTGGACTAACCCTGGAAGCAGGACCGAAGGAACGTGTGTCTGCAGCTCAGAATGCCTCAAAGGAAAGAGGCAACTGCTGACCAGGGCGCCCGGAGTGTCCCGGGCGCCCCCAAGGTGAACACAAAACACAAAGAAAGCAAATGAACCTCGACAGTACATTCTGAGGGCGCCCCCGCTGTCCCGGGCGCCCCCATGGCAAACCAACTGAAGAGTTAAACTGCTGCCACGTCTGCACTGCGCACCCAGGGCGCCCCCGCTGTCCCGGGCGCCCCCAGCGCACAGGGCGCCCCCAGCCTTACCGAGGAGAGCTCAGCGCTGCAGATAAGGTTTGACCGGGTCAACCAGGGCGCCCCCAGCGTCCAGGGCGCCCCAGTCAAGGCCTTATCCCGAGGATTAAGGGATAAGTCGACGACCGCGCCTCTTGTGGATCTGCTGCCACGTGGGGGGGGGGGCGCCCCCGTCGACCAGGGCGCCCCCAGGCACTATAAAAAGGGCCTCGACCCTCCTCTTCAGAACACAGCTTTCATTCAACACATCCAAACTCTCTGACGACCGCGCTCTGCTCCAGGAACTTCCCGACTCAAGTCCGAAGCGCCGTCGACCTCCCGCTGCACCGAAACTCGAGCCTACCCCGGGAGTTGGTAAATACAGAAGTGTAATCTTTCTTATTGCAATTTGTATTTCTCTTCTGTACTCATTCTACGCATTATAGAATTGCCCAAAGTAAACGGTCAACGACCGTGGGCCTTGGAGTAGGAGTCGACCCAGGCTCCGAACCAAGTAAAACGACCTTGTTAGCGTTGTGTTGCTTTGTCTCTATTTCCACCGCGCACTTACTCTTTTTAGTTAATCCGAACGATTTGCGACATTCACCCCCCCTCTATTGCATCTCTCGATCCAACACCTTAGGGTACTTTTGACTGATAACTTAGAAAGGGTTGAGATGCTTAGGTCTTTGCCTTAATTCAAGATGCTTTAAGTCAGTGCATCTGCAGTAATTGGGGTACTAAATAGAACTTACACAGTAATCAAGTTAAGTGTCAAGTTTAGAAAATCTAACTTGAATAGAACACTTAACTTGACTAACCCTAGCGAAAACTACTGTTTATAACAGTTAGTAAGTAGCCAATTGGGTTAGACAGGTCCCTAAAAGTGGAAAGTGAAACTGATTTGGTTTAATTCTCATCATGAATTGGTTCAGTACAGCAGAATCATGCAAGTTATTTTCCTTTATGCAATTTAATTATTCTGTTTCTACTATATTTATTTGTATTTGATATATGACAAAGGGGGAGAGATAGGAAAGGAGAAAGTTTAAAATTTTTTTCTAAGTTTAAAATTTTTTTTCTAAATTTTTTTTCAAAATTTCAAACTCTATCCTTTATTCAAAAAGTACTTAATTCCTAAGTACTTAAGTCTTTCAAACTTTCCTAAATACAAACATTCCTAAGTACTTAAAACTAAAGTTTTTTTTCCTAAGTACTTAAAACTTAATTTTTCAAATTTTCCTAAAGTACTTCGAACTGAGATTTTTGAATTTTTCTAAGTACTTCGAACAGAAACTTTCAGAATTTTTCTAAGTACTTTGAACTGAAATTTTCAATCAAAATTTTTTCTACATACTTTGAACTGAAGTTTTCAATCAAAAATTTTCCTAAGTACTTTGAACTGATTTTTCTAAGTACTCGAACTTAAATTTCTCTAAGCACTCAAACTTAAGTTTTCAAAATCCTTCTTAAGTTTTCAAAATTGTCTAAATATTTAAATCTAAATATTTTACAAGTTTTCCAAAATACACAACCAAAATTATTTTGGAAAATATAAAGTTTCTGTTGAAAATTATTCTAAGTAAAATCCATCCTTAAACTTAGAATTTATTTTCAAAAAACCCCACGAAGTTTTGAAAAATCTAGGGGGAGATTCCTTCTTGGGGGAGGGAACAAAATTTAATTTTTACTTGCTCTGATTAACTTAACTTTTTGAACCAGGGTTGCCATAAATAAAAAAGGGGGAGATTGTTGGTGCAGAAAGCACCCAAGTCGAACCTGAGTTTTGATAATGGCAAAAGGGTTTAAAAGTTAAGTCTTATGTGTTATCTAACATGCTACTCAAGTGTGCAGGAAAAGTCCTAGCGAAGGACTGCTAGGCACTGGCGAAGGAATGCCAGGGTAAAAAGTCCTAGCGAAGGACTGCTAGGCACTGGCGAAGGAATGCCAGGTTAAAAAGTCCTAGCGAAGGACTGCTAGGTACTGGCGAAGGAATGCCAGGGTACTGAAGCCCTAGCGAAGGACTGCTAGGCACCAGGCGAAGGACAGCTTGGGACTGAAGACCTAGCGAAGGAATGCTAGGCACCGGGCAAAGGACAGCTTGGTATCCAAGACCTGGCAAAGGACCGCTAGGCAAAAGTCCAACCGGAGGAGCCGGTTGGCATCAGGTACATTCTCCCGAGAGGAGTAGGTGAGGACGCGTTCCCCGTCGAGAGGGAATAGTAGGCGTCGGTTCGACCTAGGGTTCCATTTTGGAGACCCAAATCAGAACCAAGACAGCTAAGGCTGTATAAACTAACATATTACTGTTTTATGTTGTTTTGGACTAACCCTGGATGCAGGACCGAAGGAACGAGTGTCTGCAACTCAGAGAGCCTCAAAGGAGTGAGGCAGCAGCTGACCAGGGCGCCCGGAGTGTCCCGGGCGCCCCCAAGGTGAACACAAAACAAAGCAAAGCAAAGTGAGCTTCTGCAACTTATGGGCGGGGCGCCCCCGTGCTCCCGGGCGCCCCCTATGCTCCCGGGCGCCCCCAGCGTCCCGGGCGCCCCCAGTGCAAGTCTACGAACCAGAAGCCAACGAAGCCAAGGGATAAGATTTGACCCGGTCAATTTGGGCGCCCCCAGCGTCCCGGGCGCCCCCAGCGTCTCGGGCGCCCCCGTCAAGATCTGATCCCGAGTTTGAAGGGATCAGAAGCTGACCGAGTGAAAGTCGGATCGACTGACACGTGGGGGGGGGGGCGCCCCCGACGTTCTGTGCGCCCCTAGGGCCTATAAAAGGGCCCTCGACCCCAAGGCTTCGAACAACACTACTTCCAACGCTGTTACGTTCTTCTGCTCCTGCGCTTTGCTCCAGAAACCTCCCAACTCGACACGCAAGCGCCGACGACGTCCCTCTGCTCTGAGAAACATCCCATACCGGACGTCGGTAACGAAGAACTGTCATTTCATTTCTGTTATACTACTACTGTAATCTCTTTGTAAGAATTATTGCACACATAGAGAATTGCCCCCAGTAAACGGTCAACGACCGTGGGCCTTAGAGTAGGAGTCGACCTAGGCTCCGAACCAAGTAAAACTACCTGTGTTCGCGATTGTTTTTATTCCGCTGCGTACTTGGTCTAGTTTTCATCCGAAAAGCGTTTAACGATATTCACCCCCCCTCTATCGTTTCTCTCGATCCAACACATGGATGGCTAGAGAGGGGGGGGGGGTGAATATGTTGTGACCGGGTGCATGTTGACATGGATGCGGGTTCGTAATTTTAAAATTAATTACGTGCAGCGGAAGGTTTAGCATAAATAATTTCTCAAATTATTTAACCACACATCTAAGCATGCAATTTTATCTTATGTAGACATGATCATATATTTAAAATTTTGGAGAAACATAAACTAATTTACGTATTACCTCGCGTAACTCGAAGGAAGGGACGAGATTCAACCGTAAGCGTCCCTTGGAAGCTCCGCCTCTATTCGCGTCCACGCCGAGTAACTTCGGGATGACTTCGTAAAGCCACGAGTTTCGTGTTCTCGAGAACTACTAGATTCTCCGAGAACGCGACGAGAAAACCCAAGAGAGAAGTCGGAAGACTAACCACAAAAGGATGGTTGGAATCAAAATTTCGGCGAAGCAAAAGAAGAGGCTTGCGGCAAACTCTAATTCCGGCAGCACCTTCTTCCGGCCAAGAGATGGTCGGAGCTTCCTTCTCCGGTAGCAGGTCGTGGTCGACAGGGAAAGGGCAGGGGCGGCCGGCTGGTGCTCCTTCTTGGGGCTGGTTGGCGCACGGCAAGAAGGGGAGAAGAGAAGGAGAGAAAGAGAGGGAGAGAGCCTATGCCTTCATCTCTTTATTTCCCACCCAAGCCTTGCCTTGGGTCCTTTATATAGTGGCCTCTCAACCATTAAGCCTCTCAAATATGGAATAACTTATTCCATCATGCCAAGTTTGATTTTATATCATGGTTAAAATCATATTTTAATTCATGATAAAAATCTTCTCTCCTATGGAATAAATTTCCTTATCATGGTAAATCAATCCATGATTGATTTTATAAAATAAACCAATCCATGGTTCATTTTAATTTCCATGAAAAATAAATCAAACCTTGGTTTATTATCTAAAAATTTATATCATCCATAATTTTATAAAACAAACCACACTTGGTTTATTTTATAAATTAAACCAAAAACTTGGTTCTCTCCCTTTGTTGTGGTCGGCCAAGCAAAGAGGATGGAGACCCTCTTTGGCCGGCCCATCCAAGCCACGTCCCAATGAATTAAACTTATTTAATTCATCTATTAAGTCTTCAAAAGACTTAGCCATTTTACGCTTTCGATGCGTCTCTGAAAAATTCAGATTCGACTTATCGTTTGGCTCAACCAAACCTAATCTCTCTTGATTGGAAAATTCAATTTTCAACTCGTTTTAAATCCCTCGGATTACTCGTAGTGCGTGTGACTAAATAGGCTTTCGATTTATGTTGGCCGTCTATAATTAATCAATTATAGAACGATCATGAGTGACACCTAGTAGTACATCATGATCCCCAATTAATCGAAAGATCAACGGTTGACCTCAGAAACAATTCTGAAACCCTTTAGCAACTATAATGAATCGTGCCCCATTCCCTTCACCATCTTATACCCACTTGGTTCAGGACATGGTCTATGTGTGTCAGTCCCCACTAGGCTGACTACGTCACACCTAGCCCAAGTAACGTTTTCTCGTCCTACGGATTCTAATTACTCTCATGTATTTAAGTGATTCATACTCTGAACATGTCATGCTCTGGCCAGAGGCTTCGAGTAACAATCCGACGATAGGCCTCGTGTAGCGACCCGCCTTCTCTACCTTTGATGGACCGTTACTTTGTCTACTTCTTGACTCTAATGCACGACTAAAATGCGGAACTTTCTCTTTTTTTTTATATTTAAATCTATCTAAGAATGATATTCTAACTTTAATAGTCATGCATGATACACTGGCACACTTCCTCTCTCTAAAATTTGTAAAGAAAATACTTATTGGAGCTTGCCCTGCCCAGTCGACCTAGCTGCCCAGGTCGACTGGCACGCCTGGGGGTGAGTCTCCAACACCATTACGAGCAATTCTAACCATTTAAACTCATCACACAAGGTTCTATAACATTACTAAAGCATTATGGAATATGAATGCAACTTTTCTAAGCATATTTAAAGTAATAAAAACTTAATTCAAAGGAGACTAACAACATCTTGGCACATGCATCAAATAGCTCCATCAAAGTATCGATATTCAAAACTACTCACGCTCATACTCATCCAATGCAATCATAAGGATATGTATACTAAATAGAATGACATGGAATCTTTACTCGTGGTTTTAAGACATGCAAAATATCTACAACGCAAATACTTGGATAAATTCTATGTGATCTAACTTAAACTAAGAATCTGTAACGAATGCACTTTAAGTCTTTTATTCATCTTGTCCCAAGGACCTCTCCAAGGTCAGCCACCACACACACGTCACTCAGCACCGCCTCGTCGCCTTCCTTCAGAATTGCTTGCCTTTACCTTTACCTGCAGCAAGAGGAAATGCAACTAATAAGCATAAAGCTTAGCAAGTACTATCTAGCTCACAAAATCTCGAAATGTGTAAGCATGCTTTTTAAACAATGTGAAATCACATGAGATACTTTTATGCTTAAAAGAAACACTAAAACATGTATAACTCAAAACATGCATACTCAAGCATTAATAAGTCTTAACTCACTTTTTCTTGGCTTAACGTGAAACTTTAGCAATTCTTTAACTTTAAATCTTTCTTTAACTTTTAGAAAACTTCCTTAAACTTAGAAAAACTTTGCTAAAGCATATAATTGAAAATAATAACTCACTTGGATCCACTTAAGACGTAAGTACCATCTTATGCGCGTTCCCTAAAAGGTTGGGGTAGCGAGCCACCAATCCTAATAGAGCAGACCTTGGTCTACCAGGGCCAAGACCTTGGAATTGGACACCTGGATTTCTTTAACGACGCCCTTGGACGCCGGGTACTGGCCTTAGAAAATAAAATACTTACTTTTTCTTATCTTGAATGCCTTGGCATTTTAACGAGTACCTTGTGTGCCCAAATCCCTAAGTCTTGACTTTCGGGGATTTCTTAAGGCCTTGGCCTTTTCTTTTCTTATCTTTATCTTCTCTTTTCTTTTCTCATAACTTTTCTTAGACCCTAACCTCATATAGGGTACTTAATTAAACTTATACAAGCATGGATTAAACTAGGGTTACATGCAAAATCATAAACTAAAGGAAAATTGCATTTTTAACTTTCTAACGGGAAAGACTTGCGGAAAACCGCCTCTTACTGCAGGTGAGCAGTACTTACCTTGATTTCTTTGGACTTACAACCAAAATTGACGTCTAGGGCTCGAGAGAAACTTGAGATCTCGATGAACCGTTCGCGCCTACGCATTCCTCTCGTCGAGACGAACGAAACGCTCCGCACTCCTTGATTCTTCCTTGGCCGGCGCCCCCTTAGAAGAGGAGAGGAGGTCTTGGTGTCGGCGTGCGCACAAGAGAGGGGAAGAGGGGCGGCGTGCGTGCGGCTTGGGCGAGGAAGAGGGCTTTAGTTGAGAGAAATAAAATTTCTCTCTTTAATTGTCTATTTATACTTAGGGGTATTTAAGTCCAACTTATAACTTAACTTAATATCTCTCTATTTTCTTTCAGCACACCCCTGCTGGGGCTCCTGGTTAACCCGACCAACTTAAGTTGTTGGTCCCATGGGAGGTCTCGGGTTCAAAACTCGTCCAGGCAACTTTTTGCCGAAAACTCTATTTCTTTTAATAAAAATACTAAACGGACTCGGAAAATTCCATAAAAATATTCTAAAAATTCCTAAAAATATCTAGAATATTTCTAAAACATTTTTAAATAGTTCTAAGGACTTTAAGAACTTCAATATGGAAATTTCGGGGCGTTACACCTCGGGTATACATCTCCTCGCAAGGAGTGGTGAATCTTTTGTAGGCTGTTCAAACATTTTCGGGCACTTCGGCTTATACCCAATAATCCTGGGTCCACACCTCCTTGGAGATGCTTGCTTAAGATGTCAAAGTATAAGTCTCCATGACCAAGATGACTTAAACACCGCAAGTCAAAGGAACATCACACTTAAGCTGCAGTAAGAACTTCACTGACATATCTATATGTAGACTACCATATGAAGTTTTACAGCCAGTCACTCCAATGAACTAGTTCCCTTAACTAGCATTCATGTTTATCTCCGGACATCTCAATGTCACCAGCCAGTGAGAATCAGCTGATTAGAGAATAACCCATGCTAGTCTCAACAGAATTGATAGTGTCTGTATTTATCAATTCATCGACTAGGGACAATTTCAGTACTTCACAATTGCACATGTAGAGATAATCACTAGTTGTGAATTAATCACAAATTCTTTCATGCTGTGAATTGTATTGCGGACATTCAGTAAATGAGTTTAAGATCTCAATCAAATACACAAACATGTATACTCAAATAGTGAATATTCATTTATTAGAATAAATGATTACAATCATAAGGCGATTGCCTTAGGACACTTCTCTCATATCACTAACAAACTCCCACTTGGCCTAATGCCAATCGCTACGGTATCCAATACCACAGGCTCTAACATGACCCTCAAACTTGCTTTGAGGCAAGCCCTTAGTTAAAAGATCCGCTAAATTCTTTTCAGTGGAATTTTCTCAATTTGTATATCATTCCTACTTATAATCTCTCTAATCAGATGATAGCGGCGAAACACATGTTTGGATCGCTGATGAGACCTTGGTTCCTTTGCTTGTGCAATAGGTCCATTGTTGTCGCAGTGAACCGGTATTGCTTCATCAATGGTTGGAACCACACCAAGTTCTGAGACAAACTTTTGATCCAGATTGCTTCCTTTGCTGCTTCCGAAGCTGCAATATATTCCGCTTCCGTGGTAGAATCCGCTACGGTGTCTTGCTTGGAACTCTTCCAACTTATTGCGACTCCATTCAAAATAAATACGTGTCCAGACTGAGATTTGGAGTCATCCTTATCTGTCTGGAAACTGGCATCTGTATACCCACGTATTACCATATCACCTTCTCCATATATTAGGAACACATCCTTAGTGTTTCTTAAGTACTTGAGGATTGTCTTGACAGCCGCCCAATGATCCATTCCTGGATCAAACTGGTATCTGCTTGTGACGCTCAGAGCATACGATACATCGGGCCTAGTACATAACATAGCATACATGATAGATCCTATCGCGGATGCATAAGGAATCTTATTCATGCAAATCCTCTCGTCTTCTGTGCGCGGACACATAGACTTCGAAAGGTTGATCCCATGCCTGATGGGAAGGTAACCTTTCTTGGATTCCGACATGCTAAACCTTTCTAGCACTCGGTCTATATATGTAGACTGCGAAAGACCAAACAACCGTTTTGATCTATCTCTATAGATTCTAATCCCAAGGATATAGGTTGCTTCTCCCAGGTCTTTCTTGGAGAAAGTTTTGGACAACCAAATTTGAACTAACTGTAAGACTGATATATCGTTTCCTATAAGTAGTATGTCATCGACATATAACATTAGGAATACGACTGCACTCCCACTAACCTTCTTGTACACACAAGGCTCGTCAGAATTTTGTGATAAATCAAACTCTTTGATTGTCTCATCAAAACAGATGTTCCAGCTCCTGGATGCTTGCTTTAGTCCATATATGGATCGTCGAAGCTTGCATACTTTGATTTTATTAACCGATGTGAAACCTTCAGGTTGTATCATGTATACATCCTCAAGCAGGTTTCCATTAAGGAAAGCTGTTTTCACATCCATTTGCCATATCTCATAATCATAATGAGCTGCTATGGCCAGGAGCATCCGAATGGATTTAAGCATAGCTACTGGCGAATAGGTTTCATCATAATCAATTCCTTGTTTCTGACGATATCCTTTTGCCACTAATCTAGCCTTAAAGGTAACAACATTACCTTCCATGTCGGTTTTCTTCTTGAAGATAAATGAGGTTTCTTACTATTCCACGTCTCATATGGAGTAGTAGAGACTACCTTGGTCGGGACTCTGTTTAGTAAGTAAACAGCTGTCTTAAGCACATAGCCCCAAAAGGATTTTGGAAGAGTTGCATGATTCATCATAGATCTAACCATGTCCATCAAGGTTCGGTTACGCCTCTCAGATACATCATTATGCTGTGGTGTATATGGCGGAGTCCATTGAGACAATATCCCATTGTCCCTAAGATAATCTTGAAACTCTTGACTTAAGTATTCACCACCCTGATCGGATCGAAGTATCTTAATACTTTTGCCAAGTTGTTTCTCTACTTCATTTCTGAACTCTTTGAATTTCTCAAAGGCTTCAGATTTGTGTTTCATCAAGAACACATACCCGAATCGTGAGTGATCATCGATAAAGGTAATGAAGTAGCTATAGCCTCCTTGTGCAAGAGTTGACATTGGTCCACATACATCAGTATGTATTAGACCAAGCAATTCTCCCACTGGTTTACCTTTTTCGGAAAAAGGTAATTTGGTCATCTTGCCTTTTAAGCATGATTCACATGTATCAAATGAACCGGGTTCAAATGATTCCAGAATTCCACATCGGTGTAATTTGATCATGCGTTTTTACTTACATGGCCAAGACGACAATGCCACATATAGGAGTCTATTTGATTATCTATTCGAGCACGTTTTTGCTAACTTCGATATTGAAAACGTCACCGGATAAATCTAACGTGTAGATACCATTGCATAAAGTTCTGGTCCCATAAAGAACACCATTTAAAGTTATGTAACAGTAATTGTTACTAAAAGTTAAATGATAACCCTTTTCATTCAAGCATGAAATAGATATAATGTTCTTTATTAACGAAGGAACAAAATAACAATTATCCAATTCTAAGACAAGTCTAGTAGGGAGCTTTAGCAAATATGTTTCGATGACAACAACAGCAATCTTTGCTCCATTTCCAACTCGCAAATTCGCTTCTTCCTTGACGAGTCTTCTTCTATTCCTTAGCCCCTGTATGTCATTACATATATGTGAGCTACACCCAGTATCAAGTACCCAGGTGTCCGAGGAAATAGAGTGACATTCAATAACGAGGATACCTGAAGAGGATGGGGCATCGGATGCCTTCTTCTTCAAGGACTCAAGATAAACCTTGCAGTTTCTTCGCCAGTGGCCCTCCTTGCCGCAGTGATGGCAAGTGCCTTTTGGTGTCTTTTCAATCTTTTTGTCCTTTTTCTTCCTTCCCTTATTTTGTTCTTTGGGCTTCCTCTTAGAGCCTTTCTTTGAGGAACCAACTAACAGTACCGTCTTCTGATCCTGCTTTACAGAAGGCTCTACAATCTTCAGCAGGTTAAGCAACTCATGAATGGTAGTCTCCAGTTTGTTCATCCGATAGTTCATCACAAACTGTGAGTAACTCTTGGGCAAACAATGCAGAATTATGTCAATATTTAGTTCGTGATCCATTGCAAATCCGAGTGTGCCTAGTCGCTCAATGTACCCCAACATCTTCAACACAAACTGTGAAACAGAAGTGCCTTCCTGCATCTTAGAGGTGAAGAGGAGTCTGGAGACCTCAAACCTTTCGGATCTCGCCTGCTCGTCAAACAGCTCATGAAGATGGAAGACGATGGTATGAGCATCCATATGCTCATGCTGCTTTTGTAGCTCAGGTACCATAGCGGTCGGCATGATGCAACTCGCAAGTTCAGAATCGACCACATGTTTCTGATAGGCCACTAACTGGTCTGGAGTTGCATCTTCAGGAGGATGGTTGGGAAGTTGTTCTTCAAGGACATAAGCAAGCTTTTATGCCTTAAGGACTATCCTCAGGTTTCGAAGCCAGTCCATGAAGTTTGGCCCAGTCAGCTTATTGGTGTCCAAAATGGAACGCAAATTTAGAGAAGACACGGATTAGGTGATTATCCTAGAAATACAAATTGAGGTTATGTGATGAGAATGATAAAGAATGCATCAATATACATTAATTAAATCCTATTTATTTTTTGAATTGAATAACCCTTTTTATCAATTCGGGAGATCGTAGGAACATCTCCAAATAGGTTGATATCCAACCATAGATAAGAACAACCATGGCTAGAGTCCATCAAGTTATTCTTAGCTATGAAGGTAGATAATTATACCAATTACATATTATACATATGTAACTATTGTTGGTGCAGGAAGCACCATATCGAACTTGTTTTGATATTGGCAAAGGGTTCAAAGTTAAGTATTATTGGTGATCTAACAATGTTACTCAAGTGTGCAGGAAAAATCCTAGCGAAGGGCTGCTAGGCACCTGGCGAAGGACTGCCAGGAAACAAAGTCCTAGCGAAGGGCTGCTAGGCACCTGGCGAAGGACTGCTAGGAAATAAAGTCCTAGCGAAGGGCTGCTAGGCACCTAGCGAAGGACTGCTAGGCATCGGAAACCTAAGACCCAGCGAAGGGCTGCTGGGCACCTAGCGAAGGGCTGCTAGGAGTCAAAGACCTGGCGAAGGACTGCTTGGCACCAGGCGAAGGACTGCCTGGAACGAAAGACCTGGCGAAGGACTGCTGGGCACCAGGCGAAGGACTGCCTGGAATGAAAGATATGGCGAAGGACTGCTGGGCACCAGGCGAAGGACTGCCTGGAACGAAAATCCTGGCGAAGGACTGCTGGGCAAAAGTCCAACCAGAGGAGCCGGTTGGCAACAGGTAAATTCTCCTGAGAGGAGTAGGTGAGGACGCGTTCCCCGTCGAGGGAACAGTAGGTGTCAGTTTGACCTAGGGCTCCATTTTGGAGACCCAAAGTCAGAACCAAGACAGCTAAGGATGTATAAACCTAATACTTTTGTGTTTTATATTGTTTTGGACTAACCCTGGATGTAGGACCAAAGGAACATGTGTCTGCAGCTCAGAATGCCCAAAGGAGAGAGGCAAGTAGTTGAGCAGGGCGCCCCTAGTGTCCAGGGCGCCCCCAAGGTGAATACAAAACAAGAAGAGCAAAGTACGCTTCGGAAGCTCACTGGGCGGGGCGCCCCGTGCTCCCGGGCGCCCCCAGTGCCCAGGGCGCCCCGCACCCAAGCCACCGAAGCGGATAACCCTGATCCAGCCGAGAAGCTCACTGAAAAGGTCAACCAGGGCGCCCCCAGCGTCCAGGGCGCCCCCAGAGTCAATCCTCAGCCCTATTTGAGTGGGATAAGGGCTGACCGAGGTAATTCCGGATCGGTTGACACGTGGGGGGGGGGGGCGCCCCCAACGTTCAGGGCGCCCTGAAGTGCTATAAATAGCACCCAACACCAAGGCTTCTGAACAATCAATTCTTTCAACGCATTCACGCTCTTCTACTCCCGCGCTCTGCTCCGGAAACCTTCTGACTCGAGATACAAGCGCCGACGACGTCCCTCTGCTCCGAAAATATAATCTACACCGGATGTCGGTAACGAAGAGCTGCTTTCAAATTTACTGCACTATTCTTGTAACACATTTTGTCAACTAATTGAATGTTTGCATAAATCATTGGGTTGTTAACTCATTAACAAGTATGCAACAATATACATAGCACCCAACTGCACCTCTCTTTACATCAACCTTGGCTGTGGCACAACAAATCGATGCTCCAAGCTTAAGGTTGACCCATTAATCAAGAAATAGTTTTAATATGGTTGGAACTCATTCAACCGTTTAGTCAGGCTTGGATGTGTCCAACAACTAAAACTAAGGATTGACCTCTGACTCCAACTATATTAATCATAAACTAATTCCATGGTTTGAACATGTTGAGGTTCAAGCCGGGCATGGATGTGTCCATCAACCCAAACGAGAAACAAAACTCCGGTTCTAACCATATTAATGGAAGGTGTTGACCTTAATATTTTGTAAGGGGTTTTGGGTCTCATCCTTTTCTTTTATGGACATTCATGACATATAATTATGTCATGTTCTAACGATTTCCTTAATAAAGTATGTATGTGACTTAATTTATCTAGTCTCATTAATTGAATTAGGAACCGGATTTCCTAATTCTAATTTCATACTTTATTCAAGGAATTGTTTTGGGAAACAATTCCTGAATTATCATAATCAATTTCGAAAATAATATGTTTAAGACTTTGATTTCTCTAAATCAAATCTTATTAAATTAAGAGACAGATTCCCTTAATTCAATCACATATTATTTTCATGAAAATCTTATTTAAGGAAATATACTCTATTGGAAACAATTTTTCTAATTAATTTTGGAGACAATAATATGTAAGAGCATCACCTCATAAATCAAATAAGGAAATTATCGTTTGAGAATCATCTCAAAAATTTTCATGATTTGATCACATATTTTATTTATGGAAAATTAATATCAATAACTTAATTTGGACGGCTCCCCTAGGCTCAATCCAAATTAAACATTTGACAGCTTAAATTCAATTTAGGAAATTTAATTATAACAATTAACTTTAAATTGGACGGCTCCCCGAGGCTCAATCCAAAATAAAGAATTTTGTAAATAATTTAATTTCCAATTATAAATTTAAATACCAATTAATATTTCCATAATTTGTCTAGACTTTCTTGAAAGAAAGTGCCCAAAATTGTGAGCTTTCCATAAATGGAAAGTTTCCAAAAATAAAAGGTTTTCAGAATAATTGTAAGTTTCTGGTACAAAGAAAACTTACATTTTTCCAAAATTGGAAAATTTTCAAAATAGGAAATTTCCAAAATTGAAAAGTTTCCAGAAAATTAAAAGTTCACTATTATCATAAAACTTCGGAAACAGAGATATTTCAAAAGTTTGCGAAATTTCATGAGGATTTCCAAACTTTGAAATTCCTAAATCGAAAATTTACCATAATTGGAAAGTTTCCATAATTGAAAATTTTCCAAAATTGAGATCATGATAAAGCTTTCCGCAAAACAATTATATGATTATTTTGAACACAAACCTCGGCTCTGATACCACTGTTGGGACCGGGTGCATGTTGACATAGATGTGGGTTCGTAATTTTAAAATTAATTACGTGCAGCGGAAGGTTTAGCATAAATAATTTCTCAAATTATTTAACCACACATCTAAGCATGCAATTTTATCTTATGTAGACATGATCATATATTTAAAATTTTGCAGAAACATAAACTAATTTACGTATTACCTCGCGTAACTCGAAGGAAGGGACGAGATCCAACCGTAAGCGTCCCTTGGAAGCTCCGCCTCTATTCGCGTCCACGCCGAGTATCTTCGGGATGACTTCGCAAAGCCACGAGTTTCGTGTTCTCGAGAACTACTAGATTCTCCGAGAACGCGACGAGAAAACCCAAGAGAGAAGTCGGAAGACTAACCACAAAAGGATGGCCGGAATCAAAATTTCGGCGAAGCAAAAGAAGAGGCTTGCGGCAAACTCTAATTCCGGCAGCACCTTCTTCCGGCCAAGAGATGGTCGGAGCTTCCTTCTCCGGCAGCAGGTCGTGGTCGGCAGGGAATGGGCAGGGGCGGCCGGCTGGTGCTCCTTCTTGGGGCTGGTTGGCGCACGGCAAGAAGGGGAGAAGAGAAGGAGAGAAAGAGAGGGAGAGAGCCTATGCCTTCATCTCTTTATTTCCCACCCAAGCCTTGCCTTGGGTCCTTTATATAGTGGCCTCTCAACCATTAAGCCTCTCAAATATGGAATAACTTATTCCATCATGCCAAGTTTGATTTTATATCATGGTTAAAATCATATTTTAATTCATGATAAAAATCTTCTCTCCTATGGAATAAATTTCCTTATCATGGTAAATCAATCCATGATTGATTTTATAAAATAAACCAATCCATGGTTCATTTTAATTTTCATGAAAAATAAACTAAACCTTGGTTTATTATATAAAAATTTATATCATCCTTAATTTTATAAAACAAACCACACTTGGTTTATTTTATAAATTGAACCAAAAACTTGGTTCTCTCCCTTTGTTGTGGCCGGCCAAGCAAAGAGGATGGAGGCCCTCTTTGGCCGACCCATCCAAGCCACGCCCCAATGAATTAAACTTATTTAATTCATCTATTACGTCTTCAAAAGACTTAGCCATTTTACGCTTCCGATGCGTCTCTGAAAAATTCAAATTCGACTTATCATTTGGCTCAACCAAACCTAATCTCTCTTGATTTGAAAATCTAATTTTCAACTCGATTTAAATCCCTCGGATTACTCGTAGTGCGTGTGACTAAATAGACATTCGATTTATGTTGGCCGTCTATAATTAATCAATTATAGAACGATCATGAGTGACACCTAGTAGTACATCATTATCCCCAATTAATCGAAAGATCAACGGTTGACCTCAGAAACAATTCTGAAACCCTTCAGCAACTATAATGAATCGT
Organism: Boesenbergia rotunda; assembly: GCA_024364735.1. NCBI lineage: Eukaryota > Viridiplantae > Streptophyta > Magnoliopsida > Zingiberales > Zingiberaceae > Boesenbergia > Boesenbergia rotunda. The sequence goes on along the minus strand of JAGFNQ010000068.1, from coordinate 170,084 downwards.
GCCCCATTCCCTTCACCATCTTATACCCACTTGGTTCAGGACATGGTCTATGTGTGTCAGTCCCCACTAGGCTAACTACGTCACACCTAGCCCAAGTAACGTTTTCTCGTCCTACGGATTCTAATTACTCTCATGTATTTAAGAGATTCATACTCTGAACATGTCATGCTCTGGCCAGAGGCTTCGAGTAACAATCCGACGATAGGCCTCGGGTATACATCTCCTCGCAAGGAGTGGTGAATCCTTTATAGGCTGTTCAAACATCTTCGGGCACTTTGGCTTATACCCAATCATCCTGGGTCCACACCTCCTTGGAGATGCTTGCTTAAGATGTCAAAGTATAAGTCTCCATGACTAAGATGACTTGAACACCGCAAGTCAAAGGAACATCGCACTTAAGCTGCAGTAAGAACTTCACTGACATATCTATATGTAGACTACCATATGAAGTTTTACAGCCAGTCACTCCAATGAACTAGTTCCCTTAACTTGCATTCATGTTTATCTCCGGACATCTCAATGTCACCAGCCAGTGAGAATCAGCTGATTAGAGAATAACCCATGCTAGTCTCAACAGAATTGATAGTGTCCGTATTTATCAATTCATCGACTAGGGACAATTTCAATACTTCACAATTGCACATGTAGAGATAATCACTAGTTGTGAATTCATCACAAATTCTCTCATGCTGTGAATTGTATTGCGGACATTCAGTAAATGAGTTTAAGATCTCAATCAAATACACAAACATGTATACTCAAATAGTGAATATTCATTTATTAGAATAAATGTTTACAATCATAAGGCGATTGCCTTAGGACACTTCTCTCATATCACTAACAGAATATAGCCAGACACTTAAAGTTTAGCATTTATTGAAATTTCTGCAACTCAGAGGTCAGTAGGACAACGGAAGCACAAGGAAAACAGAGTATGCAGAAAACTAAAACTAAGTTAATCACAAGAACAAAAACGCTAACAAGAGGATTTACAAGGTTCGGGGATAACTTGCCCCTACTCCTTGGCGTGCCCGTAAGGTGGGCGATCCCTTGATCGTCGGCAGATCAAGCCCCGGAAAATCCGAATAGAAAGCAACCTCCTTCTTGGTGGAGTAACCTCTCCACAGCGTTTCAACAAAGATAGAGTTTTAAGCACAATGAAACACAAGAAAGATCTTACTCAGCACTTAGGACAGACAAGAACACAAGCAGCGCTTCACTCGAGCTCCACCCAGCGACGATCTCACGTAAGAACTCCCTTCTTCGTGTCTTCTCGCTGATAGACTCACCAAGCCTCTTGTTTCTTCCTCCAAGTGCTCAAATAAGGGATGGTTGCTTCAAAGATTGCAGCTGCTTGCTCAAGAACGATGGAACAGCAGAGAACACAAGCATGCAGCGTTACTGATCAGAGTTGTGGAGACTTGTTCACCACCAAGCGCTTAAGTCCTTCCACTATTGCCAGGTCACCACCTCACTGCATCCTCCAGCTGCTCTCCTACAACCACTAGCGACTACTGAGCTCTTCTGGACTCCCTGAGCCTCCCTCAGACCAGCCCCAGTCAGCAGCTCCAGCCAGCGCCAGCGTCCGTTGTAACCTGAGATGGAAAACGGATAAACCTGCTCCAAGGAAAGACCTCCATTGACTCTCCTTGAGTGTTTGAATCCTTCCCTGTCACCTGCAGCTTAATCAGAGCATTAGCACAGAATATCAAGCAGAAAATCGAGTATCAGAGGTTAAGCGCAGAGAATCAGATACGTTCAGACGCGATCAGAGCGTCTGACAGTGCATTTTGAATTAAAGTGATCGGTCACCGGACCGATCCAGGGCTCGTGGGTCGGTCACTAGACCGATCCACCGCTTTGCTGGGACTCCCAGCTTTCGCGGCGACACACGCCTGATCGGTCACCAGACCGATCAGAGTGAAGCCTGATCGGTCACCAGACCGATCAGAGTGAAGCCTGATCGGTCACCAGACCGATCAGGGTAGCCTCTGACCGATCAGGCTCAAGCCTGATCGGTCCACTTCTGAGTGAACAGTAATCGTGGATATCAGATCCTAAGTCGTGGATCGGTCACCAGACCGTTCAGGAGCTGGTCAGCGGGGGAACTCAACTCACTGAGTGCTCCCTGATCGGTCACCAGATCGATCAAGAGCAAAGCAGTAAGGAAGCTGCCTGTTGGAAATTCTAGGCCGCAAAAACCGCTTTTTGCGTTGCGGAAACCCCAGAAGTTCGGCCACGGATCCGTGCGAACATAAAATAAATTACGAGTACGAGTTTAATCTACATTAGATCTACATGATAAGAATCATTACCCTTGACGCGTAGCCCTTCGCTTTCCCGCTTGTCCAAAAGGCCGCCGGATCTCGTAGAGTATCAAAGCAGACACTCCTCTATACGTATCCACGCGAACAAATGAAGATGGATCAAAACCTTAGGTGTGCTAGCACCCTATAGGTTTCGGCCAAGAGGAGAGGTCGAAGAAGCACTCCAACCGAAAAACCAGAGAGAAGAAGAAAAGCCTCACACAACACCATGAAACAAAAACATCGGTTTTGTTCCCTCATGGTGGCCGGCCACTTAATGGCCATTAGGTGGCCGGCCATAATGGCTACTAAGTGCCATTAGGTGGCCTTCCATATCCCCTTTCAATTTGAATTCGAAATTCAAATGGGGGGAAACCAAGTCATCACTTGGTCAAACAAAGGTGAGGTGGGTTTTGGTCAAGTCAAACTTGCCTTTTATGGACTTTCCATAAATAGTCAAGTCAAACTTGACTCCATTTCTTCTCCCATGTCAAGTCTAACTTGAAGTGGAACCAAGTCAAGTCAAACTTGATTTGGATTTAGGTCAAGTCAAACTTGCCTTTTATGGACTTTCCATAAATAGTCAAGTCAAACTTGACTCCATTTCTTCTCCCATGTCAAGTCTAACTTGAAGTAGAACCAAGTCAAGTCAAACTTGATTTGGATTTAGGTCAAGTCAAACTTGCCTTTTATGGACTTTCCATATTTAGCCAAGTCAAACTTGACTTCAATTTTTCTCCATCTATTTGTTCTTTGCGTGTGACCCTATAGGTTCTTGTAACGTTGGCAATGCTTCTAACCTCTTAGAAACATAAGCAATGAGCGGTATCTAGCAACACATCATTGCTACCCAAGTTACAAGAATGTTGAGATCCAACATCACCTTGTGACTAATAATTGTGACTCTCACAATATATGATAATGTCCCTCTATCCTTGATATCTAGATTGACTCAATTGAGGCATAGACCGTGTCATCCTCGAGTCAATCTATATCTTGAACTCCAAGTAGACTCACACTAATCAAGTGAGCTCAATATCTCATATTGACTCACTTGGGCATGACCATGCACTTTGTGGTCTCACTCTATCAAGAATACGATATCGCTCCCGTCATATAGGAGGGATAGATCCCATCTACATCACTCACATCCCTCTCCATAATTTGTTACATACCTAGTAATCGCCTTTATAGTCCACCCATTTACGGGTGACGTTTGACGAAGCCAAAGTACGCAACTCCTTATGTAGGAATCCATGGTGACTTCAGGTCCAAGGACTAATAGTCATACTAATAGCCACATGAGAAAGTATATGACACTCATATAACGATCCATGATACTTTCTCATGGCGGGTCATTCAATATACATTCTCTAATGCATACCCATGTGTCAACTTGATATCTCTATATCCATGACTTATGAGATCAAGTCATCATGTTGACCTACATGCTAGTCTCTACGTATTAACATTGTCCCTGAATGTTAATACTCGACTAGGAATAATTTAGAGTAGTGTTCTCCATATCATCTCACTATCGATTCAACCAATCGATTGATATAGATAAGAACCTTCTACTCAAGGACATTATTATACTTAGCTAATTGGCACAAATACACGTAAGTATAATAACCATAAAACATGCCTTTATTTATACATAGGAATATGATACAAATTAGTCCATACAATCATTACATGATCGGCTCTAGGGCTCTCACCAACACTGCCTACTCCCTTATCGGTCACCGGACCGATCAGGAGCCAAGCAATGAGGCAACTGCCTGCTCCCTGATCGGTCACCGAACCGATCAGAAGCCGCACAGTAGGTTCCCAACCTCACTGTGTGCTCCTTGATCGGTCACCAGACCGATCAGTCATCGCTGGATCGGTCACCGGACCGATCCACGAAGGAGCAGCGTGCCAACTTCCCTGATCGGTCACCAGACCGATCCAGAGACTCAAACCAAGGCCTCCAAGCTAGGATTTCATCCAACCTAGCCCTTCAAGCTAGGACTTTTTCACCTAACCCTCCAAGTTGGGACTTTTCACCTAACCCTCCAAGTTAGGACTTTTCACCTAGCCCTCCAAGCTAGGACTTTTCACCCAACCCTTCCAAGTTAGGACTTTTCTAACCTAGCCCTCCAAGCTAGGATTTTTCACCTAACCCTCCAAGTTGGGACTTTTCACCTAACCCTCCAAGTTAGGACTTTTCACCTAGCCCTCCAAGCTAGGACTTTTCACCCAACCCTTCCAAGTTAGGACTTTTCCACACACCTAGCCCTCCAAGCTAGGATTTTCCACACCTAATCCTCCAGATTAGGATTTCTCCACACCTAGCCCTCCAAGCTAGGATTTTCCACACCTAATCCTCCAGATTAGGATTTCTCCACACCTAACCCTCCAAGCTAGGATTTTCCACACCTAACCCTCCAGGTTAGGATTTTCAACACCTAGCCTTCCAGGCTAGGATTTTCCATACCATGCCTAATCCCCGATCAGGACTTAATCATAATCATCAACCTAAACTAAAATCGATGTCAACACCAAAATAATAATCAGGGTCAGACTGCATCAACAATCTCCCCTTTTTTGTTGTTTGACAACCCGATTTTAAGTTTAGGGATTCCCAATCAATTTTTTTAAATTTCAGAATCATAGGGGAATCAGGATCCTCCCCCTACAACATGATCATCCTAAACTTAACCAACCACACTCTCCCCCTTTGTCGAACACCGAAAAGGGTCTAGAGAGGCTGTTAAGTCTAACCATACTCCCCCTCAACCCTAGGGGTATCCCAAAACAACAAAGGTATAATTGATTTATTTTTATAGACATATGAACACATATGACAAAGATAGGGCATGACACAACTAGCATATGTATCATATGGACATGGCATCATAAGCAAAATCATAACAACACAAACATGTAGATAGTAATCATGTGAACACACATATAAGCCAACAATCAAAACAAGATAAGGCAAATGTGAAATACATGAAAAATATCAGATGTATCATTAAGCGAAATCTAGTCATAGTCAAGTACATCAAAACCAGACAACTAATCAGATGCATATCAATGCATCAAAGTCAAAGCAAGTGTGGCACAAGGCCATAAGAGTCAAGTCATGGGGCATACAGCCCGAAAGTCATACAACCAAACAGTCAGATAGTCAAATCACCAACGGATGCAGAGTATAATCAATCATCAGCGGGGGGGGGGGGGGTCAGCCTGCATAGGGTCGTCCACATCATCAGGAACAACAGGCCCCAGTGCAGTATTGGCAGAGGGCGCACCTCCAGGGAATGTGTGCTGGCGCCACTCATCATACCACGTCTGCTGCAGCGTACGAACCCCGGAGACATCAGACTTCACCGCGGTTAGTCGGCGGTCGAAAGATCGGAACTCCGAACGGATCTCCTCTCGATAGAGCTCTCGTATGTGAAGATCATCTAGATCGTCTGATCCAGCTCGGAAATCTACCATCGTAGATCTAGCTCGGGCTCATAGTCGTAATCAGCAGCAGCAGCAGTGGGAGCCTCCTGAGGTGCAGCAGCAACGGCTGGTGCCTGAAAGTGTGGACCTCCCCCAGGTAGCTCGCCGAGTCCCCTCCCGTCCTTCCAAACTAAAGCCCCATCATGATCCCGGATGATGATGCCGGACTTGGCAAATGCCCGCCAGCCAAGTCTGCAATCCTGTCGGACCATGGGCACTGTCCTGCCCTTGGTGACATCAACACCTACTGACATAAGCCAGTCGGTGATGACATGACCAAAAGGCATATAGACCGTGCGTCGGCTCGACTCTCGATAGGATAAGATGGACTGAAAAATGCTCTCCATGATATCAAAGTCCATGCGGCGGTGCATGCCATAAAGCATCAGGCAATGATAGGGTCGGATCTCGGCTAAGGGCTTGGAAGTGATTGGTAGGATACAGTTTGTAATGATCTTGAAGAGTACGTAATCGGTAGGAGAGAGACGGAGTGCGGCAAAGGTCGGAAAATCAGGACCCAACTCATCAAGCCTGGCTGGGCAGGGATGGCCAAAGAAATGCTGATATATAGAGTCGGGGGTGACGCCCACAAACGGAGCCAACAAGGGGTCAGGGAGCTCAGGATAGATAGAATACAGATTAGGCGATCGTCGACCGCCCAGATACTCCGCTAGAATCTTATAAGAGAAATCAAGATTTCTCTTTGCGACGCGAGTAGTGAATTCGAAGCCCCCTTGAGTCCCTTGTTGAAGGTTGTTGTAGAACTCCGAGACAAGGTCATAATTGATAGTCCTTTCAAGAGAAAGGAGAAAGCCAAGATTGTAGAAAGTGACTATCTCCATAATGGAGGGGCAGTGCTCAGTCAGAAAGGGAACATCAATTGATCGACAGGAGAGCAACTTGAAGGTCCTAGACTGAAAAGCCTGCTCGCAGGCAGCATTGGGAATGCGAGAACTGGAGGAAGGTTGAGGCCTTCGGGAGGGCACAGATGAAGAAGGGGCTTTGCCCTTCGAGCTGCCCTCTACGGGTTCCTTTCCCTTAGATGATTTTCTAAAGATTGGAATAATCAAGACACTAGGTTTGATCGAGATTTGATCACATTGGTCAAGACAAAGTTTAATCAATGACCCAATCAATTTGATGTAAGATGGGAACAATAATCAAATGAAGAAGAGATTTGATTTAATCAGTGGGTGTGGATCATGGCAACAGATTTGATCACGGAGAAATAATCATAAGGTAAGACATTTGATCAAAGATAAGACATGGCAAGGAAGGATCACGGCAGACACATAGGGTCACGACACAAAATACACCACAACACAAAATGGAAATCATGATTAGCACAAACTAATAATCTATGAACTGATCTGCAAGAAAAACTAAACAAAAACTCACTTAGGTGCCATTGATGTTGATTTGAGAGGATCTTGAAGGTTGGAAGGAGAGCTCGCGCAGGAGAAGTTCTCGACGCAAGAGATGAACTCAAGTCCTTGAGCAGGAAAGAACTCGCAGAAGACAAGGAAGAGCTTGCAGCACACCTTCTCAGGATCGCACACGCACAGCAAGAGGAAGAAGAATCGTATGCGCAAGGAAGAAGGAGAGGGGGGTTCGGCGCTGAGGAGTTTTGGTCGGCTAGGGCTTGGGAAGTGAAGAGAACCCGTGATTAAACCGGTTGGTGGATCGGTCCACCAACCACAATTTAATGCGTTTGAATGGATCACCGTTCGATATGATAGCGCTCAGACCGATCAGGCTCCGGCCTGATCGAATTGGCCTGATCCTGATCGGTCGGGTGACCGATCAGGCAGGCTCCTGATCGATCGGCTGATCGATCAGGATGCATTCAGTAGGGTTCGGAGAGTGAGCTGTGAGCCCCCTGATCGGTCTGTGGACCGATCACCACGGGATGCCAGATCGGTCCGGGGACTGATCCAGGCCAGCACAGAACGTTTAGACAAAATTTCGCCCAAGTCTCTGTGACCCCTCTGATCGGTCTGTGGACCGATCACCACAGGAGAGAGCCAGATCGGTCCGGTGACCGATCAGCCATACTCCTGATCAGTCCAGTGACCGATCAGGGTTCCTGATACTCCCTGATACGATCTGAAACTTTCAGTTTCAGACTTCCACACGATTTCTGAAGGGATCTGATGAAAGATATCGATCTTGGAAGTGATCCCTTGACTATAATTGATCCCTAAACAAGGATCAAAGGTCCTTATGGTTTGAACAAATCACTTTGCTCCACCCAAGTAGAGTCAAACTCACTCAACAATCATTCAATCAATTTCAACCAAGATTGTCCTAAATTCAAGTCTCCAATCAAGTTTCCTTGATTGGAATGTCCAAGTATGATCATGGAGCCAAATACACATGTGTTATGCATTGGTTTTCCCCATACTTGGTCACCAAAGTGATTTTTATCTCGTCGACTTAATTTCTCAAGGGATGCATTGACATTTTGAGAAATTGAGTTGATCCTAGCATCTCACCCCATTTCTAGCAAACAAAAACGTTTTGTTGAGCCTTATAGTTTGTGTGAGATGTCCCCAAAGTTACCCAATTGTTTCCCAACAATTAGAACTAATCATGAAGGGTTTTGAATGCATTTTGAAACCTATGAAGCGCGACACATTCCCAACTCCCTTCTTAAAAAGCTAAACTCATTTTCGGGGAGTGGTTTAGTGAAAATGTCAGCTAAATTCGATTTGGACTCTACATGTGAGAGTACAATATCTCTCTAGCAACATGATCTCTAATGAAGTGGTGACACACTTCAATATGTTTGGTCCAAGAATGATGGACTGAATTCTTTGTTAGGTTAATTGTGCTAATGTTGTCACACAACACTTGCACACCTTTGTAGCTTAATCCATAGTCCTCTAAAGTATGTATCATCCACAACAATTGTGATACGCTCTCTCCCATGGCGATATATTCTGCCTCGGTCGTGGAGAGAGCAACACAATGTTGCTTCCGACTTGACCAACTAACTAGAGATGATCCTAGGAATTGGCAGCCCCCACTCGTGCTTTTCCGATCCAACTTACATCCAGCGTAGTCGGAATCGGTATAGTCAATTAGGTCAAATGATTCGGTACGGGGTACCAAAGTCCAACTCCAATTGTGCCCTTAAGGTATCTCAAAATTTGCTTAACAACAATTAAATGAGATTTCTTGGCACATACTTGTGTTGGGTTCTCCCGGCACAAAAACATAAAAACGCAGCGGAAACAAGAACCCACAAGCGATCCATGCGAAAGAAAAACTCGTACAAAGTTGATCTACATCTACTTTTAAAGAAGATATACCTTCGGAGCGTGCCCTTTGCTTATCCCGCTCGTCCAAGGTGTGCCGGATCTCTTGCACGTTCAAGTGTCCGTGCCTCTATTCGTATCCACATGGACACAATCTCTCAACTTCAGGAGAACTACCTTAGTTGTGCTAGCAACTTGAGGTAGCTCGCAGAACACCAAGAACCCTACAATAGGATTTCGGCCAAAGGAGGAAGATGAGGGAGGGAAGAAGAAAGGGAAGAAGGAGAGGAGAAGGAGAAGCATCCAAAGTCACAAGACCGTCTTTTATAATCATCCCATGAATATGAAGAGGTTTGTATCTATTTGGCTTCCTTCATCAGTACCAATAAAGAGCACATCTTTTCATGCGGCTCTTCATCTTTTCCCATGCAAAAAAGAATCTTTTCATCCAATGAAAAGAGACTTTTCTCTTTCCTCCATGCAACTCCGACCGGGCCTCTCGGGCTTCCGACTCGGTCTCCCGACCAAGTCTCTCGAGTGGCGAGCTCCCGACCCAGTCTGCCGAGCTCCGACCCAGTCGGCCGAGTGCCGACCCGATCCGCCGAGCTCCGACCCGATCCGCCGAGCTCCGACCCGGCCCGCCGAGCTCCGACTCGGTCTCTCTCGAGTTCCCAACTCGAGTCCCCCGAACTGACCTCCCGAGTTCCCAACTCGGGCTCAGGTCTCCCGAGTTCCCAACTCGAGCTCAGATCTGCCGATCAACTTTCCCGAAGCATTGTGTCCTTTGTGTGTGACCCAATAGGTTCTCGTGACGTTGGCAATGTGCCTAAACACATTAGACACATAAGCAATGAGCGACATCTAGCAATGCATCATTGCTACTCAAGTAACAAGAAAAGTCGAGATCCGACTAAACCTCTGTGACTATGATAGTGTACGACCTTGTCCTTCTATCCTTGATATCTAGATTGACCAATGAGGCATAGGCCGTGTCATCCTCAATCAATCTTGTGTTTCTTGATCCCCGAGTGACTCACTCAAACAAATGAGCTCAATATCTCATATTGACTCATTTGAGCATGACCATGCGTTTCAGTAGTACTACTCGATCAAGGGGCCCACAGATATCACTCCCGTCATATGGGAGGGATAGATCCCATCTACATCACTTACATTCCTCCGTATAATTCATTACATACCCAGTGATCACCTTTATAGTCCACCCTGTTACGGGTGACGTTTGACGATACCAAAGGACATAACTCCTTATGTAGGGAACCGTAGTGACTTCAGGTCTAAGGACTATTCATACCAATAGTCACATGAGAAAGTCTATGACACTCATATGATAATCTATGAAACTTTCTCATGGCGGGTCATTCAGTACACATTCTCCAATGTATACCCATGTGTCAACTTGATATCACATATCCATGACTTGTGAGCTCAAGTCATCAGTTGACCTACATGCTAGTCTCCATGCATCAATATTGTCCCTGAATAATTGATGCTTGACTAGGAATAATTTAGTGTAGTGTTCTCTACATTATCTCACTATCGATTCAACCAATCGATATAATGTAGATAAGAACCTATTACACAAGGACATTATTATACTTAGTCATTCAGCACAGAATACAAAGTAAGTATAATAACCAAACATGCCTTTATTAATAATAGAATATGATACAAAATGCCCCTAGTCAATCATCATATAATTGATTCTAGGGCTCCTACTAACAACATGATACCTAGCGCACATACCCACAGCAAAAAGTATATCGGGTCGACTAGCTGTGAGGTATAGCAAACTACCTATCATGCTCCGATATTGAGTCAAATCAACAGGTTTACCACTCTCATCATTGTCTAATCTTGTGTTTGTAGCCATGGGAGTAGTTACCTCTTTTGAATCACTCATGTTGAATTTTCGAAGCATCTCTTGAGTATACTTCGATTGGTGCACATGGATCCCATCTCGGGTTTGTTTGATTTCAAGTCCAAGGAAGAAAGTTAACTCTCCCACTAGACTCATTTCAAATTCACTTTCCATGTGTCCAATGAACTCATTTAAATAGCCCTTGTTATTTGAGCCACAAATTATGTCATCGACATATACTTGGGCTACAAAAATATTGTCACCATCTCTACGTAGAAATAGTGTAGGGTCTATTTGGCCTCTAACAAAGCCTTTTTCAATTAGGAACGCCGACAACCGCTCATACCAAGCTCGAGATGCTTGTTTAAGGCCATAGAGTGCCTTTTTAACTTGAATACATGGTTTGGAAATTCGGTACTCTCAAACCCCGGAGGTTGTTTGACGTAGACCTCTTTTCTAATCAGACCATTTAGAATGGCCGATTTGACATCCATTTGATATAGCTTGAAGCCACGATGTGCTGCAAATGCGAGCATCAATCGGATGGACTCTAATCGTGCCACGGGAGCATAAGTCTCATCATAATCAAGGCCTTCAACTTGACTATAGCCCTTGGCTACTAAGCGTGCCTTGTTTCTTATGATTTATCCCTTATGGTTTAATTTATTCTTGAAGCCCCATTTGGTTCCAATGATGGTGGTCTTCTTAGGTCTAGGGACTAAGTCTCAAACCTGACTCCTTTCGAATTGACCTAGTTCATTTTGCATTGCAATGATCCAATCGGGATCATTTAATGCTTCATCAATTTTCTTAGGTTCAATTTCGGAAATTAAAGCAACTTCATTAGCCTCATTACTAAAGAATGATCTAGTTCTAACCCCATGATGGATGTCTCCAACAATCTGGTCTTGGGGATGACTAGAGGCTAATCTAGTTTGCATAGGTGTTGGTGGTGCTTCTTGAATGGGTTCACTAGACACAAGCTCAGCCTCAGGATCCGGCTGATCTATGTGTTGTCTAGGCTCACCGTCATCGGATTCATCACCATCAACAACATTTTGACTCTCATTCAAACTTAGTTTCCTAAGTTCGAATTGGACTTCATCTTCTGGTTGTCCATTGACTTTCGGAATTTCTTCAAAGATAACATCAGAAGACTCTTCAACCAATCTAGATTTCTAATTGTAGACTCGATAGACTTTGCTAACTAGGGAGTACCCGACCAGTATCCCTTCATCAGCCTTTACCGTGAACTTTCCAAGGTAATCCTTGGTGTTTAGGATGAACACCTTACAACCAAACACCCTAAGATGTTTAACCATAGGTGGTCTTCCAAACCAAAGTTCATGGGGAGTCTTACCTAAGAATCTATGTATGAGAACTCGATTTTGCACGTAGCAAGCCGTGTTTACAGTTTCGGCCCATAAGTAACTCGGTAATGAGTACTCATAGAGCATGCTTCGGGCAGCCTCTTGTAGAACACGGTTCTTCCTCTCTACAACACCATTTTGTTGTGGTGTTTTAGGAGTGGAGAACTCATGTCTATACCCTCTATCTTGACAAAACTCTAAAAATCGTTAGTTTTGAAACTCACCTCCATGATCACTTCTTATTGTCTTAATTGTTGATGATTTTTCATTTTCAACTCTTCTACAAAAAAAATGAAAACATCTAAGTTTTGGTCCTTATACTTAAGAAAATAAGTCCATGTATATCTAGTAAAATCATCAATGATAACAAAGCAATATCTACTTCCATTCAATAATATGATAGTGTTACAATCAAACAAATCCATATGAAGTAAATCCAATGCGGTAGAAATACTTACAGTGCTTTTACCTTTATGTATAGATTTTGTTTGCTTACCCATTTGACATGCATCACAAATTTTTTCTTTCTCATACTTGATGCTTGGTAAGCCATGAACTAATCCCTTGTTGACCAACTTCCGGATATTCTTCATATTCACATGTGCAAGTCTCCGGTGCCAAAGGGTGGACTCTTCTTCTTTCGACATGAGACACTTAGCAAAAACATTAGTAGCACTTTTAAATGAAACTTGATAAATATTGTTTACTCTTGTTCCTACTAGTACCGTGTCCAAGGTGTCATGTTGTCTAATTAGACATTGACTTGGTTGAAAATCAATTGTGTAACCCATGTCACACAATTGACTGACACTTAGGAGATTAAATGTCATCCCCTTGACTAGAAGGACATTTGAGATTCTAAGACATTCGGATATTTGAATGTCTCCTATTCCTATGACCTTAAGACTACCATTGTTACCAAATGAAACATTACCTCTACTTTTCTTTTGAAGTGTGGTAAACAATGATATATCCCCGGTCATGTGTTTGGAGCACCCACTATCAACAAACCAAGTTGATAGATGCTCCCCCTCAATCATAACTTACACAATTCGAAAAATGGAAGATTTAGGTACCCAAACCTTGAGACCTAAAACATTTACTAAACAAGACTTAGGCACCCATGCCTTGACAACTTTCTTTTGAACCTTGGGTGTCTTAATTATCTAACACCAGTCCTAGACATAAGGGACACAAATGAAGGTTCCTTGGGTCGGTTACTAATACCGGCCCTATTGTAGACTGCCCTTTGGGCATTCAAGATCATATCTAGAGTTTTTGAGCTTGTTGAGAACTTCTCAAGAATATTCTTGAGTCTCTGAACTTCACTCTTCAATGATTTGTCTTCTTCCTCTAACAATTTAACATGCAAATCATCTACATCCTAATTCCTAGAGGATTTTAAATGATCAACCTCAATTTTCAAAGATTTAATCTCATCCTCAAACATTTCAACATGCAAGTCGTCTATGTTCTCATTCCTAGATGACTTCAATTGTTCAATTTCTAATTGCAATGATTTAACCTTATTTTTTGACTTTTTCAACATATTGGTTAAGCATGCAATTGCTCTATAACATTTCTCAAGTTTGGGAGAGGTTACCTCTTCATCATCTGAAGACGATGAAGCCGCGTTTGAGGAGTCGGAGGATTCACCACTGCTTTCTTCTCCTTCAAGAGCCATGAGTGCCACATGCCGTGTGCTATTCTCCTTCTTTTCTTCATCGGATGAGTTTGAGGAGGACTCATCCCAAGTGGCCTTCAAGTCCTTCTTCTTCTTCTTGGATTTCTCCTCCTTCTTCTTATTGGATCATTCCCCTGCAACTAAGGCAATCCCCTTCTCCTTGGGGCCTTTGTTAGCCATTTCATGCAATTCCATTTCACAAAACAAATCATCTAATTTGACAATTGATAAATCCTTGGAAATTTTGTAGGCATCCACCAAGGATGACCACAAAGCATTCCTCGGAAATGCTTTTAACACGTACCTCACAAGGTCGCGGTTCTCGACCTTTTCATCAATAGAATGAAGCCCGTTGAGGACTTCCTTGAACCCGCTATGTAGCTCACTTACGGTTTCATTCTCCTTCATGGAGAGATTTTGAAGTTGGTTGAGGAACAAGTCCCTCTTGGCAATTCTTGAATCTCGGGTGCCCTCGTGGAGTTCTATGAGCTTGTTTCACAAATCTTTTGCACTTGTGAATGGACCAACCTTGATGAGTTGGTCTTTGTTCATGCCGCATTGTAAGGTGACCACCGCCTTCGCGTCGGCTTCACTCTTTCGAGTTTGTTCAGTCGTCCACCGCCAAGATTCAAGTTCCTTGCCTTCATCATCCTTTGGAGGGGTAAAACCCTCCTTCACCGCGAACCAAGTGTTGATGTCCATCTTTAAGTAATACTCCATCTTCGATCTCCAATATTGGAAATCTGCGCCATCGAAGAAGGGAGGTCGGGTGGTGCTAAAGCCTTCTCTCAACGCCATGGATAATAGCTCTCGGTTGTTAATCGGCTTGTACAGAGCCCCAAGCTTTGATACCAATTGTTGGAACTTGGATGGCTAGAGAGGGGGGGGGGGTGAATATAGCCAGACACTTGAAGTTTAGCACTTATCGAAATTTCTGCAACTCAAAGGTCAGTAGCACAGCGAAAGCACAAGAAAAACAGAGTATGCAGAAAACTAAAACTAAGTTAATCACAAGAACAAAAACGCTAACAAGAGGATTTACAAGGATCGGGGATAACTTGCCCCTACTCTTTGACGTGCCCGTAAGGTGGGCGATCCCTTGATCGTCGGCAGATCAAGCCCCGGAAAATCCGGATAGAAAGCAACCTCCTTCTTGGTGGAGTAACCTCTCCACAGCGTTTCAACAAAGATAGAGTTTTAAGCACAATGAAACACAAGAAAGATCTTACTCAGCACTTAGGATAGACAAGAACACAAGCAGCGCTTCACTCGAGTTCCACCCAGCGACGATCTCACGCAAGAACTCCCTTCTTCGTGTCTTCTCACTGATGGACTCACCAAGCCTCTTGTTTCTTCCTCCAAGTGCTCAAGTAAGGGATGGTTGCTTCAAAGATTGCAGCTGCTTGCTCAAGAACGATGGAACAACAGAGAACACAAGCACGCAACGTTACTGATCAGAGTTGTGGAGACTTGCTCGCCACCAAGCGCTTAAGTCCTTCCACTATTGCCAGGTCACCACCTCACTACAGTCTCCAGCTGCTCTCCTGCAACTACCAGCCACTACTGAGCTCTTCTGGACTCCCTGAGCCTCCCTCAGACCAGCCCCAGTCAGCAGCTCCAGCCAGCGCCAGCGTCCGTTGCAACCTGAGATGGAAAACGGACAAACCTGCTCCAAGGAAAGGCCTCCATTGACTCTCCTTGAGTGTTTGAATCCTTCCCTGTCACCTGCAGCTTAATCAGAGCATTAACACAGCATATCAAGCAGAAAATCGAGTATCAGAGGATAAGCGCAGAGAATAAGATACGTTCAAACGCGATCAGAGCGTCTGACAGTGCATTTTGAATTAAAGTGATCGGTCACCGGACCGATCTAGGGCTCGTGGGTCGGCCACCAGACCGATCCATCGCTTTGCTGGGACTCCCAGCTTTCGCGGCGACACAGGCCTGATCGGTCACCAGACCGATCAGAGTGAAGCTTGATCGGTCACCAGACCGATCAGGGTAGCCTTTGACCAATTAGGCTCAAGCCTGATCGGTCCACTTCTGAGTAAACAGTAATCGTGGATATCAGATCCTAAGTCGTGGATCGGTCACCAGACCGTTCAGGAGCTGATCAGCAGGGGAACTCAACTCACTGAGTGCTCCCTGATCGGTCACCAGACCGATCAGGAGCAAAGCAGTGAGGAAGCTGCCTGCTCCCTGATCGGTCACCGGACCGATCAGGAGCCAAGCAATGAGGCAACTGCCTGCTCCCTGATCGGTCATCGGACCGATCAGAAGCCGCACAGTAGGTTCCCAACCTCACTGTGTGCTCCCTGATCGGTCACAAGACCGATCAGTCATCGCTGGATCGGTCACCGGACCGATCCACGAAGGAGCAGCGTGCCAACTTCCCTGATCGGTCACCAGACCGATCCAGAGACTCAAACCCAGCCCTCCAAGCTAGGATTTCATCCAACCTAGCCCTCCAAGCTAGGACTTTTTCACCTAACCCTCCAAGTTGGGACTTTTCACCTAACCCTCCAAGTTAGGACTTTTCACCTAGCCCTCCAAGCTAGGACTTTTCACCCAACCCTTCCAAGTTAGGACTTTTCCAACCTAGCCCTCCAAGCTAGGATTTTTCACCTAACCCTCCAAGTTGGGACTTTTCACCTAACCCTCCAAGTTAGGACTTTTCACCTAGCCCTCCAAGCTAGGACTTTTCACCCAACCCTTCCAAGTTAGGACTTTTCCACACACCTAGCCCTCCAAGCTAGGATTTTCCACACCTAATCCTCCAGATTAGGATTTCTCCACACCTAGCCCTCCAAGTTAGGATTTTCCACACCTAACCCTCCAGGTTAGGATTTTCAACACCTAGCCCTCCAGGCTAGGATTTTCCATACCATGCCTAATCCTCGATCAGGACTTAATCATAATCATAATCATAATCATCAACCTAAACTAAAATCGATGTCAACACCAAAACAACAATCAGGGTCAGACTGCATCAATAGGCAAGACGGTTGAACTCTGCATTATATTCCATGACAGTGCACTTTCCATGTTGGAGATTCAGAAATTTCTGACGTCGAGCCATCTGATACGCAACTGGGAAATACTGACTCTCGAACTCCTCGCGGAAAGCTACTCATGTGATGTGCTGCTCACTAATAACTATGAGCTATATGGCCCACCAGGTAGTCGCCTCATCATGTAAATGGTAGGCAGCCAACTCTTCCTTCTCCCAATTCGTACGTAGCATGTAATAAAACGTACCCTCCAAGGTCTCAATTCAAGAATGAGCAACTCGCGGATCTGATCCTCCATGGAATAGTGTAAATCGACCTTTCACCGATTCAACCAATGTTAGAATGCATGCTCTTGTTTTGCAAGTTTAGCTTCAGACGTCCCTTTGTGCATTTCCAGGAACTTCTCCTAAAGTTCTTTTACTGATTTCTAGGTGTCGATCCGATTGACTTTTTGTGGCGACAAAACGTTTAGCATATAGAATTTTGCTTTGTTGTTGGCCACGAAGTCTGCTTGCTCCTTTTTGCTCCATTAGAGTTCATCCTTTTCTTTTCTGTAATTATCTTTTGGTACTACAAAACTGAATTTAATTATTAATAAAATGTCAAAGTCGATTTTAAAGAATACCTTCATTTTGTGCTTCTATAGTGTGAACTCCCCCCTTGAACTTAGTGTTGGTGCTGGAATCACTAGATCGAATCTTATTTTGATAATGGCAAAGGGTTCAAAGGTAAGCATGCTTTTGGTTCTAATTAGTTACATTGAGTGTGCAGAAAAGTCCTAGTATAACTAGGCATGAAGTCTTGATTTGCAGGGTTGGGCATCGAAGACCTAGTGATTGAAGTTGGGTATGAAGACCTAGCTCGGAAACCTAGGCATGAAGACTTGACCGATGGTTGGGCATCAAAGACCTGGTGAGTGAAGCTAGACACAAAGGCCCGGTTCAAAAAATTGGGCATGAAGATCTGACCGGGGGTTGGGCACCGAAGCCCTGATCTGAATGATCGGGTAGAAATCTTAGCCGAGCGAGCACAATGGACAGAAGTCGAGATGGGTCGAGGTACAGACGTTACGAGATCTGGAGTCTTCCAAGGTCGAGCAAAAGTATAACCGGAGGTGTCGATTAGCAATAGGTAACTTCTCCATCGTGGAGTAGGTGAGAACGCGTTCCCCAGAAGAGAGAATAGTAGGTGTCCGACTGACCTAGGGTTTCAGTTAAAACCTAAAAGTCAGGATCAGACAACACTGGCTGTCTTGCATGCATTTTCCTTTGCATATTATTATTGGACTAACCCTGTGTTGCAGCTAAGCGAATCGGCGACTAGCAGCTCTCAGGTGCCCGAGAGGGACTCGGGCACTCGTGTGCTTGTTGTAGGATCGTTTCCGGTACGCTAGAGGGGGGGGTTGAATAGTGTTTCTTCAAACACTTCTTCCTATGTTGTTAGTTGCGCAAGCGTAAATACAATAAAACAATAAACTAACAATGAAAAGCAACGCTAACAAACCAGATTTACATGGATCCACCCCGGATGGGTGACTAATCCAAGAATCCGTCGGTGGATCACTCCACGGATAACCTCCGGCTAGCTCTTGTCGCTCCTTGTGGGTGGAGAAACCTCATTACAACACCTTTAAAAGACCTAAGCACAAAGACTACTATCTTGCCTTTAACCAAGACAAGATTTGTCAAGAATCTCAGCCACCACGAAGTCCTCATTAAATAGGACTCGGGCTGAAACCCTCGCCACCAGTCGACTGCTCCCAGGGCAGTCGACTGGTGCCACTGAAATTCGATCGTTGCACCCCAACGCTCGAATTCTCAGCCAACTCACCAGTCACCTACCAGTCGACTGCTCCCAGAGCAGTCAACTGGTCCCTGGCCAGAACCCTTCTGTGAGTTTCATCAGTCGACTGCCCCCAGGCCAGTCGACTGGTCTACTCACCCACCTAAGGTTACCCTTCCTGACTACATTCCACTCCGCACTCAAACCCTAGGATTTCCAGAGTACAATCATACAGCACTCGTACCCTCACGACTCGACTGACTCCTCATCCGCAACCTCGACTGTTGCCTTCACGCCCTCTTCATCTTCGGCTCCCGTCCCTCGGATGCATGCAAGCCTCTAGCTTACCTCCATGCCATCCTTCACGCATGCCTCGAAGTCCGCGCCCATCAGCTCATCGTCGCTGCTCTCCAAGGTCCGTCGGGTGCACACAAGCCTCCAGCTATCTCCATGCCACCCTTCACCGTACCGAGACCGTCCAGTCAAGTCCATATGTGTAACCTATACAACGTGCACACTCAACATACACATATAAGAATACAAGGGTAAACATAACTTAAACCCTTTGCCCAAATATCAAAACACTTGGTCACTCCAGACCACAGATTGCCTCAACAATCTCCCCCTTTTTGATGTTTGGCAATACGTTTAAGCTAGGGAAAGCAAAATAGTAGTCAATAGCAAAAACAATGCATATGCAATGCAAAAATGGATCCTATCCTAAAGCATCCCACACCTAACCCTCCAAGTTAGGAATTTTCGAAACGGGCTTTTTAAAACCTATCCCAAGGCTCCCCACGCACCTAACTTCCCAAGTTAGGACTTTTCACACCTAACCCTCCAAGTTAGGAATTTTCCACCAAAACGGGGTTTTTAAAGTTTTTCCAAAGCTCCCCCCTATATTGGACTTACAAAGACTTTTTAAGAACCTCTCCAAGGTTCCCCTTACGCCAAGAATAGAGCAATCATGCTCTCCCTAAATCTTAGCTCCCCCTAAACCTAGGGTTTCTAGTAAAGGAATGTTTGGTTTCCCAACTTAAACCAACACTTCTCCCCCTTTGCGTAACATCAAAAAGAACCCAACAATATCCCAAATATCGGTTCTTTTAGTCCCCAATGATCCTAAACACAGTGTACTAGACCCTCATACACATGTTTCTTATCATTTGGACACAAAACTAGCTGTTGATACACAAATCAGCTTAGACCAGTTGACTGCCCCTGTTGGCAGTCGACTGATACTCTGAAATTCAGTTTTCTGGCCAATTTCAGAAATGCGCCAGAAATTCCACAAATCTCCAAAAATTTTCAAATTTCGTGGAGAACTTTGTGGTACCCACACCTACTTGAGAAAAATACATTTCACCATGTATCTATGACCGTTCCCAAGTTAGACACAAAATCTAAAAATTTCCTATGAAAATTAAGGCAAACACGGAGGCAACATCCCCCTTAACATATGTCTTCTCCAATTTTCAATTTTTCAAGGTTAAGTTCTACCCAACTTAACCCACTAACACCATGTTGAGTTATACCCAACCCAACAACCAAGTTCTTCTCCCTTTGGACACCATTAAAGGATTGCCCCAAGCATCCTTATCCCTTGTGCCAAAAAAACTCAACAACACCTAACAAAAACCTAAAGGTTTGCAAGCATACTTGCTAGGATATACCCTATCCTAGAAAAATATGATTCCATGAAAATATCAAGTGTGCTTGTGTAATGACCAGGAAAATTTCTCAATATTTTCTTTAAAATATTGATCATGTCTAGACAGTGTTTGAGGAACCTAGAAATACTAGTACGAATTTTAGCCTAGTTATCTATGATTTTTCCATTTAAATAGAGAAGCAAAGTACTAATGGGCCTTATATGGGCTTTTCTAGTACCATGGTTATTAGTGGATTTTAGGTAGAATTTAATACAAATATAAATGGATTTTTATTAAGAATATTAGCATAATTATGGGTGAGTCTTAGGGAAATTTTCGAAATTAAAAGAAAAATAAAAATAAAATGAAGTAAAAATAAAGTGCATGCACTAAGGATTGAACCTTAGACCTAGTATACTACCATGCATGTGTTGGTGCAGAAAGCATCAAAGTCAAACCTGTGTTTTGATAATGGCAACATGGTTCAAAAGTTAAGTCTTACTTGTTATCTAACAAGTTACTCTAGTGTGCAGGTTAAAAAGTCCTAGCAAAGGACTGCTAGGCACTAGCAAAGGAATGTCAGGGTACAAAGCCCTAGCGAAGGACTGCTAGGCACTGGCGAAGGAATGCCAGGGTACAAAGCCCTAGCGAAGGACTGCTAGGCACTGGCGAAGGAATGCCAGGATACAAAGCCCTAGCGAAGGACTGCTAGGCACCGGGCGAAGGACAGCTCGGTATCTAAGACCTGGCAAAGGACTGCCAGGCAAAAGTCCAACCAGAGGAGCGGTTGGCATCAGGTACATTCTCCCGAGAGGAGTAGGTGAGGACGCGTTCCCCGTCGAGGGAACAGTAGGCGTCGGTTCGACCTAGGGTTCCATTTTGGAGACCCAAAGTCAGAACCAAGACAGCTAAGGCTGTATAAACTAATATTTTATTATTTTATGGTGTTTTGGACTAACCTTGGATGCAGGACCGAAGTAACGAGTGTCTGCAGCTCAGAGAGCCTCAAAGGAATGAGGCACTAGCTGACCAGGGCGCCCGGAGTGTCCCGGGCGCCCCCAAGGTGAACACAAAATACATAAAACAAGAGCAGGCTTCGACAGCTCATATCCGGGGCGCCCCCGTGCTCCCGGGTGCCCCCGTTGCTCCCGGGCGCCCCCAGCGTCCCGGGCGCCCCTTGCGCCAACTACCGAAGCAGCTCCCCTCGAAGCCAACAGATGAAAGTTTGACCCGGTCAATGCGGGCGCCCCGAGCGCTCTGGGCGCCCCGGTCAAAACTGATCCCGAATGTAAAGGGATCAGAAGCTGACCGAGCAACTTCCGGATCGAGTGACACGTGGGGGGGGGGGCGCCCCCCACATCCCGGGCGTCCCCAGGCCCTATATAAAGGGCCCTCGACCCCAAGGCTTAGGCAACAATTCATTTCAACGCTTCGACGCTCTTCTGCTCCCGCACTCTACTCCGGAAACTTCCCAACTCGAGCCTACGACGTCCCTCCGCTCCGAAAAGTCGATCTACCTCGGACGTCGATAACAAAAAGCGATATTTTAATTCTGTGCTTATTACACTACTATTGTAATCCATTTGTGTAAACTATTTTTGCGCCTCATATAGAATTGCCCAAAGTAAACGGTCAACGACCGTGGGCCTTGGAGTAGGAGTCGACCTAGGCTCCGAACCAAGTAAAAATAATTGTGTTTGCGTGTGTAGTGTTTTATTTTCCGCTGTGCAATTTCTCTATCCCTAAATCCGAACGATTTCCGATATTCACCCCCCCTCTATCGGTTCTCTCGATCCAACAACATGTACTAACCATTTCACCTAGAAAGGGAGTGCTAGTAGAGAATGAAGTAGATTTTGGTTAAAGCGTAGGGAAAATGAAGAGTCACCAAGGGAAGAGACACCATGACTCTTCACTTGCCCTCCTTTATGTGGTATAAAAGCAATGAGAGAGGTGGCATGGAAGTTACTCTTTTCATTTCTTCTTCCACCAAGTCTCTTCTTCTTCCTCCATCCTTCTCCTAGCCGAAACATTCCAAGGGGATTCTCCCTTAGAAGAAAACTTCACAAGGAGACCTCTTCCTCAAGATCTAAGGGTTTTTCTACAAGGCTACAAGGGCTAGGGGTAATCTAAGGTCAAAGAAGTTTCTTTCGGTTTCTCTATTCAAGGTAAAAAATCAAGATAACCCAAGGTAAGACTCCCTCACCTGTGGTATAATAGTTTCCGAGTTATTTTCATGATACAAGAATTTGTTGGGACTATATGTGAAGAAAACCAAAGTTAGGGCTTTCAAGGGTTTCGGCCACCATAGGTTTCTATGGTTGGATTTGGATCTAACTCTCTAATATTGTTTCTTATGTTTTCTCATGTGGTAAGGGATATTAATAGGGATTTATGTGAAAGTTTTTACATGTTTGTGGCCTAGTAACTTTCGGCCAAGATGAGTTTTAGGGCAAGGGGTTAGGGTTAACTCCAAGCAAGTGTTCAAATGGCTTCCATGGTATTATATGTAAGGTAATAGATGTGAATTGGGAATTTTATGAATTGTTCCATGGGCTTGTGATCCTCTTTGGGTTTCAGCCAATGCATGTTTTAGGGCTAGGACTTGGAGTTAAGTTCAAATAAGGGTTCAAATGGTTTTCTATGGCATGGTATGTATTGTATGGAATGTTAATCATGACCTATGTGAATTTCTCATGGACTTATAGTCCTCTAGGGTTTTCGGCTAAGACCCTAACCTAGGGTTTGGTTTAAGTTAAGGTCTTAAGGTTACTTGATTATAGATGGTTATGATGTAAGTATATGGTTAAGCATGATGAAAGGATCTTTATGTTAGCAAAACCCTAGCTTCGTATGTTAAGTATCGTGATTTCGTATGTTTAGGTCATATGTTATGTTCTATTCATGATTGTTTTAATCATATGCCATGAACATATGTATTTGATGTAGGCTTCATATTATATAGAATGATGCATATATGTTGTTAAATGCCTATGATAGATATATGGTTATGAAGGTCTATGCATGCTATATGATGAATGCCATGAACCTAAGTAATGTAGAAATCCATGAACCTAAATAATATGTACCTTGTTCATAAGAATTTTCCCATGCATGCTCTATGATGGATACTATGATTATGTATGTATGTCATGTTTTACAAAAGAAGAAGATGAATGAAGACAATGTTTATGCCTTAAATACGAATGATAAGTATGAATGATGAAATGCCAAGTATGATTTATGTCATGATGAGGGATGGGCACCTTAAGAACGCCCCGGTTCTGGACTACCATAGTATCCACGGTTCTGGAACTACCGCAGCTATTCCTACTCTTATGTCAAGTTTTATGAAACAAGATTATGTCTATGCTAAGAATGTTCTATGAATGATGAAGCATGTGAAGTATTTTACTTTTTTTATGAATGGACTTGTACCGGACTGAAGTAAGGGTTCAAGGGATGGGCACCTTAAGAATGCTCCGGTTCTGGACTACCGAAGCTGTCCACGGTTCTGGGACTACCGAAGCTGTCCACGGTTCTGGGACTACCGAAGCTGTCCAACAGGGATGGGCACCTTAAGAACGCCCCGGTTTTTGGAACTACCATAGTTGTTCCTACCCTAGTAGGTCGGGGCTCGCTACCTCGTATTTACTTAGGAATGCGCGCTTATGATGTATGTATGTGGTACAAGTCGGGGACCCAATGATGTTATGATTATGTTTAAGTATTTAAAAGTATGATTTTAAATTAAGCATCCTTATGTATATGCATTCGACTCATGCATTCATTCATGCTATGCATTATGCCATGATAAGTATGTTTATGCTTATGTTCATGATAAGAAATATGTCATGATAAGTATGTTTATGCTTATGTTCATGATAAGAAATATGCCATGATAAGTACGATTATGCTTATGTTCATGATACGAATTATGCCATGATAAGTATGTTTATGCTTATGTTCATGTTAAGAAATATGCCATGATAAGTATGATTATGCTTATGTTCATGTTAGGAATTATGCAATGATAATTATGTGATGCCCATGTTTTACGTTAAGAGTAAGCTTATGTTTTATGTTCAGGATTATGCTATGATGAATGTTTCATATGTTTATGCATGATATGACGTATGGTTTTTAGTGAGTAGGAAAGGGTTTTACTAAGCCTATGTGCTTATAGTCTTATGTTCTTATACCGCAGATCAAGCAAGAGGTTATTAGGTGAAGCAGCAGGAGGGGCCAAAAGTGTGTGTGTGGTAGTGACATAGCAAAGGAAAAAAAAAAGGACTCTTTTATTATGTCTTGTGTTTCGAAATGCCTCTTTAGCTTCTATGCTATACTTAAGATAAGATACTTGCTACTTATGATGCTCATGGATAAGTTATGTGCTACTTCTAATGCTTATGGATAAAGTAAGGAATGTTATGCTGTTAATATGCTAAGTTACAATGCTACCATGTTCAAGAATAATAGGTTAAGGCATATATACATGTTCAAGTAATAGTTGTATGGTAAAACGCATGTGTATAAAGAAGAAAAAAATTTATTCCGCTGGATTTAGATGTTCACATGCCTAGGTATGTTAACGTGACGCCGCCTCTCGCCACACCGTGAGAGGTGTAGGAAAGGCGGGCGTTACAAGTTGGTATCAGAGCAGTTGCCATCTCACTACACACTCATCAAGCCTCCTTCCTGCAGCTTCCAAGTAAGTACCTTTATGTACATCTTATGTTCTTCCATGATTCTGGAATATGCAAGTATGAATGATACCTTATGATAGATGATGGAAAGTACTTGTAAGATATGTAAATATGAATGACATAATTTTTCTGTTAAAAATCAAATAATCTAGAATTTAATATGGGGGTAGGAATAACAATAACTTATATTACCCATACTTGACCTTTAGGAAGGAAAGCATGACTAGAAGACAGAGTAGCAGACTTAATAAGACTACTCCCTCGCCTGACCTGATGCAATTAGTGACCCAGCTTCAGCGTCAAGTCACTGAGCAGCAACAAATAATTAATACCCTGATGAACCAACAAGAAAATTCTACTACTCCACCGGCAAACCAGAATGATGTACCCGTTGCGCCTACGATTATGTAAACCCCTCCGACAGGCTCGACCACCGTAACACGACAAGAGGCCTATCTGATCCAGTGGTTGAGGTTGAAACCAGAAAATTTCTCGGGTGGTGGTGAACCGTGGGACGCCCAAGCATGGTTCAAGACTGTGGAGAGTACAATGGAGCTGCTGGACTGGCCTGAACATGAGAAGATCAAGTGTGCATCATTCTGCCTTTCTGGAGATACCAGAATGTGATGGGAAAGGGTCAAGGCCAAGAGACAGGTGAACCAGATGACGTGGTCGGATTTCGAATCAGAATTCTTCGAAGAATTTTTCAATATGCGTGTCACCAATAAACACTACGACGAGTTCACGGAATTCCGACAGGGCAACCTCTCAGTCAATAAAGCCATGAAGAAATTTAATTGACTGGCTCGACTATGCCCTGAGCTGGTCCGCACTGAGAAGGAAAGGGTCCGACTTATGTTAAAGATGTTGCGACCCGAAATAGCCCTGAACGTGGTTGGCGGCGTTAACCGACCGCAGACCGCTGAGGAGCTATTTAGTAGTGCCCTACTCACCGAGCATTACCTGAACAATATTAATCAGCAAAGGAAGGCATTAAATGAAAGTAAGAATCAAGTTCACTCCGGGATTCTCGATTCTCATTTTCCATTATCCCTAATGTTCCTTCCTTTCATTATCGCTCAGGAGGTCAGAGACCTCAGAGTATCAACGCTAATTGGAAGGGAAACCAGAGTGGTAAACGGCAGCCGCGGAACAACCCCCAAGGGGGGCCAGCGAATAAACAGTCCAGGTTTCCCCTGTGTGTTACATACGGTAAAACGCATCCCGGGGAATGCCGCAAAGGTACGAACCAGTGTTTTATTTGCGGAGTGGAAGGGCACATGGCCTCTTACTGTCCTACCAAGAACCAGGCACCCCCTCAGCAGCTTGTTCAGTACCAGAGTGCACCGGCGAAACTACATTATATGCAAGCTGAACTGGAAGGTACTCCGATGAGCCAAGAGAGATTGGAGGCTCCACCAACTATGACGGATGCCAGGGTTTTCTCTATTACTAAGGAGGATACCGCGAATGCTTCTACGGTTGTCACAGGTTAGATACTTATTTACAGTCAGTATGCTACTGCATTATTTGATACTGGGGCAACGCACTCGTTCATCTCTGTACCATATACTAAGAAGATAGATATGTCTCCACAAGTTTTAGACTACAAGTTCTTAACGACTCTGTCTTCGGGAGAAATAATGACATCCACTTACATGCTGCGTGCTGTGCCAGTCGGAATTGCAGAAAGAGAACTCTACTGCGATCTGATAGTGCTCGACATGCAGGATTATGATGTTATCATGGGAATGGATTTTCTGAGAAAATACGGTGCTTCTATTGAGTGCCGTAAGCGAAAGGTAATCTTTCAACCTGAGGCAGGTTCCGCGTTTGAATTTATCGAAGATCCAAGGAAAAGAACCGGGAAATTCTTATCGACTCTCAAAGCACAGAAGATGTTAGACAAGGGATATACTGGATTTCTAGCACATGTGGTTGACGCAAGTCAAATAAAGGATCAGAAGTTGGAAGATGTCAGAGTTGTATGCGAGTACCCAGAGGTATTCCCGGATGAGTTACCGGGGTTGGCTCCTGATAGAGACGTGGAATTCGAGATCGAACTGGTTCCCGGTACTAACCCGATCTCCAAGGCACCCTATCGTATGACGCCGGTTGAATTGAAGGAACTTCAAGGACAGCTACAGGAGTTGCTCGATAAGGGACTTATTCGCCCTAGTCATTCTCCATGGGGAACTCTGGTACTGTTTGTAAAGAAGAAGGACGGATCTATGCGAATGTGCATAGATTATCGAGCACTGAAAAATGTAACGATCAAGAACAGGTATCCCCTTTCGAGGATAGATGACCTGCTTGACCAATTGAAGGGAGCCACCGTTTTCTCAAAAATCGATCTGAGGTCTGGTTATCATCAAGTTAAAGTAAAACAGGATGATATTCCGAAGACGACCTTCCGAACAAGGTATGGGCATTTTGAATTCGTAGTTATGCCCTTCGGCGTGACAAATGCTCCTGCTATGTTTATGGACCTTATGAATCGGGTATTCTCGTCTTTTCTCGACAAATTTGTAATCGTCTTCATCGACGATATCCTTATTTATTCGAGAAACCCAGAAGAGCACGCCGAGCATCTGAGGATAGTACTACAGACTCTTCGGGAAAAACAACTATACGCCAAGTTCTCCAAATGTGAATTCTGGCTTGACTAAGTAGGCTTTTTGGGCCATATTATTTCAAAAGATGGGGTTATGGTGGACCCAACAAAGATTGACGCTGTGAATAACTGGAGCCGACCGAAGAACGCCAGTGAAGTCAGAAGTTTTCTCGGGCTGGCGGGCTATTATCGAAAATTTGTGGAGGACTTTGCAAGAATTGCATGTTAGTAATATGAGAGAAGTGTCCTAAGGCAATCGCCTTATGATTATAATCATTTATTTTAATAAATGAATATTCACTATTTGAGTATACATGTTCATGTATTTGATTGAGATCTTAAACTCATTTACTGAATGTCCACAATACAATTCACAGCATGAGAGAATTTGTGATGAATTCACAACTAGTGATTATCTCTACATGTGCAATTGTGAAGTATTGAAATTGTCCCTAGTCGATGAATTGATAAATATGGACACTGTCAATTCTGTTGAGACTAGCATGGGTTATTCTCTAATCAGCTGATTCTCACTGGCTGGTGACATTGGGATGTCCGGAGATAAACATGGATGCTAGTTAAGGGAACTAGTTCATTGGAGTGACTAGCTGTAAAACTTCATATGGTAATCTACATATATATATGTCAATGAAAGTTCTTACTGCAGCTTAAGTGCGATGTTCCTTTGACTTGCGGTGTTCAAGTCATCTTGGTCACAGAGACTTATACTTTAACATCTTAAGCAAGCATCTCTAAGGAGGTGTGGACCCAGGATGGTTGGGTATAAGCCGAAGTGCCCGAAGATGTTTGAACAGCCTACAAAGGATTCACCACTCCTTGCGAGGAG
The DNA here is from genome assembly GCA_024364735.1 of Boesenbergia rotunda. Classification (NCBI taxonomy): domain Eukaryota; kingdom Viridiplantae; phylum Streptophyta; class Magnoliopsida; order Zingiberales; family Zingiberaceae; genus Boesenbergia; species Boesenbergia rotunda. The sequence goes on along the minus strand of JAGFNQ010000068.1, from coordinate 141,475 downwards.
ATGTATACCCAAGGCCTATCGTCGGATTGTTACTCGAAGCCTCTGGCCAGAGCATAACATGTTCCGAGTATGAATCTCTAGGAAACATGAGAGTAATTAGAATCCGTTGGACGAGAAGGACATTACTTGGGCTAGGTGTGACGTAGTCAGCCTAGTGGGGACTGATACACATAGACCGTGTCCTGAACCAAGTGGGTATAAAATGGTGAAGGGAATGAGGTACGATTCATTAGAGCTGCTGAAGGGTTTCAGAATTATTTCTGAGGTCAACCGTTGATCTTTCGATTAATTGGGGGTCATGATGTATTACTAGGTGCCACTCATGATCGTTCTATAATTGGTTGATTATAGACGGCCAACATAAATCGAAAGCCTATTTAGTCACACGCACTACGAGTAATTCGAGGGATTTAAAACGAGTTGAAAATTGGATTTTCCAATCAAGAGAAATAAGTCGAATTTGAATTTATCAGAGGCGCATCGGAAGCTTAAAATGGCTAAGTCTTTTGAAGGCTTATTGGACGAATTAAATGAGTTTAATTCGTAACGGTTTTGGCTTGGTGTGGCCAGCCAAAGAGGGTGGTTTGGCCGGCCACAACAAAGGAGGGAAACGAATTTATTTGGTTTAAATTATAAAATAAATCAAGCGCGATTTGTTTTATAAAATTATCGATAAAGAAATTTATATATAAAGAGATTTATTTTCATGGAAATTAAAATGAACCATGGATTGGTTTATTTTATAAAATCAATTATGAATTGATTTTTCCATGATAAGAAAAATTTATATAATAAATTTATTTTTTTTATGGAAATTAAAATGAACCATGGATTGGTTTATTTTATTTTATAAAATCAATTATGAATGATTTTTCCATGATAAGAAAATTTATATAGTAAATTTATTCTTTTTATGGAAATTAAAATGAACCATGGATTGGTTTATTTTATTTTATAAAATCTATTATGAATTGATTTTTCCATGATAAGAAAAATTTATAATAAATTTTATTCCATAATAAAAAGGGGGAGACATGGTTGTTTTTATTATAAATAGAGTTATAATAAAACTTGGTATAACGGAATAATTCATAGAAAAATTTATAAAGATAAATTTCTTATGAAAAATTCCGTTAAGAGGAGACTTGGCGATAAAGAGGCTACTATATAAAGGTGCATAGGCAAGGCTTGGAAATTAATTAAAGTGATCAAGGATTCTTGCCTAGCCTCTCTTCCTTTCCTTCTCTCCCTCTCCCTCTCCAAGTGGGCGCCGGCCCTAGAAGTTCCTCCTAGGGTTGCCGTGAGCCAACTCCACCAAGAAGGCGCCGAAGAAGAAGAAGAAGCGGGTCGCGACTCCTTCCTTCCTTTCCCCGGAATCTTGATTCCGTTACTTGGTGGTTAGTTTCCATCTCTCTCTCTCTTGATATTCTTGTCGTGCCTTTGGAGAATCTAGTAGTTCTTGTCGGCACGAAACTCGTGGCTTTGCGAAGTCATCCCGAAGAGAACTCGGCGTGGATGCGAATAGAGGCCGAGCTTCCAAGGGACGCTACGGTTGGATCTCGTCCCTTACTTCGAGTTACGCGAGGTATTGAGTAAATTAGTTTACTTTCTGCAAAATTTTAATTTATGATCATGTCCACACATCATAAAGTTGCATGCTAGATACGTGGTTAAATAATTTGAGAAATTATTTATGCTAATTCTTCCGCTGCACGTAATTATTTTTTTTAAATTACGAACCCGTATCCATGTCAACATGCACCCGGTCCCAACATTGCAGCCCCTCTAACGGCTCTCACCCGGAAGGATAAGAAATATGTATGGACGGAAAACTGCGAAAGGAGTTTCTTGAAGCTAAAAAGGAGACTTACAAGTGCCCCAATTCTTACCCTTCCAGAAAGTAACCAGAACTTCGACATGTATAGCGACGCCTCCAGACTGGGACTGGGAGCTGTACTTATGCAGAATGGTAAAGTCATTGCTTACGCCTCTAGGCAACTCAAAGAACATGAACAGAATTACCCCACCCATGATCTGGAATTGGTCGCCGTGGTCTTCGCTCTCAAGATATGGAGGCACTATCTGTATGGAACCCATTGTAGGATTTATACAGACCACCAGAGTCTGCGATATTTCTTCACTCAGAAAGACCTGAATATGAGACAACGCCGATGGCTTGAGTTGGTGAAGGACTACGACTGTGAGATCTTCTACCATCCAGGGAAGGCAAACAAAGTGGCCGATGCACTCAGCCGGAAGTCAAGTGCCACCTTGATGTCCATATCTATGTTACCCCGACCACTCGGAAGAGAAATTATGAATTTTGGAGTTGAAGTCATCTCCGGACGGCTTTCTACCATGACAATAGCACCGACGCAGTTCGAGGACATATTGGAAAAATAAAAGGGTGATCCAAGTCTTCAGAGAATCAAACAGGAGATCCTAGAAGGAAAGGGTGATGGTTTTCGAATCGCCGACGTGAGAGTACTCTACCTTGGGGATCGCCTATGTATCCCTAATGATCCGGAGCTGCGGAGAGAAATATTGGCAGAAGCTCACGGAACCCCTTATTCGATGCATCCAGGATCCACCAAAATGTATCAAGACCTGAAGGAGAAATTTTGGTGGTCCGGTATGAAGAGAGATGTGGCTCAACATGTTAGTACTTGTCTAACCTGCCAACGAGTGAAAGCAGAACACCAGCGACCCGGAGGAGTTCTGCAGCCACTTTCGATTCCGGAATGGAAATGGGAAGATATCTCTATGGATTTTATTTCAGGACTTCCCAGGACTACAAACGGATATGATGGGGTTTGGGTGATTGTGGACAGGCTGACGAAGTCTGCCCACTTCCTAGCAATCAAGATGACTCATTTGATTGAGCAACTGGCTCAATTATATGTTAAGGAGATAATCAGACTTCATGGAGTTCCCAAGACCATCATCTCAGATAGGGATGGTCGCTTTACCTCACATTTTTGGGAGTGTGTTCAGAAGTCTCTCGGCACTAAACTACGATTCAGCACCGCCTTTCACCCTCAGACTGACGGGCAAACTGAACAAGTGAATCAAGTACTGGAGGACATGTTGCGAGCTTGTGCCTTGGATTTCAAAGGGAGCTGGTGCCGATATCTATGTTTAGCGGAATTCGCTTACAATAATAGCTACCAAGCTACTATCGGAATGACACCTTATGAAGCCTTGTACGGGAGAAGATGTAGGACTCCGATCTGTTGGTATGAAGGTGGTGAAAAGAAGGCGATGGGGCTCACGACGGATCTCATCGACGATACCACCCGAACTATACAGAACATTCGACAACGGATAGAAGCTGCTCAGAGCCGGCAGAAGAGTTATGCAGATGTCCGGCATAGACCACTGGAATTTAATGTTGGAGATTTGGTGTTCCTCAAAGTGGCTCATATGAAAGGGGTGACGAGATTTGGGAAGAGAGGGAAACTGAGTCCACGATATGTGGGACCGTACCTGATCCTGAAAAGAGTTGGCAAGGTGGCATATGAGCTAGAGCTGCCTCAGGAGATGTCAGCTATTCATAACGTGTTCCATGTGTCAATGCTTAAGAAGTGTATTCCAAATATGGATCAAGTGATCGAGCCACAGACAGTACAAGTTCAGGAGGACCTAAGTTATGAAAGTCGACCTATCCAGATCTTGGATCGGGAAGTCAAGAAGCTAAGGAACAAGGAGGTACCCTTAGTCAAGGTCCTATGGCAAAGTCAACGGTACGAGGAAGCTACCTGGGAACGCGAGGACGAGATGAGATGCAAGTACCCGGAGCTATTCTAAGTTCGAGGACGAACTTTCACGAGGTATGGGGGATTGTAACGACCCGGAAAATTTTCTCAATATTTTTTTTAAAATATTGATCATGTCTAGACAGTGTTTGAGGAACCTAGAAATACTAGTACGAATTTTAGCCTAGTTATCTATGATTTTCCCATTTAAATGGAGAAGTTAAGTACTAATGGGCCTTATATGGGCTTTTCTAGTACCATGGTTATTAGTGGATTTTAGGTAGAATTTAATATAAATATAAATGAGTTTTTATTAGGAATATTAGCATAATTATGAGTGAGTCTTACGGAAATTTTCGAAATTAAAAGAAAAATAAAAATAAAATGAAGTAAAAATAAAGTGCATGCACGAAGGATTGAACCTTGGACCTAGTATACTACCAAGCATGTACTAACCAATTCACCTAGCAAGGGAGTGCTAGTAGAGAATGAAGTGGATTTTGGTTAAGGCTTAGGGAAAATGAAGAGTCACCAAGGGAAGAGACACCATGACTCTTCACTTGCCCTCCTTTATGTGGTATAAAAGCAATGAGAGAGGTGGCATGGAAGTTACTTTTTTCATTTCTTCTTCCACCAAGTCTCTTCTTCTTCCTCCATCCTTCTCCTAGCCAAAATTTCCAAGGGGATTCTCCCTTGGAAGAAAACTTCACAAGGAGACCTCTTCCTCAAGATCTAAGGGTTTTTCTACAAGGCAACAAGGGCTAGGGATAATCTAAGGTCAAAGAAGTTTCTTTCGGTTTCTCTATTCAAGGTGAAAAATCAAGATAACCCAAGGTAAGACTCCCTCACCTGTGGTATAATAGTTTCCGAGTTATTTTCATGATACAAGAATTTGTTGGGACTATATGTGAAGAAAACCAAAGTTAGGGCTTTCAAGGGTTTTGGCCACCATAGGTTTCTATGGTTGGATTTGGATCTAACTCTCTAATATTGTTTCTTATGTTTTCTCATGTGGTAAGGGATGTTAATAAGGATTTATGTGAAAGTTTTTACATGTTTGTGGCCTAGTAACTTTCGGCCAAGATGGGTTTTAGGGCAAGGGGTTTGGGTTAACTCCAAGCAAGGGTTCAAATGGCTTCCATGGTATTATATGTAAGGTAATAGATGTGAATTGGGAATTTTATGAATTGTTCCATGGGCTTGTGATCCTCTTTGGGTTTCGGCCAATGCATGTTTTAGGGCTAGGACTTGGAGTTAAGTTCAAATAAGGGTTCAAATGGTTTTCTATGGCATGGTATGTATTGTATGGAATGTTAATCATGACCTATGTGAATTTCTCATGGACTTATAGTCCTCTAGGGTTTTCGGCCAAGACCCTAACCTAGGGTTTGGTTTAACTTAAGGTCTCAAGGTTACTTGATTATAGATGGTTATGATGTAAGTATATGGTTAAGCATGATGTAAAAATCTTTATGTTACCAAAACCCTAGCTTCGTATGTTAAGTATTGTGATTTCGTATGTTTAGGTCATATGTTATGTTCTATTCATGACTGTTTTAATCATATGCCATGAACACATGTATTTGATGTAGGCTTCATATTATATAGAATGATGCATATATGTTGTTAAATGCCTATGATAGATATATGGTTATGAAGGTCTATGTATGTTATATGATGAATGCCATGAACCTAAGTAATGTAGAATTCCATGAACCTAAATAATATGTACCTTGTTCATAAGAATTTTCCCATGCATGCTCTATGATGGATACTATGATTATGTATGTATGTCATGTTTTAACAAAG